>CAMTZB010000015.1:14962500-15485000 GCA_947086495.1 Morpho achilles
ACGTGAAAGCTAAGTTCGAAACCTTATTATTAATCTCAATTTCTCAATTAATGGATTCGCTATTGAGACGTGCTTCATACAACTGTTAAACTGAAATTGTCACTAACTTTAGTCGCACGCCGTAATTAAACTTGCTAAGTGGATAATATTGTTTGAGGTACGAATTTTACATTTGCTTCACAGTAAATTCTAAGTAACCTTATTTTCATTAATTAATTTATCATTACAATTATTAATATTTGCAATTTTGCACTTGATACCCTAGGGCCATGGAGAAAAAAGTGCAAAAAATTTTTTCCGTTTTAACACCTCCTTTAATGGCCTCTTTAGGTGACAAGAGGGCTGGCTCCTTTTTCGCACAAAGAATCAGCTTAGCGATTCAGCGCGGAAACGCTGCCAGCATTCTTGAGACCATTCCACGTGGGCATGATTTGTATAGTCCTAGCGTGTAAGTAGTTTAAGATATATAACTTGTACATTTTTAATAATAAAAAAATATAAAAAATTACAATTGTAACGAGACCATTTCTTTATCCTTCGCTGCTCGCCTATTCTTTAATTATACCGCTGCCATCTGCTCAACAGTGAATTCTTATCTTTTACCTTTGTGCGTACCGCCTAGGCACCTTTCATATAAGCCGAAGAATGGGGATAGACCATTGTTCACGCCTGACAATATTTTAAGGCAATTGCGCACGCGACTGGTATCACGTCATCGAGCTCTGCTCCTATTGGCTGCTGATGACGTGATATAAAACTGGACACGGCCCGAGGGATTATAATTATATGTAATCGCATTGTTCGCAATAAACCGCACGTGGATACACATATCCGTATTTTCATTTACGCTTAAAATTGTACAACCATCGATGCATTACTCGACAGCAGTGTTGCCATCTTAGTGGATTTTCCACTAAAACTGGTGGTTTTAACTACCCACTTAGTGGCCACATATTGCTTTTAGTGGCTAGTGGTTTTTTTTGGTGGTCTTGGTAAAATATATTAGCAGTTAAAAAGTTAGATTTACTTCCATTTTACGATGATTTTTATATATTTGTTCGTTTTCCTTTTTGAATATGCATATATACATTGGTGTACAAGCTTAAATCCGCTGTTTGCTCATGGTTGGTGTTAAATGTTAATGAACATATGAATCGGATATGACCATGCCATATTTTTATTTTTAAGAGTAAGACCTCGGTCAAAAATATTGATTTAACATTATTTGTCATTTTATTTTTCAAAATCATATTTCAAAGTCATATTTACAAAATCCTAATTCATGAGAATCCTGAACAAAAAACCGCGGTTTCATCCCGGCAGATCTTCAACATCCACTCCAAGACGGAATCACTTCGGACGGAGGACGATGCTTCGCGTATGGTGTCATCAGCGGGGCATAATTATCTATTATAAAGTGCTAAAATCTGTTGAAACTATCGAAGTGCACCGTTACCACCGATAGATAATAAAATTGTAAGGTGCTATGAAGGAATAAAGGCCAGAATATAAGCTAATTTTCATGACAATGCTCCGTCACACACATCAAAAAAGGTTCAAAATTACTTAGAGACGCTCAACTGTTAGATGCTACTCCATACCGCGTATTCACCACAATTGGCCTCATCCGACTATCATCTGTTTTCGTCAGTGTGCCATTTGCTCGCTGAGCAGCAGTTCGATTCTTACGCGAGACGTCCAAAATTGGCTCGAAAAGTAGTTTGCCTCGAAAAACAAACAATTTTATTTGGTATGTTATCCATATATTACCTGAGAGATGACAAAAATGTATATTTTGAATGAAGTTATCTTTTTTCCTTTCTATGAAAAAATGTTTTTTTTTTTAGAAAAAAAAGCGGATTTTAGCTTGTATACCTGGTAGATATTTACTTTGCTTGAGTAGGCATAACTGATCGGCAAGAATTAGTCATCTACGTTTCTCTACACGTGAGGATTTTCCACCTAATATTTTTCTAAACTTATACTTTATACACGGGGATTTCTCACTTCATATTTTTTTCTGCACACTTATACTTAGAAATTAGAAAAGGGTTCATCGTTCAGTAACGATCATGGGCTTATAACTACTTATTTTGGTTTGTATTAACTGAGCGAATTTATTAACGCGTAACTATGCAAAAATCACAATATACGCAACGGGATTCTTGGCTCGCAGGTATCGGAAATACTACGGGTCGAGTAGCGAAATGTAAATTTTGTGATATTAATATGTTAATTTTTTAATAAGTAATAATAAAGGAAACTAATTATTTGTATATTTATTTTCTTTCATAAAACAAAAATTGTTTTAGCGGTTAGCGGTCATTTAGAGTGTAAAATTTCTGTTTGTTAGTGGTTTTCTGGTGGTTTTGAAAGTTGAATCTAGTGGGAAGCTTATTGAATTGTTGGCAACACTGCTCGACAGTGCGCCGCGAACCGCCATAGAACGAGGTCCACACTATCTTATTCTCCGCGCTTATAACTACTGTAACTAACCTGCATTGTAAATAAAGTCGTTTTCAACACAGACCCGAAAATTTCTTTGTAAGTGTAACTCTACCCACGTGAGGCCCCTTACAAGTGGCGCCTTACGACATTAGACCCCTTACAAGTGGCGTCCCGACGTGAAGCTGCCTTAGACGATTATTTTAAATTAAACAGTTTATCTCTTGGAAATATCAACTTTCACAGCAGCCGTAGGCATAGATATTCGTCGTGTGGTATATACAGAGGGTATACTTCCTCTTCTACATCCAGCCAGCTATCTACCCTACATCTAAAGAATTTCCGATCAGGTCACGTGTCCTGACGTGAGTTTAACATTTACCCATCACAAAAAGTGAACAACGCTACTTAAGAAGTTTTCAGTTTAAAAACCGTTAATTTTTTCGTGAATATGGAAAAAAATGTGTAGCATTATGGAGGGTACTTGAACGTTTAAGTTGGCGTAATCTAGTTTAAAAATAGTCTTTCCTTAACTAAGAAAATTTGTATGAAAATATGTTATAAGAATTTTGTTATACATTAAAATGGATGCCCGTAACGCGATATCTTTAATCCCATCGTATCGCGTAAGTATCTTATGTATCGTAAAAGTTAAGTTACTGCAGAACGATAACGGAAAAGTCCGAACGGTATAGTTTTATTGCAAGTGCTTTAGCCCTGAAATTTTTACGATACGACCAATGAGAATCAAATAATAACGACCTCATTCTTAAAAAAGTCGTTTTTTTTAAAAGCTTAACAAAATTTCATGTCCCTACTGTAGTGTTTATAAAATAATTTTGTATGAATAAAGCACAAGCTCAAACACGCACTAACAAGTAATAACGATCTCGATCACTCTCACCAAGGGCTCTCGTGTTACTGTCGTGGTGCATCCTGAGACCGTGTATGTACGTACCTTTGTACTAGTGTGAGTTAGTGTGATTATGTTCATGTATGTATTACATATATGTGTCTTGTATATAAATATACAAAGTACGTTACACATGTCTCAACCCGCATACACTACACCTACTATTAAATATTGAGGAGGCTCTTCTGGAGCCAATCCTGTCAGCAGAACCTGGTCATTCTTATCATAAACATCCATTGTCATCGGAACTGGACCAGTATGTAAGATTTCAGCTCAGTCGGACACCGGGAAGAGGGTTAAATATAACTTGCCAGATTTCGCCTTCATATACACGGTTATTTAAATATAAGCTTTTAAGAGAATGCTTTATGTGCTAAATATTCATATGTAAATTTAAAGTAAATCATAGAAATACGAGAAGTCACATAAAGCTTTCGTCAAGTTTCGTTTGCGTGGACTGTTGTCTCGTTATATGTTGATAATTGATGGCGCTATTTCTGTAGAATTAACAGGATTTCTATAGCCTATATGTTATCCCGATGTGTAAGGAATAATTGTGCCGAATTTCATTCATATTGTTTTAGCGGATTCGCCGTGAAAGAGTAACAAATATACGTTCATACTCACAAACTTTCGCATTTATAATAGGATAGGATATTCTTTAAAATATGGTGAATCGTCGAAAATATATCAATATCTCCTTTCAATATACAAATGCAATATCCAAGAAACTATTAGCAATTCATGAAAATACGAGTATTATCCATTCAATACAATAAAATCTTCAAAGGCGAATCCAACACAATTCTTGGGTTCCCAAAAATACGTTTAGTAAATGCTTACAAATAATATTGCGGGCCTCGCCTTTTATATTATTTTCGGAAATATCGCTTCGTAAATGAGATAGAAGTCTTTGGTAGGAGCAGGAAAGGATTATTTTATTATCCTTATGAAATTTCGTGCGGCCTTTGAATTTGTGAGAATTGTATAGACTTTTGTTTTCCGCGAAGTGAGAGGCTTTTACCTATTTTAGATTCTGATTAAGGAGATTAATGGAAACTTAGAATATATTTTGAAGGTCGAGGTGAAGGTCGTAAGAGGCTGTAAATTTCACAAGTTTCCTTTTGTATGAAATACTAGCAATCGGCAGCGGCTTCGCCCGCGTGGAAAGATTAAAACCGTAAAACCGTAGTTTGATAACCATAAAAATAGTTAAAGTGGGTTAACTTTAAAAGCTAGACATATGATGTCGGAGACTTTTATTTAGCACTTTTAGGCTGGATTCAGACTATGATGCCGTTCTCGGTACGATCTCGCTCCGTTCTCGGTCCGGTAAAATATTGTTAAACAACAAACAGTCAGAGTGTTCACACTATCGTATCGCTCCGGTCCCGGTCCGATATCGCTCCAGCACCGGTTCGTCAAAAAGAATATTTTGACTGGAGCGAGATCGAACCGGTCTCGGCGTTGTACCGACATCGACAATATGAACACGCTTCTGTTTTAACTCCAGACTTTCATCAGTCGTGCCGCTAGTGTGTTTTAATTAAATCAAATTAAGTTAAAGGTAATAAATAGTGGGAATCTGAATTAGGTAAGTATTTATCATGTACTTTATAAAATTTGTTATAAGTGATTGTATTATTATAATTTTTTATCAGCTTTTCTTTCTTTCTTATTCCTTTTCTTCTATTCTTTTGAATCTTCTTTTCTGTCATTCTTTTTCTTTTTGTGCTATTCTTTTGATTTTTCTTGACTTTTCTTTTAATTTTCTTTAAGCCTTTTTTATTATTCGGTTATTCTTTTGTTTTTATTTTTTCTTGCTTTTCTTTTCTGATTTTTATATTGAAATACTAAATGCTGTTGAATTAAATTTATATAGTTACTAGCGGCCTGCCCCTGCTTCGCACGGGTATAAAATACATATCCCATGTCAGTCAGTGTAAAAAAAATGATTAAAATTGATCCAGTTGTTTTGATTTATTCAATACTGCCCGTGGCCGTAGCGTTAAATTTGGAGAAAAACAATTTCCTTTCCCTATACCAAGAAGATTTCCTGCTATCTTTGGAATATCTAAATTCATATAGTACATTATTACTTATTTACTTTTATATTTTCCCTATCTATTTTATTTTTACAATTAATTACAGAATGTCTTTAAACAAACTCTTGAAAGAGCGACATCGCTGCTAAAGTCGAAGTGCTTATAGGTCTAAGCGCGGCCTCCTCGCGGGATTTTAAATCTGTAATATCTCCGAAAATGTTCACTTAAATTACATGCTGTAAAGGGCAATATTGATCTATATTAAATAAACAATTTATTTAAGGTACTCAATTGGATAAGGATTAATGCTGTATTGTATAAAAATTGCTTTGAACATAAGGCATCATTTTTCGTAAAAAGTAAATAAAAAAAACTGCTATTGTGGGTTATCCATAAGAGATAGATATATACCATCGCGGACTTTTCTGTAGACCTTTTTAAGGTGTGCAAATACTTAGTACATCATTTTGATAAATCTCGTAGGGTTTAGCCTGCGTTTGCAATGTAAGCGGAAAAAAATGTAATTATTTACAGAAACCTCAAAAATTACAGTATTTCTCTACTTCGTATTGAATGTTATTATACGTACAAACCTTCCTCTGGAATCACTCTATCTATTAAAAAAAACCGCATCAAAATGTTGCGTAGTTTTAAAGTTTTATGCGTACATACGGAAATATGGACTTCGTTTTATAATATGTAGTGATTTTCCAAAACGTCTTATGTCAACTACAAAGCGAGAACGAACCGAGAACGGCATCATAGTCTGAATTGAACTTTTGGCATGATTCAGACTATGATGCCGTTCTCGGTTCGATCTCGCTCCGCTCTCGGTCCGGTAAAATATTCTTAAATAAAAAAGAATCAGAGTATTCACACTATAGTATCGGGCCAGTACCGATCCGATATCGGTCGAGCGTCGGTTCGTCGACAAGAAAATTTGACTGAAGTGAGATCGGACCTGTCTCGACCTGAACTCGCTTCTTTTGTTTCAACTGCAGTCTTTCATCAGTCGCGCCGCATGTGTTTAGCATTTATGTTAAATAAAATTAATTAAATAATTATGTCTGGTAATAAATCCGCCGTGTGGTATCCGGCTGAGTAGAATAGACCACCCTCATTTCTTACCGAGGTGTCGTAAAAGGCGACTAAGGTAAGTCGACCCGCCGTGTGGTATCCGGCTAAGTAGAATAGACCACCCTCATTTCTTACCGAGGTGTCGTAAAAGGCGACTAAGGTAAGTCGACCCGCCGTGTGGTATCCGGCTGAGTAGAATAGACCACCCTCATTTCTTACCGAGGTGTCGTAAAAGGCGACTAAGGTAAGTCGACCCGCCGTGTGGTATCCGGCTGAGTAGAATAGACCACCCTCATTTCTTACCGAGGTGTCGTAAAAGGCGACTAAGGTAAGTTGACACACCGTGTGGTATCCGGCTGAGTAGAATAGACCACCCTCATTTCTTACCGAGGTGTCGTAAAAGGCGACTAAGGTAAGTCGACCCGCCGTGTGGTATCCGGCTGAGTAGAATAGACCACCCTTTTTCTTATCGAGGTGTCGTAAAATACTACTAAGATAAGTTGACGTCAGGCAGGCGGCCGGTCGTAAAATACGTAGCCATATCATGTGACAACAAGTTTATAACATGTTGTGCCAACCCCACTTAGAGTGGGATAAGGGCAGGAAGATGCTGATATGTCTGGTAATAAATCGTAGAGTTCAGAAAAAGTTAACTATTTCTTATGTGGTTTATAACATTTGTTATAGATAAAGAATAATTCTGCTATAATTATTTTACCAGTCTTTCTATGTGCCTTTTTTTTGAGAAAAGTGCATAGAGTTAAATTAATAAATAAATGGTCGACTGTTTTACAAAAAATAAAAAATAAATTGAATATTTATTATTTGCAGATGAAAGACATATTGAATTTGTGAAAAGTAGACGCAGCCTGTATGATTTGCAGTCACACTACTACAGTGAAATTATTTACAAAAGGAAAATATGGAACGAGATTGAAGACGCAATAGGATTACCTGGTGAATAAAACACAAACGTAACAAAGTGATATTCATTTAATTGCTTTATTGTAATTATATCGCAAGTTTTTCTTGCCATGGCACTGATACTTCAGGAGAGTTGATTTTTATTTCACTTATGCCTATAGGCCTATGCATTTCCTCTTTGTCTTTTTAGATTTTGCACGTGATTATTATTAATGTAATACAAATTACCCTCGAAATTCATCGAATTCCAGAATTTCTAATAATATTATGCAGAATGCATGTTGTTACATATCCTTATTTATAAACGTTATATTTCTATTATAGGAGCAAGGAATCGATGAGAGCGACTAAGAGCTCAATATCGAAAATACCTCTCTAAATTAAAAAGTGGCCAAAAGTGGCCAAGCAGCTTACAAAGTTTGCAAATGGCGATATCACGACCAAATGTAATTTATTAATGAGTACATAACTGTAATAGACTACGAATATCCATTATTGCCGATGATGAAGTTAACAATTACAATATTCTTGATATGGATATTGAAGAGACACATGAACCAACGACTATGATAAGATAAATTGATGTCAATGAAGGAGCTTAATTAGAAATTTATTCCGTCAATACTTTCGCTAGTAATGTACCTCTGGAATAAACAAAAAAATATGAACAGAAAACAAACAGGACCTCAACAGGAAAATGCATTATCAACCAACACCATCACCGCTATATACATATTATGTAATATTCATGCATGTAAATGGTTGTTATAATTTAAATATACAAATTTTATAAAATATGATATTTTATTACTTACCTTATCCAAACCATTAGTAACCTGACAAAAAGAGGTGTTTCTTTTTAAAATTTGCGCTCAATTATTTTAAAAATCATTTCAAATATTCCTGAATACAATCCTAAATCAATATAATGAACATTATTCTTCATTATTTACCAAATGACGAAATAAAGTATAATATTCGTCTTCCTCTTTTCTCGGTAATAAACTTTTACTTTTACTAAAACCCATATTTTCTTGTCCCCTTTTTTTCTTTTCTTTTTGTTATAATTTTTTTTTAATTTATATCTTGTTTATCCAAAATGCTATTGTTGCTAATTCTTCAATAGAAAAATTGAATTCCATTTTCTGGCGAATAAAATTAATATGATTCTTTTTTTAAACATCGTATGTCGACCATGAATCGAGATCGAACCGAGAACGGCATCGAGTAGTGTAGACACAGTGAGATTTGACCGGACCGAGAACGAAGCGAGATCGTACCGAGAACGGCATCATAGTATGAATCCAGCCTTAGAGGGAATAATTTTGTAATACATCATTTTTGAATAACTTTCACCGTTTACTTGCGCACGCAAGGAAAGCTTTATATTTTTCCGTTTTCGTAATATTTTTTATTGCTCCTCTCTTATTCATCTTAAAAAAAAATTACCGAGCAAGGCTCGGTCAGTTAGGTACTATGGATTAAGAGTTAATACTTGTCGTAAATTGCCTTTTAAACGGAATATAGCCTAATATTTCTTATCTCAAAACAGAAGTTTAACTGCATTCATAAAAAGGGTCGTAAAGCGACCAATTGCTTTATCATCGGGGCGGGTCTTTAATCTAGGGAAAGGGTCTATAAATGTTTTTTGAATGGAAATAAATTGTACGTGTATATTTTATCTTTTTATAGGAAGAAGACTTTTCTTTCCCGAGCTAGTTTGTGGGGTTCAAGTGCATACTTCTCCTCGCATCGTTCTCCTCATTGCTGAGGGTCATGATCCCTAGTGTCGAGTGATGATATTTTAGACAGTTGCTCGCCATTTGTACCTCGCCTTAGCCGAAGAGCAGCGTGTAGATTTTTGTCCAAGGTAGTTCGAATCTGTTCTCTCCACCGAATTGGGCTATGTCCTCAAGTTTTTTTCCCGTCAATCTTGCCGGTAACCATGAGTTGCTCGAGTTTGTTACCTTCTTTTCGAGCGATGTGGCCAAAGATTTCAAGCACTCTTCGCAGGAAAATAGATGAGAGTCCTGTCCTTACATTTAGTTCGTGCAAAATAGACAATTTTGTGCGGAAGGCGGTTTATGGGATCTGAAACCTTTTCACTTCAGCACCACATCTCAAAAGCATCGATGCGGTCACAATCAGCTGTCTTCAATACCCATGTCTCTTCTCCGTATCTGAATATGGAGAATACTAAAGTCTTCACTAGATTTATTTTGATTTTCGTGTTTATCCATACATACGTGCTTGTGTACTGTGTTGGCGGTGGTGGAGGTTCGTGCATGTGTTTTTACGAATCCTGCATGTATCAGGTATGATAAAGGATTGTCCACTCTACATTTAGCATTATATATAGTTTCTATTTTACTTCATCGCGGATTATAGCAAAACAATTTTATTATTACTTTTGTATTATGGATCTCCGCAAAGTACCGCCTACTTCTAAAAATTACATTACTTTAGTTTATCTCTGTTGGTTAACGCAACGAAAATTCTGAGTTTTCTTTAGCCTTACAAAATACTATCTCTAGATTAAAGTCTTCCCCTTATATCATGTTGCGGAGTAAATGTTATTATTCTATTAGGAGAAACTCTGTTAAAATATTATCCCGGGTGACACTGGCTGAGGTTTAGACTTCAGTACAATACTATTTTATAGTGTATAATTTTATTTTAACTTTTGTACAACTTTCATTGAACTTGATACGTCTTAATGTATTATATAAACATTATTCTCCTGCCCTTATCCCAGTTAAAGTGGGGTCGGCACACATGTTATAAACTTGCTGTCACATGATTTGGCTCTGTTTTTACGACCGGCCGCCTGCCTGACGACAACTTACCTTAGTCGTATTTTACGACACTTCGGTAAGAAAGAGGGTGATCTATTATACTAAACCGGATACCACACGGTGGGTCAACTTACCTTATTCGCCTTTTACGACACCTCGTTAAGAAATGAGGTTGCTACTCAGCGGGATACCACACGGAGGGTTGACTGAGCGTAGTTGCTTTTTACGACATTTCGGTAAGAAATGAGGGTGGTCTATTCTACTCAACCGGATAACACACGGTGGGTCAACTTACCTTACTCGCCTTTAATGACACCTCTGTAAGAAATGAGGTTGGCGTATTCTACTCAGCCTGATACCACACGGCGGGTTGACTTACCTTAATCGCCTTTTATGACACCTCGGTAAGAAATGAGGGTGGTATATTCTACTCAGCCAGATACCACACGGCTACGTGTAAAATATGACATACTTTTTTATTCATTCAAAATTCATTTCTTAACCATGTATTAACCTAAAACTCTTTCTAATCCAAAGTGCAAATATATTAACGCTATGAACGATATATTCGACAATACAGAAACGATTTCATCCAATATTTGCAGACACTTGTGGATTGGCAACCCTTAGAAAGATTTGTGTAAATATAAACAGGGTTCTCGAATAAATATTTAGAAATCCCAAATGTTTAGATAAATAAAATTCACACATAGAGGTTATAAAGCAACTGTTGATTTTAACGTTTTTAAAATCATAGAATAAAAGTTTTGAAACGTGAAAATAAACGGGCTTTTTGGCGCGGATAATAAAATTGTACAATTTACAATCCGAAAATTGAAAAATCATTTAAATTGTGTTTGGCAAAATAAAATAAGTTATCGATTAAAGTGAACGAATAGTTAAATATATAACATAGATGGCGTTGATTACATGACTGTTTCAATAAAAATAAATAATAATATAATTTAATCTTTAATAAGTTAAATGTTTTATTGATAAATATTTTAAATAATAAAGAAATTCAAGTTAGATTTGAAGTTCCCTACCTCACTAAATCTTTAAGAGCTCTGCTTTTAGATTGACAAAATCAGCCAAATTTTGAGTAATAAAAAATTATTAATTAACGCCGTGTGGTATCCGGCTGAATAGAATAGTACCACCCTCATTTCTTACTGAGGAGTCGTAAAAGACGACTAAGGTAAGTCGACCCGCCGTGTGGTATCTGGCTGAGTAAAAAAGACCAACCTTTTTTACCAACCAAAATTTTTTACCGATGTGTCGTAAAAGGCGACTCAGGTAAGTTGATCCACCGTGTGGTATTCGGTTTAGTAAAATAGACCACCCTCTTTCTTATCGAAGTGTCGTAAAATACGACTAGGGTAAGTTGACGTCAGGCAGGCGGCCGGTCGTAAAAACGCAACCAAATCATGTGACAGCATGTTTATAACATGTTGTGCCAACACCACTTAGAGTGGGATAAGGGCAGGAGGACGATGAAAAAATTATTAGTTAACCCCATTTCCATCTTCATTTATCTTGGGCCCAAAATTGTATGAAGGAGTGTAGTTTCCTTAAATAAAGCAGCTTCTTTACACTTTATTACTGAGATAACAGTTGGCTATATAACTCCGCAATTCAACAATATACATTTTCAAAATTCAAATTAATTTAATATAAAACAGAAACTTAAACATTAGCAGTGGCAAACTACAATATTATATTTAAGAATTAATTAAAACTTAAGAAATTATAACTTGATTTGCTCTCTTAATAAAATAAGTTGTTACATTAATTAACGCCTTTAAGTAATCATTTTTAAATAAAGTTAACATATCACTTAAACTATAAGACGGATGAAATAATGCGTTCAAATGAGATGAGAAAGTTAAGGTGGGTGTGTGGTGTGACAAGGTTGGATAAAATACAAAATGCGTATATAAGGGTTAGTCTGAAAATAAACGTCTATTATAGAAAATACGACAAGAGTTAGATTAAGTGCATTCCAAATCATTGTAATAGATTTAATCGTCTTCCTGCCCTTATCCCACTCTAAGTGGGGTCGGCACAACATATTATAAACATGCCGTCACATGATTTCGTTTTTACGACCGGTCGCTTCTTCCAGACAACCTTTGGATTAGGAAAGTTTAATATAAATGAAGGTAGGTGGTGTATTATAATAAACAAACTATATACAAATAAGTGAACAGACATCACCTTCATCTTATAAACAGTCACATGATTTGGCTGCGTTTTTATGACCGGCCGCCTGCCTGACGTCAACTTACCTCTATCGTATTATGACACCTGGGTAAGAAAGAGGTTGGTCTATTCTACTCAGCCGGATACCACACGGCGGGTCGAATTACCTTAGTCGCCTTTTACGACACCTCGGTAAGAAATGATGTTCACCTATTCTACTCAGCTAGATACCACACTTGCGGGTATACTTACCTTAGTCGCCTTTTACGACACTTCGGTAAGAAATGAGGGTGGTCTATTCAACTCAACACGGATACCACACGGCTAATCAAGACATAAGAAAAAGTATAAATTATTTTTAAGACTAACGAAAAATTCCTAAAACTTTATCTTCTTTGCTCTTTCAAATCTATAACTGCTGACTGTACCAGCCAACTGCTGCATTAGTTGCAATCGTGCTTTGAATTTTGAAGTTCATTATACATGTTGAAAAGTGACCGAGTGCCAAATAACTACGTGGTTCGTTAAGGAATCCGCGAATTGTTTAAACCAATTTGATCGATATAATAGATTTAGTGCAACGCCGTGTGGTATCCGGCTGAATAGAATAATATAGCGACTAAGGTAAGTTGCGCCACCGTCTCCGATTAGCGGAGGGAGGGGCTACCGTTTAGAGAGGCCCCGACCCTGAGGTAGCGCACTCTGGGGTCAGAGTCGCTGCTGGCGGGGATGGGGGTAATGTGTCCAACGGTCCCCTCTCCCCACCACCAGCAGCGTGGTGGGGCACTGTCAAGTTTTAAGACATACCCGCCGCCCGGCACCGTCGGGCGGTGATAACCCATAATGGGTTTTACTGACATAAAAAAAAGTTGCCCCACCGTGTGGTAACCGGTTGAATAAAATAGACCACCCTATATCGTACCGAGGTGTCGTAAAATACGCCTAACGTAAGTTGAAGTCGGGCAGGCGGCTGTTGGAGGCAAATCATGTGACACCATGTAACATGTTGTGCCAACCCCATTTAGAGTGGGATAAGGGTAGTAAGATGATGATGATGATAATAGATTTGGTGCAATATAATTGTAATATCTATTATTCTGTGATTCACTACGTATTTCCTTAAGCCGTGGTTAAGTTTGTTAGGAGGAACCTTAGATGTTTCAACTCGGAATACTAACTACTTCTGTAAATACAGATTTGACTTGATATTGACACAGCAGCAGGGTCTTCTCGTTTACTTCCCGGGTGGGGGTAAACGGGGTGTGGGCCTCGAGGAATTCCTCTCTACCCGGGCATCTCCTCGCGGGCACTTAAGCCCGGTATGTGTTCCGGCCGTAGGCCGAGGTCACCTAGGTGACCCAAAGATGTCGGTATTTGGGCCGTAAGCCCAGGTCACCTAGGTGACCTAATGGATGTCTTGTTCGGTGGGGAGGTCTGGGAATGGTAGCTCCCAGACCTCGGGGTCAATTTCGGTGGTGTCTCGTCCGGTGGTGTCCTGATCAGGTAGGTGTGTCATGTCCGGTGTATTCGCCCTTTCGCCCGTCGCGTCGTCCTCTTCGTCGCCGTCGTCATCCGCATCGTTTTTGACACATCGTGAATAATAATACGTTCCATAGGTTTGTTATAGATGGCGTTTTGAATGTCATCCTATTAAATTCCTCTTGAATTTAATTCCTTTGAATTAACAGGATTTCTATGGCCTATATGTTACCCCGCCATATAAGGAATAATTGTGCCAAATTTCATCGATGTTGGTTCAGCGGATTGTCCGTGAAAACGTAACAGACAGACAGACAGACTTTCGCATTTATAATATTAGTAAGGTTTGGCAATGTATATAATAGACAAAGTAGAAAGCGTCATAAGCTTCCCGCTTTGCGCCTTGCAAAATGGTTAATTAAGTAGTACATAAGTAGTTTGTCGGTTTGGGTAATAAAATTCCTCAATTAATTTTTGCTTTGTCATTACAGCAGTTTTGAACTATTAATTATTATTAATTATTACTGAGAATTACTTAGATGATAAGACAGTAATGTAACTAGTAATAAGAATTATATTTTTAAAAGAGCAACGGTCGTGTTTCTTGCTGGATCTTCTCGGTAGGAACAGCAGTAGAGTTGAAGATTCAAAAGCACTCGTTTACAAGTTTACTTGAATAAAGTACATTTTCAATTTGAACTTGATCATCTTCCCACTCCATAATGCTTCTAAAACTACCGGGGCAAATATCATATATACTATCATAATATTATAAATCTATAGTGTTTCCTGCTACAAGGGAAGGTGGCAATTATAAAGACTAAACTGTACAAGCAGAAACACAATATTTCAGTTTTGAAAATTTTGCATTTTGCTTCACAAAACTTCCTCCCTAAAATTTATTCAGGAAGCGCAGCTGTCTCTAAATAATTGCAACTTAATACGGGATGAGAACCAATAAATCCACTTTAAGTTAGTGAGTAATTTATAGCAGCTTTAACTTAAGAGTAAAATGCATAAAAGTGTTAAGTTAAAGTTTGTTTATCCAGTAGTAATGCCCATAAATGTGTTTTGTTTTAAAAGTCAGAAGTATGAAATAAGCACGCCAATTTTTTTATAGAACAGAAGGGAATGGAAAGTCAAATTAAAAATGCTTTTAAAATAGCTTTTAACAAATTTTCATGTTTCTACTGTTAACCGTTGAGCAGTTTGCTCGTCTGGAGCCAATCCTGGCAACAGCATCAGAACATGCTTATCATAAATATGCATGCATTGTCTTTGCACCAGTATATACCAGTGTTTTCACTGAAAAGCGTGTTTCAAATTGCAATTATCAATTGGACTCACAATTAGTAACAGACAACTCATCGGTGGCCTGGGGTTTGAACCCGTGACCCCTCAATAGAGTCATACGGTCTCTATCGAGGCTATCACAGCGTTTTTGAACCTACAATTAAATATAATTTGGCGTAATACACAAACTCTAGTCATTTCTAAGCTTTATTATTGTAAAACGGATATAAATGAGCGATAGGTTTTTGTAAGAAAACTCTAAAGTTTTGGATCCCAAAAATATTCGTTACAAATCAATTCTCCTAATCACTTTCAAACCCTCGTGGCTCTTATATAAAGCTTTGAGCTTATAAAATAATTTATTAGTTTCAAGGAAGTTTCGATGTGTTAAACTAAACTTTGGGTTGTAAGCTGGGTCACATACCTGTCCAAGTTTGTGACGTAAACACGCGAACACGTTGTGAAATGAAATACTACTGTATAGTAACCATAATACCGTATTACAGAATTAGGGCTTCTGAGTATAATAGATATCCGTGCATCGTATTCCCAATAATGGGGTTCGTGACCCCATGATTCACATCTTGTTCTGAAGGATGGTCTTCTAAGTCTTCTTTTTTTTGGCCACATGGATGGCCTTGAAGACTGTTATATGCAGGGCGGATCTGTTCCGACCAGCGCATAGGTCTACGTATTCTGAGATTCTTGACTCCGACCTTGCCAGTGACAATAAGTTTCTGGAGGTAGTCGCCAGGCTTGTGAGCAATGTTCCTAAAGAACTCAAAAATGCTTTGTACTCATATTTTCGAAAGCCTCGATTTCTTGTCTATTTTTAGTTCTTCACTGTCTGATTAGTCCTTTGTTTCGTCCATGGGATGCGTAACAATATCCTCGAGCACCACACTGCAAGTTTGAGTGTTCATGTCAAAATGCCATGCCAAAATGGAGAATACTAGACTGTTAACAAGTGCAACTAACGTCTTATCCCTGATGTGGCGGTCCTTCCATATTCTATCCTGCTGTGACATAGCACTCTTTGACATTCTGTTACGATAGTAAATATAGATATTTTAAAATAGGAATATAACTTTTTTTTCTTCTTTCACTTCTTTACTCTACTTCTTTATTCAGCTCAATCCGATAATTTTTAGAAAGAACTTCTAGTGTTACTTTACGAAAAATTTAATTTTTCTGCTATATCTTATCTCGTTTTATAAGGTTCAATTGAATTCGATTTTCATCAATATTGTTCAGCGAATTAGTCACAAATACAGACAGACTATTTAATTTGTAATATTGTTATAATAAGATGTAGGAGACCAGCGTTGAAACCGTACGACTCCTTCAAGGGAGCCACGGGTTCAAATGCTGGGCAGGCACTAATAAGTTTTTCTATTAAAACTTGTGTTTAATTGATCTCCTATATATCTCTAAAGAATTATGGGAATACGTGCAACCTACCAATCCGCATTGGACCAGCGTGGTAGGTCTTAGCTCCAATCCTTCGCCCCAAAAATCGGAAAGAGGCCTATGCCCAGAATAGGGATCATAACCGGCCATTATTATTTTTCTTATAGTAATAATTAAACAGGAAACAGTAACAAGATGGACAACCTACATTATAAATATAATCAACTGAGAAAAAGTAAGTGCAAATTTAACACAGTCGCTCGCAAAGTATCATTATTTCTTTGCGTCTTTCATTTATTATAATGCTCTACGTCCCTTCGCCCTTTGCAAACCCCACTAAACTGCCACGTTTTATTGTCCACTTCCATTATAAGGAATTTGGGCTTTCTCTTTGTAAACCGTTTCGGGTTACTGGATCACTTTTATTACCGGTGAATTGTATGAAATGTTTGTATAGGCGAAAGCTTGCGTGAATTTTCATTAATGGTTATAATAAACTCATCATCCCTTATCCCAGTCTAAGTGGGGTCGGCACAACATGCTTCAAACATGATGTGACATTATTTGGCTCCGTATTTTATTATCGGCCGCCTGCCTAACGTCGTGTTACCTTAGTCGTATTTTACGATACCTCGGTAAAAAAACGGTGGGGGGTGGGGTCTATTCTACTCAACTGGATACCACACGGTGGGTCGACTTAATTTAGTTGCCTTTTACGACTCCCTTTGCCTGCCTTTTACGGTAAGAAATGAGGGTGGTCTATTCTACTCATTCAGATACCATATGACATCTTTCTTACAATAAACTATAAAGAAAAAAAAACTAAAATATAATAAATATATAGTTAACAAATTAGGCGATACTTGGCGGAATTCCATATAACAAAAATTATGATTATATTGTTTTGCTATAATCCGCGTTTATTAATAAAATTTATGTAATGTAGCTAAAACATTCTCATACCTTTTACATTGGAGATGAACTCCTGAAGATGCTACGGTTACGGGGCGAAACTATCGTTGAGATTGTCGTAGTGAATATGTGCAATGCTTGGGTAGTGTGCTGTTGGTGGTGGCATCTTGTGATACGTGGGGTAAGCAATCCTGTATATATGAGGTATAAGAACGATTGTGCTCCTACATTTAGCATTACAAAGATTTTCGTAATAAACGCGGATTATAACAAAATATCTTAATTCTACCATAACTCAATTAATTGTTATCGATTAGCAAACTGAGAAACTAATAGTTAATCAAAAAGACAGAAAGTTTGGATATCCTAGAAATTAAACCACATGTATCGCTTTTCATCCAAGTTAAAATATCATAAATGCTAAAGTTGAAAGTGGTTTCCCATTGAGAAATTGTTAGACGAAAATATAAGACAGTGCTCAACCTCAGAGTTAGAAAATATGCAGATAGCGTGAACATTATGTTATAACAATTTTTACTGAAAGTAGAAACATTTATTGTGGCTTTTGATTAAAAGAGGAGGGGAAAGGTATAAAGCGTATGTTGTCAAAGAGTCTATTGGATGCTAATATCTAGGTCAGTGTGCTAAAGTAACGTTTTTGACGTGACAACGTCTTAAATTAGGTTGCGGCTTGGAGTCACTCATGAAAAAGTGTAACGCCCGCTCACGTCTATTACGATGAGTCACCGAACAAAAGAGAGGCCTACCGGACTGGTGAATGCCTTGCGTCTCTCTCCCACTCCAATCTATCATATTTAAAAAGACGTTGTCACGTAAAAGGGTGCCGACTTTGCAGTCAACCTTTTTTTTTATACAGGAAAAAATCCCCTATGGGTCTATAAGTCTGCGTAGCTTATTCGGGGAACGAGCAGTCGCGAGAATTGTAAATACCTAGGATCGATCCCAACTCCGTCATTATTCATATTTCTATTTCTTTTAAATTTCTATTTCTTTTGTTTTGTAAGAAAAAACAGAGCAAGGCTCGGTCAACCAGATACAGTTTAATGAAACGCTAAAATTTATTTTTCAACAAGTTAAACCGATAGCTAAACTAAAATCGGAAAAGGATTCTTACGCTGAATATCAGTAAAGTAACTTTTAATAGTCAATTATACAATATAATAGTCTATAATCGATATTTACTTAAGACAAAAGCTAAAAGCTTTTTATTCATTCACGATATCTGGTATTTTGTATATCCACAAAATTGAATCGATAATAGACGTAAAAGTTTGTAACAAAACAATGTTGCCTTTCATTTAATGTAACAACGACTGATAAAACTTTATTCTAACTGCGAAACGAAAGTTCAGCACTTTAGTTAATGCTTAACAGTCTTTATTGAAACGATGAGGATTTGAGACGGAACATAATTGCGTACTGGTTTATTTAAGAATTAAACTTAAATTTGTCTACTTCATTAATAGAGATCTATTTGATAAGCGTCTTTCTAAGATTTGGACTTGGATTTGACCTTATAACATCAATCAAGGAGTTGTGAGCAAATATTTTGATTTTCTTAAGTACTGAGAGGTTTTAACCAGCTTGGGACCAAAGTATCCAATAATTTCATTACCTCGCTCTACCCATTACCATTGATTCACGGAATGGAGTACAATTGAAGCCTCTATACTGGGCAAAGCATAAATGATAAGGATAGCGGAAAATCCCGTTATCCATTTTAAAATAGGAAAAAACCAATATAGTAGACTATTGTCAGTATGAAGAAAGTCACGGGTTCCACTAGTATTCGAAATAAAAGCAACTGGCAAGTATATTCTCAGCTCCTCAGCAGAAGCAATTCTTCGCAAAAGCAGTAGAGTTTACAATTCAAAGTAATTGTTAATGTGGATGAGGATTTTGGATTTGTATGAGCAAACGCCGTGTGGTATCCGGCTGAATGAAATAGTACCACCCTCATTTCTTACGGAGGAGTCATAAAAGGCGACTAAGGTAAGTCGACCCGTCTTGTGGTATCCGGCTGAGCAGAATAGACCACCCTCATTTCTTACCGAGGTGTCGTAAAATTGACTAAAGTAAGCTGACCCACCGTATGGTATCCAGTTGAATAAAATAGACTTCTCTTTCTTACTGAAAGAGTAAGTTAAGGTAAGTTGACGTCAGACAGGCGGCCGGTCGTAAAATACGCAACAAAATCATGTGACATGTTTGTAACATGTTGTGCCGACTCCACTTAGAGTGGGATAAGGGCTGAGGAATGATAGATTTTCGTGAGCGAGTACCGAAGAGCTATATACATAGATCTCTTTCAAAAGGTGATCCAAAGTTTCGCCCAAGGTACTTCCTAGATTCAAGCTGTAATATCGACTATACGCTTCATAGTCGTAAACATGTCAGACGCGTCCCACTTGAGTCGCTGCTAGTTTCATATTGTTGACAGACGATAAATACCGGAAGAGCCAGGTGCCAGGTTTAAATGCAGAGTGAATCATTGCTCACGTGCATTTACATTTATCTATACCTATTATACAAGCCCCCAAAAGTTGTTCGTCTGTATCTGATCGATTTTCTCAAATTCTACTATACTAATTTTCGTGTAGTTTTTTTAATAGTAGTGCAAATGTTCAGAAAGGTTTAAGTTAAGTGCATTACGGTTTTTTGTAAATTAAGTTTCAAAAATTTGCCTGCTGGGAGCTTTACTCGCATGCACCACGTAATCCAGCAGGGATACACTAAAGTAATGTACTAGAGAATTGTAGATCTTTAAAAATACTACAAAAATCTGGAATAACATATTTCTATCTCTTATGGTTTAGTCAAAATAACTACTTTTGTGACACACTGATTTCAACTAGGTCGAAGCCGCAAGCACAGATGGTAGCGAGGATATAATTGACAATATCGCAAAGTTAAAGTAGCACTTAATGAGCCTTACATTATTAAGAAGTAATGGTTGTTGGAATCCCAAACTTATGGAATTGCAACCACGCGCTGGACAACTTGGCGTTTGAAAACTCTCTACAAGGTTAGCTGGTGATTTCAAAAAAGGTCGTAGAAAGACGTTGAAAGTAAGTGGAACAGGGTGGTGGTGGCAATAAAGTGAATATTTAAGGGACGCCTAGCGGATAAAAAACATGAATACGATAGATTACAAGAAAGAAAAACAAAGTATAGTAACGACCTGTTACTTGTAAACGGAACAGGATCGTATATGGTGGAAATTGACCTGAGTCCAGTAGAGAACGTCTATTGGATGTAAAATAAGGATGCTGGAAATTGACTGATTTACTGAGTCCAGTATAGGATGTCTATCGGATGTAAAATAAGGATAAGATAGACTAAGAGAAAGAGAAAAAAGTATTGTATCGGCCTTTTACTATCCCAATCCTGGGCATTGGGGTCTTCTCTTCATTATTAGAGAGAAGAGGTTGACCATCGTGTTACTGTTTCCTGTTTAATTATTACAATAAAAAGTGTTTTTTTATTAAATTGCAGAATAGGCGAGCGCTTGACCTCACATGCCTGATGGTAAGTGATGATGCAATCTAAAATTGAGCGTGCTTGCCTAGAAGATACTTATTCACTCTTGCTTTAAGTAACGGCCTGTTATAATCCTTATGCTGGGCATAGTGCTCCTCTCTCCGTTTTGTTTCGGAATAAGGGTTGGAGCTAAGACCTACCACGCTGCTCCAATGCGGATCGGTATGTTTCAAATATTCCCAGATTTTTTAAAGATATGCAGGTATTCCTCCCGATGTTTCCATTCACCGAAAAACGTGATAAATTGCAATTATCAATTAGGCACGTAAGTAAGTTGTAAGTAAGACAGAATAGCTCATTGGTTTTGTATTGGTGTATGGGATTTGAACTCATGACCCTCTTGAGAAAATCCCACGGTCGCTGCTCCTACTGTTGGGCTATTACAGCTTTTTGAACTAACACAGATAAGATGAATATTTTTTTAGCAATTTACATGAACTAAATATAAGGTAAGATTTTTTTTTAAATTTACATATAAAATTAAAAAAAACAGACTTGCCTTCTAATAAAAGAAAATCACCATTTTGATGTTTATCAAGAACACATCACTGAATATGGCGGCGCACCTGAAAGTAAAAAAAATTTATTATGAAATGAACATCTCAGTATATTTTTGAATTTAAACTTTTGTGAGTGGTATTCATAATTAATGTATAGAAACCGGCTATACTGACTACTTAATTTATCGGATGAGCCCGACTAGTTTCAAGTCCATTTGGCGCTCTTATTCATGAAATCTTTATGCGGCACTTTTGCGGCATAAAGTCCTCAATAAGGCTTAAAACTAGTGGGGCTCATCCGATAAAATAAGATTTGAGTATAGCCGGTTTCTATACATTGATCTGAGTATATTATTTTGAAAAGGTTACTATACTCTAACCTAACCTTCTCCTATCCTGTTTATTGGTATATAAACGTCGATTGTAATTTCATAAATGCTCCAGTGGAATAGACTTGAAATGGTAATAGATAGCAAAACTTGGACTAGAACTAAACGTGTTTGAAGATAAAATAATCGGTGGGGGGTTAAACTTATTACTATATAACTCTGCATTCTTGGGTGATGCGTTGCTTTGTGTTTTTTTCCATGGAGAGTATCTCCTTGCGATGTTTTGGTTACAGGGTGAAACAATTGTTGAAACTGTGTTAGTGAATGTGTGCAATGATTGTGTATTGTGCTATTTATTGATGGTGGTAAGTGCGTGAATGTACGGATAGTACAATCTACATTTAGCATTACTTACATATTTTTTCTTTATTTAAGTATTTTAGCACAATAATTTTAACATTATGTTAGTTTAAATATCTAAAACGGTGACACCGTGTGTATCCGGCTGAACTTAAAATGACCACCCTCATTTCTTACCGAAGTGTCGTAAAAAGCGACTTAGGTAAGTCGACCCACCGTGTGGTATCCGGCTGAGTAGAATAGACCAACCTCATTTCTTACCGAGGTGTCGTAAAAGGCGACTAAGGTAAGTTGACCCACCGTGTGGTATCCGGTTTAGTAGAATAGACCACCCTCTTTCTTACCGGGGTGTCGTAAAATACGATAGAGGTAAATTGACGTCAGGCAGGCGGCCGGTCGTAAAAACGCAGCCAAATCATGTGACAGCATGTTTATAACATGTTGTGCTGACCCCACTTAGAGTGGGATAAGGGCAGGAAGATGATAATGAACTAACTAAAAACGGTGGGCGCAACCGTATGACAAAGATAGTATCCGATTAAGTTACAAATGATATCCAGTATACCAATTTCTTTTCTCTTTTCTCACAGGAAATTAGCTACGGAAGTGAAAGCGATTTTCCTTACTTTCGATTTTCCTTCATTGCGAAAACAATTATTATTCTTTAACGAAAATAATGATAGTTAGTTTTATTTAATACGCGGTTAGAAACAACGTTTTGCTATATGTAGAGAGTGCTTTCTGTTTTCATCCATACTAATTTTATGCGATTCTGTCAATCTGTCTTTTAACAGGGCCACAGGGGATGTGTGTCTTAAGTAATAATCTGTCTTTATATATTTCTATATCTTGTAGTAGTGTTTTTGTAAATATAGGATCAATATTTATATAATGGGGCGTTAATACAAATGAAATAATAAAATAATTTATATTTTTAAATGTTTTTTTTAATTATTTTTTTTTTAATTAGAAATATTTTAAAAATGTAAAAAGTTAGGTTTAAGAAAAATAAATAAATTAAAATAATAAAATGTAATAATAAAAATAATTTTACATAATAATTTTATAATTACTTTTGTAAGATCATCTTTCCCATATTTTCCGGAAGAGCTGAAGACCTAGCTCAGTGGCATGCAAATGGAGAGACCTATGTCCAACAGTGGACAGACACAGGTTGATGATGATGATATTTTCCGGTCCTTATCCCACTTTAAGTGAAGTTAGTCGATTCTACTCCACCGCATACCACAAGGCGGGTCCACTTACCTTAGTAGACTTTAACCTCCTTGTAAATTATAGCAAAATAAAAGGTGAACTTTGATTATCATTAAATTGAATCGTCTTTACCCTGCCCGTGCCTTGGGATCGGCACATGTTGTGAACATGATTTGGCTAGGTATTTTACGAGCTACCTTAGTCGCATTTTGCGACACCTCGGTAATGAAGGGTTGGTCTATTCTACTCAACCGGATACCACACGGTAGAGTATAAGGTAAGTGGACTAGTAATTGACCACTACTAGTAGTTAACCGTTTTGTATGAAATTTTAAATAATAAGCGTTTTGTTTGTTGTAGCTGATAAAAAATTAATTTTTAATTACCTGTTGCCATCTATTAACAACTGTCCAAAACCACAGAACTGTAGCCCATTGTTCAATATTTGAAATTTAATATTATTAATTAATATTTTTTATTAGCTACAAAAAAAACAATAATAAATATCTGTAACCGAGCCATGCTCGGTAATTTTTTACAAAAAAAAGAGTCTTAAAAAAAAAGAAAAAACAATAGGGTAGGTTGGGCTCGATCCTAGGTATTTTCAGTTCCCGCGATCACCCGTTTCCCGAATAAGCTACGCTGGCTTGACAGTTAACGGCATACATTAAATTCAATATAAATATTAATATTTTTTAATGCCCAACAACAGGGATAAAATTATTCTTTCGTTTAAGTAAAACCTACCTAGATCGATTTTTCTCCCCCAAAACCCCCTACATGTTGAATTTGAGGTAAATCGTTGGAGCCGTTTCCGAGAGTCCGAATATATATATATATATATATATATATATATATATATATATATATATATATATATATATATATATATATATATGTGTCATTCTTTGACGCTCGGTCTAACGGTTAATATCTACTTAAATGGTCAATTACTAGTGCACTTACCTTAAATAATTTATAAATACTCGATACATAGATCGAAAAGTACCGTAACGTACTTTATTTATTCCCAAGCGGTAAGTGATTTATTATAAAAGGTTGGCCTTAAGGGACCATATTACACAACACTGTAAGCTCAATAAATCTCTATGAACTTCGGGTATGGTCATTACGCCGCTTGAGTTTTGGTATTATATTTAATCCTAATGGACCTAACGTGTACTCAGTGTTTATTCACGCTCTACTTATTATTTTACTACGAATCAGTATCAAGGGAATAGACTAAATTCCAACATGTAGGCGTCTGTGAATAGTGTTTGGTTTCATCTATACTAATGTATAAAGCTAAAGAGTTGGTTAACAGATAGAAAAATACAAAAAGGGAAAGACGGGTAAAATAGAAAGAAAGAAAAGAAAAATTACGAAAAACTATCATCACTACATATTATAAAACAAAGTCCCTATATCCCTATGTACGCATAAAACTTTAAAACTACGCAACAGATTTTGATGCAGTTTTTTTGAATAGATAGAGTGATTCCAGAGGAAGGTTTGTACGTATAATAACATTCAATACGGAGTAGAGAAATACTGTAATTTTTGAGGTTTCTGTAAATAATTAAATTTTTTTCCGCTTATATTGCAAACGCAGGCTAAACCCTACGAGATTTATCAAAATAATGTACTTAGTATTTGTACATCTTACAAAGGTCTACAGAAAAGTCCACAATGGTATATGTCAATCTCTTATGGATAACCCACTATAGCATTTTTTGTCATTTACTTTTTACGAAAAATAATGCCATATTTTTGAAGCAATTTTTATACAATACAGCATTAATCCTTATCCAATTAAGTACCTTAAATAAATAGTTGATTTAATATAGATCAATATGGCCGTTACCAGCATGTAATTTAAGTGAAAATTTTTGGAGATATTACAGATTTAAAATGCCGTAAGGACGCCGCGCTTCGCCCTTTAACACTTCGACTTTAACAGCTATGTCCCTCTTTCAAGAGTTTGTTTAAAGACATTCTGTAATTAATTGTAAAAATAAAATACATAGGGAAAATGTAAAAGTAAATAAGTAAAAATGTACTGTATGAATTTAGATATTCCAAAGATAGCAGGAAATCTTCTTACCCGTGCGAAGCAGTGGCAGGCCGCTAGTATATGTATATATCTATCTAGAGGAATATTTGCAAACTTTTTATTGCAATAACAAGATTCACTTATTGTAAACAGTAAATATGTACATATAATAGTAAATCATAGTTCAACAATAGATATAATAGTTAGTTCTATTGACAACAAATCTATATCTATACTAATATATAAAGCTGAGAAGTTTGTTTGTTTGATGTTTGAACGCGCTAATCTCAGGAACTACTGTACCGTTTTACTGGACTTTTGAAAAATTCTTTCATTGTAAGATAGTACATTTATAGAGGAAGGCTATAGTCTATATAACATTGCGCTAAAATGAATAGCAGAAGAGCAGCAATAAAAAATAGTACGGAAACGGCAAAATTTAAAGCTCTCCTTGCGTGCGCTGAATAAGCGGTAATAGTTATTGAAAAATCATGTTTAACAAAATTGTTCCCCTCTAAAAGTTCTAAAGTGGGGTGTAAGGGGGAAACTCGTCCCAGTCAGTTTCCTCAGATGTCAACCTCACCTGCACGTGGTACACCCTGCAAATAAACCGACGAGGCTCTGGCGACCGACCAATGGCGGTATAACCATTCTCAAGCTGACTTAAATCTAACAGACCGACAGCGGGCAGCAGCGTTGTTGGTGCGAAAGGGTCAGCACTGCGATCACCAACCCGCATGCCAAGCGTGGTGATTATTGGCAAAACCCTTAATGAATAGACACATAAAGCCACAGCCCCTAGTTCCCGGCAGACGCGCTATTCCTGGCTCTGGCAGCGGTTTGGGTAACGGCGGGGCAGGGGGTGTTAAGAATCTCCGGCAGAGATTCCGCTGCCAACCCCGACGACTAGACCTGACAACGTACAACGCACGCACTTTGAGGGAAGACGAAAAGATTCTCGAGCTGGAAGAAACAGTAAGCAAGTTGCGCTGGGATGTGATAGGATTATCTGAAGTCCGAAGAGAGGGGGAGGACACGATGATTCTGAACTCCGGCAACTTGCTATACTACCGGGAGGGTGAACAACAGTCCCAGGGTGGTGTCGGGTTTATCGTCCACAAGTCCCTTGTCAACAACATTGTTCAAGTCGAGAGTGTGTCGAGCAGGGTCGCGTTCCTTATACTCAGAATTACCAAACGGTATTCGCTGAAGGTCATACAGGTTTACGCACCGACATCGGCACATCCGGACGAGGAGGTAGAGGCCTTGTATGAGGATTTGTCTAGAGCCATACATGCCTCTAAAACCTTCTACACTGTTGTGATGGGGGATTTCAACGCAAAGCTGGGCAAGCGAAGTGGCACAGAAGTAAGAGTAGGGCAATTTGGATATGGGCAACGGAACCACAGGGGCCAGATGTTGGCTGATTTCTTGGAGAGAGAGGACCTCTACATGATGAATTCTTTCTTCAAGAAACCGCCACATCGAAAATGGACCTGGGTAAGTCCCGACGGTTCCACGAGAAACGAGATCGACTTCATCATGTCCAGCAGGCGTCATATATTCAATGATGTCTCTGTGATCAACACCGTAAAGACGGGGAGTGATCACCGTATGGTAAGAGGCACATTGAATATATGCGTACAGCTGGAAAGATCCAGACTGGTGAAGTCCACGCTCCGACCAACTCGAGCTCATATCCAAAACCCCGAAAACTTTCAACTCGAGCTGCTGAACCACTTTGATTATCTAGCTGACTGCGCATCTGTGGACGACTTAAACAACAGGCTGGTGGAAACTGTCCATACGGTGGGGTCCAAATTTTATAAGACACACCGTAAAAGGACTAATAAATTCTCGACCCAAACTCTCAAGCTCATGGATGAGAGGAATGAAATGAGACTACAGTCTTCAGTAGACGCGACGCGCTACCGTCTGATCAATAGACAAATTTCGAAGGCGCAGAAATGCGACCTGCGACGCTTTAACACCGAATGTATTCGAGATACTATTGAGCGTAACAGGGGCTCAAAAGTGTTTGCAAGAGATTTGTCTATTGGGCAGAGGCAGTTGATGCGATTGAAGACCGATACTGGTAGTATCATTTCATCTCGACCTGAGATTTTGAGAGAGGTTGAGAGGTTCTATGGGCAGTTATACACCTCAACACAACAGCCTGTTGTCACCTTGGCAAAAGATCCTAGAGCCAAGCTAACCCGACACTATACTGAGGACATCCCGGACATCAGCCTATACGAGATTAGTATGGCTCTCAAACAACTTAAGAACAACAAGGCACCAGGTGATGACGGAATCACTACAGAACTCCTGAAGGCGGGTGGAAAACCCGTTCTTATAGTCCTTCAGCGATTGTTCAATTCCGTCATTCACGAAGGAACTACGCCGGAAGCATGGCACAGGAGCGTGGTGATTCTGTTCTTCAAGAAAGGTGATAATACCTTATTGAAGAATTACAGATCCATCGCGCTGCTGAATCATGTTTATAAGTTGTTCTCGAGAGTCATAACGAATCGTCTCGCGCGTAGGTTCGACGACTTCCAGCCTCCCGAACAAACCGGTTTCCGAAAAGGCTACAGTACCATAGACCACATATTCACGCTGCGGCAGGTTATACAGAAGACCGAGGAGTATAACCAGCCATTTTGCTTGGCGTTTGTGGACTATGAGAAGGCCTTCGATTCGGTGGAAACATGGGCTGTGCTAAGGTCGCTCCAGAGATGCCGCATCGACTATCGGTATGTCCAAGCGCTGAAGTGTTTGTATGAAAACGCCACAATGTCTATCCGTGTCCAAGACAGAACTACGAGACCAATCCAAATGCGGCGAGGTGTGCGACAGGGAGATGTTATCTCCCCGAAGCTGTTTACCGCTGCATTGGAGGATGTCTTTAAGCTTCTGGATTGGCACGGATACGGCATCAACATTAACGGCAAGTACATCACTCACCTTAGATTTGCCGACGACATAGTCGTTATGGCAGAGTCTCTGGAGGACCTTAACACAATGCTCGATGACCTCAGCAGAGTATCTAACAGGTGGGCCTTAAAATGAACATGAGTAAGACGAAGATTATGTCAAACTCCCATGTTCCGCTCCACCCGGTCATCGTTGAGAACTCTGCACTCGAAATTGTAGACAAATATATATACCTGGGACATACGGTCCAGCTAGGTAGGTCCAATTTCAAGAAAGAGGTCAGTCGCCGAATCCAACTCGGATGGGCAGCGTTTGGGAAGCTACGCGAGATCTTTTCGTCCAAAATACCTCAGTGCTTGAAGACCAAGGTCTTCGAACAGTGCGTGTTGCCAGTGATGACTTACGGATCGGAAACGTGGTCGCTGACTATGGGCCTCATAAGAAAGCTCAGAGTCACTCAGCGGGCGATGGAACGGGCTATGCTCGGAGTATCTCTACGTGATCAAATCAGAAATGAGGAGATTCGTAGACGAACCAGAGTCACCGACATAGCTCATCGTATCGCGAATCTGAAGTGGCAATGGGCGAGGCACGTAGTACGTGGAACCGATGGGCGTTGGGGTCCTAAGGTGCTGGAATGGCGACCGCGCACTGGAAAGCGCAGCGTTGGTAGGCCCCCAACGAGGTGGACTGACGACCTCAAAAAGGTCGCGAGGAGCCGCTGGATCCAAGCGGCACAAAATCGTGGATTGTGGCGATCCCTTAAGGAGACATATGTTCAGCAGTGGACGTCCACCGGTTGAGAAAGAAGAAGAAGAAGAAAAGTTCTAAATAAAAGTCCGCGACAATGTATGTCTAGCTTCTAAGTTCACCCACTTTAACCATTTTTGTGGTTATTAAAAGACTATATTACGGTTTTCATATTTCCACGCGGGCGGAGCCGCTGGCGATTGCTACTTACTACTTGATAAATTGAATTCTTATAAATTAATAATAAATAAATAAAATAAATAAATATATGGGACACTTACACACACGATCGTCCGTCCCCAAAGTAAGTAACTTAATACTTGGTTTATGGGTGACAGACAACTGGTGAATATATACTTATATAATTTTAAATACATACAAATATACAACCAGGCTCAAAGACCAACAAATTCATTTATAGAAAATGTTGGCCCTCGGCGGGAATCGAACCCGCGACCCGCGGAGCTGAAGGCAGGGTCACTACCCACTGTGCCAACGGGCCAGTCAAATTAATTAATACTAAATTTATATAAAATTAATACTAAGGTAAAAAAAAAAAAAAACTAAGACTGATAAACCTTGCTTAAGATAAAGTAAATTTGGTTAAAGAGACTCGTTGAGACGTTCTGTAGGTACCACATGGCGGGTCAACTTACTTTAGCTTTTTACGACACCTCGGTAAGAAATGAGGATCGTCTATCCTACTCAGCCAGACACCACACGGCGGGCCGACTTACCTTAGTCCCCTTTTACGAAACCTCGTGTAAGAAATGAGGGTGGTCTATTCTACTCAGCCGGACACCACACGGCGGGTCGACTTTCCTTAGCCCCCTTTTACGACACCTTGGTAAGAAATGAGGGTGGTCTATTCTACTCAGCCGGATACCACACGGCCTAATAAGAATTAAATTCATATCTTGTAACAGATGGCAAGAGATTATCAAATAAGATCAGATTAACAAAATTAATCTTTACGCCTGTTTAAACATATTATATTGGTTGATAGCTGACCTCGCAAACTAAGGAGTTCATACTAAAATTATAATGCGTTGTATATTTCAATCAAAATTAAGTAGGTAAAATTAGGTATATTTTTTTTAACCAAGAACTGTTTCCTTTTCTAGGTATTTTACAATCTGTGTGAGGGAGAATCAGCCCTCTCCCTTTATTTTCCTTAAAACTAAAAAACTAATTTTCAATTTTCACGAAGCACTAGTAATAACAAATTGTTTGTAAACCAAATACATCTTTGTATCTAAAAACTGTGGGGCCATCCATGTGTGTAAAAATATTCAATGCCCTTCCTAAAAATTTATTAGAATTGCCTACGAAAAAATTAAAATTACATTTTCAAAATTTTAGTAAAAACTGAATTTGTATGCCAGAAATAGCTTACAATAATATATTGTTGTAAAATTACCATATGTTTTATACTTGTACTGATACATATATTTAATACAAATAAATATATATTATTATTATTTCATTTTAATAAAAGTTTTTATAATTTATAAGTAAACACAGCGCATATTGCATTTTTCCATGATTTAACGTATAATTTGCTAGTAATTAATAATTTTAAAACTTTCAAAGGAAATAGGTACTATATTTAAACGGGTATTTTATATAATGTCTGATCATAAAAGCGAGCTTAAAATAACGTACAAAATTTAAACTAATATATACTTTCTTATATTATAACCATATCATAACTCAAAATTACTTAAAAATTATTTAATATTTTATTTTAATATTTATAACTTAATCATGCTGTTAATATGTTATAAACAATAAATATCCTTTCGTCGAACTAGGAACAGATTATATTTTTTAACACAATAAGTAAAAAAAACAAAAACTACAAGCAGGCTTACTTAGTTAATAATCTAGTGAAACATAAAAAAGAGAGACAAATAATACGTCTAATTTGCTTTCCTTTTATTGTCGATGGACACATTTTAGGCTAGCTACCCTATGCTAATTTATTAAACTCTATGGTCACGAATCACTAACACTGATATTACGATTTCGAAAATAGAACACTCAAATTCGCGCCACTTCCAAGAACTTCACCTTCACCTACATTCCGTTCTAAATTCAAACTTTTTTAATAAAGCACATGAAATTAACGTGTAATGTCAAATTTTACTTACTGCAATGCGCGCCTAACAGCGATACTGGGCGAACTGTTAATTCGTTTGCTAAAGTTCTAAAAAAAGACAGCACAGTCAGTAGATAGAATCGTGAGTAGGTGTCGCGTCATAATAAAGTATGCTACTCTCTCAAATGTACTAATAATATAACGTAGTGTTGACATGTGTTCATTTATTTTTACCACGCTTAATTATAACAGTACCTGGTTGACCGGTAATTTTTGACAAAATATAAAAAAACTTTTAAAAAAATTATTGGGCAGGTGGGGCTCGATAAGTATTTTCATTTCTAGAGACCACCCGTTCTACGAATAAACTACGCTGACTTGACGGTTTTCGGCAAAAATAGTGTTTTATATTTTATAAATTTTTGTATTTTTTTAATGCCTAAGAACAGGGATAAAACAGTTTTTTTTTATTTATTTATCCTTTATGCATACAGAAAATAAAATCATAAAATATACATATATATAATATGTACAAAAAATATTTATGATAAGATGCAAGGGCGGTCTTATCGCCTACAGCGATCTCTTACAGACAACCCGTGAGTTACGGATTTGAGTACACGAATAGGTTGGTGCGACACAAATATATATAAATATAAATATATATAAATATATATATATATAAATATATATATATATATATATATATATATATATATATATATATATATATATATATATATATATATATATATATATATATATATATATATATATATTAATAGATTACATAAATTTTGAATACTAATACTACACACATACTAAACAGCATACATACTTAAATACATATTTCTATAATATACTACATACTAATATTAGCAAATAGATAAATAATAGTTTTTCAGACGACTCTTAAAAACGTGCACCGATTTAGAATAACGTATATCCGCCGGGACCGCGTTCCATAGCAATACACACTTTACTGTAAAGGAATTACTATACCATTGACTTCGACTGCGCGGTGTTTTAAGCTTGTTATCGCTATTTGATCGCAAAGTAAAGTTTTTTTTAAATAAAACCTAACTAGATCGATTTCACCCCACAAAAATTCAGGAAAATCATTGAAGCCGTTTCCGAGAATATATTTATATACCTATATACATACAAGATTAACTCATTTAAATATTAAAGATATCAATTTTAAATCATCAACCTCCTGTACTGTATGTTAACTGTTATAAAATATCTGTTCATGTCTAAAGTCACAGCAGTCCTAACTTGAATCCTCAACTAATTGACTAAAAGATGTATCAAAATATTTTACGATGAGGTCTTGTGATAAGAATCATTAATCAAATATATTATATTTACAAAATTATTAAAATTTTCATTAATCTTACAATTGTTTCTTTATAACTTAATTATACTAATACATAAAGCTGAAGAATTTGATTGAGTGAACGCGCTAATCTCAGGAACTACTGGACCGTTTTGAAAAACTTTTTACCTAAATAAAAATCGTTTTCGTTCATGTACCATTTTTCTTCGATTGAGGCGATATTTAGGTGGTTCTTATGAAGGAAAAAACATTTACATCAACAAACAAAACTTAGCGGAAATTTAAGAAAACTCACTTATATGAGTAAGTACAACCTCTGTCATTTCAGCTAGTAATATACAAAAAAAATAGGACATATTTGTCTTGATTAACTTTAGTTTAAAAAAGTCATTCAACCAGTATTAAGTGACATTGAAAGTGTATTTTAAAATAGATCGTTTAAATCGCTTTAGAGCGACGCAAAATATTTATAAAAAACAATTTTATACGACTATAACAGTTTGTCTCATCACATAATTGGCAACGGCCGAGCTTTGTGTGGGTAGAACGAAGATTCGTAAATTTAAAGCTGATAAAGTGCTAGTTGGTAGTTACTAAAAAGTATTTATGATAATAATAAAAATTAAACAAAAAAGAAACAACCATAAACAAAAATTTGTTTTTTCACATTTTTGTTATTTTCGTTTCAAAGCTTATTATTATCTCGACAATTTTTAATTTTTGACTTCTAATTTTAAATATACATTAGTATTAAGTATATATACACATTAGCCGTGTGGTATCCGGCTGAGTAAAACAGTACTACCCTCATGTCTTACCGAGGTTTCGTAAAAGGCGACTAAGGTAAGTCGATCCGCAGTGTGGTATCCGGCTGAGAAGAATAGACCAACCTCATTTCTTACCGAGGTGTCGTAAAAGGCGACTAAGGTAAATCGATCCGCAGTGTGGTATCCGGCTGAGTAAAATAGTACTACCCTCATTTCTTACCGAGGTGTCGTAAAAGGCGACTAAGGTAAGTCGATCCGCAGTGTGGTATCCGGCTGAGTAGAATAGACCAACCTCATTTCTCAACGAGGTGTCGTAAAAGGGGACTAAAGTAAGTTGACCCACCGTGTGGTATCCAGTTTAGTAGAATAGACCACCCTCTTTCTTACCGAGGTGTCGTAAAATACGACAGAGGTAAGTTGACGTCAGGCAGGCGGCCGGTCGTAAAATACGTAGCCAAGTCATATGACAACATGTTTATAACATGTTGTGCCGACTCCACTTAGAGTGGGATAAGGGCAGGAAGATGATTTTTGTTATTTTCGTTTCAAAGCTTATTATTATCTCGACAATTTTTAATTTGTGACTTCTAATTTTAAATAATTATATACTCATTAGCCGTGTGATATCCGGCTGAGTAAAATAGTACTACCCTCATTTCTTACCGAGGTGTCGTAAAAGGCGACTAAGGTAAGTCGATCCGCAGTGTGGTATCCGGCTGAGAAGAATAGACCAACCTCATTTCTTACCGAGGTGTCGTAAAAGGCGACTAAGGTAAGTCGATCCGCAGTGTGGTATCCGGCTGAGTAGTATAGACCAACCTCATTTCTTAACGAGGTGTTGTAAAAGGTGACTAAGGTAAGTTGACCCACCGTGTGGTATCCGGTTTAGTAGAATAGACCACCCTCTTTCTTACCGAGGTGTCGTAAAAGGCGACTAAGGTAAGTCGAACCGCAGTGTGGTATCCGGCTGAGTAGAATAGACCAACCTCATTTCTTACCGAGGTGTCGTAAAAGGCGACTAAGGTAAGTCGATCCGCAGTGTGGTATCCGGTTTAGTAGAATAGACCACCCTCTTTCTTACCGAGGTGTCGTAAAATACGACTGAGGTAAGTTGACGTCAGACAGGCGGCCGGTCGTAAAAACGCAGCCAAATCATGTGACAGTTTATAACATGTTGTGCCGACCCCAATTAAAGTGGGATAAGGGCAGGAAGATGAAGGTGATGTCTGTTCACTTATTTGTATATAGTTTGTTTATTATAATACACCACCTACCTACATTTATATTAGAACTTTCCTAATCCAAAGGTTGTCTGGAAGAAGTCGCTACGAAGCGATAAGACCGCCTCTTGTACTTTATAAATATTTAGGTACTTTTATAATCCACGATGAAGTAAAATAGAAAACATATATAATGCTAAATGTAGAGTGGACGATGCGTTTTCGTAACTGATACATGCAGGATTCGTTAAAACACATGCACAGACCTCCTCCACCGCCACCACAATACAGAAGCACCGCATACTTAGCAAACTCAACAATCGTTTCGCCCCGCAACCAAAGCATCATCAGGAAATACACTCCACGACAAAATTGCAAAGCATCGCAGGATTATAGCAAAATAATTTTATTATTACTTTCGTATTATGGATCTCCGCAAAGTAACGCCTAATTCTATAAATTATTTTGTATACTAGTTATTATAAGACCTGGACATATTTCACATAATGATAAATGTAAAATAAACTTCGGAATGACCTGAACTTGCCAAGAATCGTAACGGATATATGTGCTGGGGAATTTTGACAGCATTTGGAGACTCGTAAAATCTGTACCAATAACATGTTATAGCAATAAGTGCATCCCAATTATAGCTCTTTGCTCTCTCTATATCTCAAAACCAAAAGAATATAGCTAAAATATACATTTCGCACACTTAGTATTAAACTGACTGAATTCCAAATTGGTCTTAATTGTTTTAAAACAGATTAGAAATATACAAGATTAACTAATTTAAATATTAAAGATGAAAAGGATAGTGCAAATCTTCACAAGGTTTAGGTTGATAGTACATAAACGTAAACCTTCCGGATGAATTACAGCTTTTGTTGCTTGAAATAAAATTATTGTTGTTTAAGTAAAAACTGAACAAAAATCCGTTCAGTGGATTTTGAGAAAATCTATCACATGCAGACAGACATCTTTAGGGTTCTTTGTTATATCATAAGTATAGATAATGCTATATTCTTTTTAATATATAATTTAGAAAATTTATAGAAGTTGGCGTTACTTTGTGGAGATCTATAATACAAAAGTAATAATAAAATTATTTTGCTTATAATCCGCGATGAATCCTTAATCATGGATCATATAGACCATATATATTTATATTATATTTACATTATTATAGCATTTAACAATTTATTAATAATTTTATGTAACTTAACCGTATAACTTATTAATCCTTTCTGTTTCTCTTAGAAATTGGCTAAAACCGTATACAGACATCCAAAGTTGGAAACATTATAAAGTTGGCAGCAGTGAAGTCATCTGCAAAGAACCCTCGTTACAGTTAACTGTAATGAGTAAAGTGGCACTAACCGATTATCCCAATAAAGGGTTACACACACTTATACGCATGGTACGCCATGTTTACGACACAGAGCATAGAAAACAGGTTTAGGTTATCGACACGTATTGGACAATGTAAAAGAAAATATCTATAGGTTATAGTTACTACAAATAATTTGTATGTGTCTATGCTATACGAATTTAAAATATCTTGTGTAAACTCATATGCAACGTGATTTCTTTGGACTTGAAATATTTAATACAGCTTTGTGACTTTTAATGTATCTTAGAAAAATACAGTTTTCCTAAGCAAGCAACTTATGTAATTTATTACAATACAATTTAATTTAATAATCTAATGTCAGGTATATTCAACAACCAAAAAAAATGTGTATCACAGTGTATACGAGTACAGTGTTTACTGTGGAACTGTTTTTTAGAAGATGGTTATATTGAGATATGTTAAGATATACATATAACTTATTTATATATTGTATAATTTTCTAAAGTTGTTATATCTAATAAAATATCGATGCTTCTGCTCTTACTAAGTACCCCCGGACGTAAAAGGCATTTTCTTAAGGCATCTGTCATCGTGTAAATTAATTGAGTGATCCTCAATGATTATTAAAATAGCTTATTTTAATAGAATTTTTTTGAGTGAGTTTTGAAAAAAAAACAATTTGTAACTGTCCTGCAATTGAGGGTTGCATATTCAGCACATCATAGCTTATTCAATGTTATAATTACATTAAAATTTAATTATCATTGATTTGAATATCACTGTTTCATCATCATCCTCCTACCTTATTCCACTCAAAGTTATAAACATGCTGTCACATGATTTGGCTGCGTTATTACGACCGGCCACCTACCTAGCGTCAACTTACCTTAGCCATATTTCACTACACTTCGGTAAGAAAGAGGATGGTCTATTTTACTCAACCGGATACCATACGGTGGGTCAACTTACTTTAGTTGCCTTTTACTACACCTCGGTAGAAGAGGGTGGTTTATTCTACTCAGACGGATACCACACGGCGGGTCGACTTACCTTAGTCGCCTTTTACGACACCTCGGTAAGAAATGAGGGAGGTACTATTCTATTCAGCCGGATACCACACGGCACGTCACTGTTTGTATAATATAAACTGAATAAAAGCGAAAAATTTAAGTCTTCGGGATGCACAATTATTTTGCGTAAGGTTGCGTAAAGCTGCGTGAAAGAGTATGTACTACCAAAACCGCATTAGTGTTGCTACATTAACTTACGATTAAATTCACCGTGATAACGTCTCCATATGAGGATGATGGATGCTTGGATGCTACGAACCGGATATGATGGCTTAATAACGTGTGGATTTTATATTTCTTGAGATAGATAAAAAACTCATTTGATAAAGACAAAAAGGAAGTGTACTTGAACGTTTTCGAATCTTTTCTTTTTGTAAAACATTAGTGTTGACGACGATTTATTAGTTATAATTATTAATATGTTAACGATAGGATAAGTTTAGTTTCAAATAAAATATACAACCCGTAGTCTTTTAATAACCTTTAGATTTAAGATAATTAACAAAATAAGCGATATTTCTAAAGTCTTTACTAACTAAGCGCCTATTATTATTATTAAGTATAAGTATTACTTGTAACAACAATAATTGTTCACGCAATAAAGGTTGTACGGGTGCCTGCGCTAGGCGCGCATAAAACCGCCCCCTCCGGGCCCGATCGGCCATTCCATCGATCGCCGCCGTAGCGTGCGGATGTCTCGGTCGAGCGCAATCCGGTTGCCGCTCCCCCCGCCTGACTCACGCCCCTGCCGCGCTAGATTGTGAAAGTGCCCAAGGACTCTGGACTGTCAGTGTTGTTCGTTCCTGTGCAAGTGGATTGTGTTAGTGTTACTGTGATTCGTTTAGGTAGTGTGGTGCTTCACGCATAACACTTGCCGTAGGTGGTTCCGTCCGTGCGTAAGTACACTAATTTTTAATTTAGGTACTCACCTCTTTCCCCCGAAGGGAGAGAGACTAAGACCTAGATTTTTTCTTAGGTACACACCTCCCTGCCCTCCGGCAGGGAGGCCACCCCCACACTAGCGGGCCAACATGGCCCCTACTTTGCGCCCCACGGGGCAACCGATCCTGGACGCCATTTTCGCGTTCCTTCAGGCGCACCACCCCGCCATTTTGGTTGAACTCACCAAGGCCCTCCCGCCCTCTCAGGGCCAGAGTGGCAGCCCGGCAGCACCTTCTCCCCCCTCTGCGGAAAAGGCTAAACCACGCTCCCGCCCCGTGTCTCCTGACATGGAAGTGGAGGAGCAATCTGACTCGGAATCCGAGACTCCCTCAGAGTCCGGTGAGGAAGCCGAAGCATCCGATGCTTCGGAGTCCCCATCTCGCTCGGCGTCATCCGCCTCAGATGAGGACGACGGCTTCACCGCCGTCCTATCAAAGAGCCAGAAGCGAAAGCTGAAGGCTCCTAAGACCGTCCCGCCCAAAAGGGCCACAAACGACGCAGGTGCACCTGCCCCGCGCCCCGTCCCCAAACCCCAGCCTGCCTCACAGGCCAAAACGACGAAACAGACCGACTCCATACAGGACTCGCCAATGACGGAGAGGAAGGAGAAGGTGCCGCCCCTATTTGTTAGGGAAAAAGACGCGTGGAATCGCTTAATCCTGCGCATGGACAGCTCGTCCATTCCTTTTACATCTGCCCGGTCCACAAGCCAGGGCATAATGGTGCAATGTCCGTCTTCAACGGACCACCGTCGCCTCACGACGCTCTTGGATGCCGAAAAGATCGGCTATCACACGTACGCCTTAGAAGACGAGCGCGAACTTCGCGTCGTCATCCGCGGACTCCCAGTAGAGATAGATTGCGACCTTATTAAGAAGGACCTCCTCAGCCAGGGCCTTCCCGTAAGACAGGTACATCGCATGTACCATCACAGAACCAAAGTTCCTTATGAACTTTGTCTCGCAGTCCTCGACCTCAGTCCTGAAGGCAAACGTGTCTTCAACGTCCAAACAATATGCAGACTGTCGGGTCTGCGTATAGAAACGCCGCGTACGCGTGGGGTAATGGGGCAGTGCCATCGCTGCCAACTTTACGGCCACTCGCAGCGCAACTGCACCGCACGACCAAGGTGCGTGAAGTGCCTGGGCGATCACGGCACTGCCGATTGCCCCAGAACGGTTCCGTCCGAGGAACCTCCCAGCTGTGTCCTTTGCAGGACCCAAGGGCACCCCGCGAGCTATCGCGGCTGCCCGAAAGTCCCGCTTAGGGCAAAACGAGGGGGCAGAAGGGCCACCCGTAAAAAGGCGGACCGTACCGCCCCCAAACCAGCTGAGAGGTTCGTCCCCGCGCCTCTCCCCACCTCAAACCCCTGGCACAGGAAACCGGCATCCGAGCCGGCTGTGCCAGCAAAACCGGCTCAAGAGACGGTAGCGAAACCCGCTGCCGCCATCTTGAGCTCCAATATAAGAGCTGCCGCTCCTAAAGCGACAGCCGCCCCTCCAGCAACGAGTTTCATTGACGACATGAAACTCGTTTGCGATATAGTGACCAAAATTGACACTACGGAGCTGTCAATTTTGGCAAATAAGCTGAGGAGTAATCCTCAAAACAGATTAATGGCCTTGCTCGAACACTCTAGTTTGGTGCAGGCCATCTCTAGGCTTTAAGCTTAAACCCTCACTGGGTAGGGCCAAGCCCCACTCCCTCAAGCTCGTCACGTACAACGCAGACGGGCTTATCAGACACATGGACGAAGTCCGCGATTTCGTAGTTGCACACGACATAGATATTCTTCTAATACAAGAATCCTTCTTAAAACCCCAATTTCGCAATCCCAATATTGCGAACTACTGTTTGATTAGAAATGACCGTCTGTCATCCAAAAAAGGCGGCACGCTCATTTACTACAAAAGAGCCCTCCTATGCTCCCCCCTTGATCCCCCAAAGCTCACTAACATGGAGGCTTCAGTCTGTCAGGTGGGTATGACCGGCCATCAGTCGATCATACTAGCATCAGTATACCTCAGTCCGACCAAACGGGTACTCGAAAGAGACGTCCGCACCCTTCTCGCACTAGGCGACTCTGTAATACTGGCCGGAGACTTCAACTCCAAACATGGCCAATGGAACTCTCGCCGAACCAACCGGAACGGCACAGTACTCCAAGGCCTCAACGGCCTTCCAAACCTCGCTTTTGATGTGATAGCCCCTAACGAGCCCACCAGATACCCGCCTAACGGGGATCCAAACAGAGCAGATGTCTTAGATATATACATTTTCAAAAATGTAGCTCTCCAGTTACATTCTATAGAAGTCCTGCATGAATTAGACTCGGACCACCGTCCGGTTCTAATTCAGTTAGGGCAATCCACTTCCACGACCCCTCCCACGAAAACGATAATCGACTGGAGTAAATTAGGCGGGAAACTCCAGTCCCTAAACTCAGACAACCTAGATAAAATTCCTGACAAGATAGACTCCGTGGATAGTGCCAAGTTCGCTGTTACCCACCTTACAAAACATATAACAGACTCACTCGAGCGTTGCTCCAAGGAAGTCCCCGACGACCGCGGTCGTGGGCGACTACCGGATGACCTACGCGACCTACTTAGACGTAAACGTGCCGCCACTAGGGCCCATGACGCATACCCGACAGACGATAACCGGAGAACACTCCGGCGACTTCAAAGAGAGGTTAGAGAAAAACTCAGCCTCAACCGTCAGTCCGCCTGGGACAACAAACTCTCAGAGATCTCGCCGAGTCACCTGGCTTTCTGGAAACTGGCGAAATCCCTGAGAGGAGACCAGTGTGCAGCTACACCTCCATTGTTACGTTTAAACCGTCCGGTCGCTTTTGACGACATCGATAAGGCCGAATGCTTGGCTGACAGTCTTGAGGGACAATGTACAAACAATCCCAGTCACCCCGAACACGCCGAATTCCACTCGGAAGTGGAAATGGCGGCGGCTAGGATATCCGCGAAGGCTCCCGAAAGCGAGCCGCTCACTCCCACTACCGGAGAGGAAGTCCGTTCCATTATCCAAAACCTCAAGACCCGCAAGTCCCCAGGACCCGACTCCATATCCAACAAAGCACTCAAGTGCCTCCCCGACCAACTCATAAACCTATTAGTATTGATTTTCAATGCCCTCCTGTTAGGTTGCTCCTTCCCCGACGAATGGAAGGAAGCAATAGTAATAGGTATTCGCAAACCGGGAAAACCCAGTAATCTCCCGAGCAGCTATCGACCCATCAGTCTGCTCAACAGCTTAGGGAAAGTCTACGAGCGAGTAATCCTCGCTAGACTCATAACGTTCATGGAGTCGATGAAGCTCATACCGGATGAGCAATTCGGCTTCCGCGCCAAACACACCGCGGTACAACAAGTACACCGACTTACCGAAGCCGTCCTCAATGGCTTCGGCAAAAAACGGTACACCGGTACTGTCTTCTTCGATGTCGCCAAAGCCTTCGATAAGGTATGGCATGCGGGTTTAATATACAAACTCGCGAACCTAGGAATCCCCGATAGACTCGTTCTTATCATTCGCGATTATCTTACTAATCGCTCATTCAGATATCGTATTGATGGTGCGCTCTCCTCAAGACGCACCTTAAGCGCCGGAGTCCCCCAAGGTTCGGTACTCGCACCGTTCCTCTACTCGCTCTATACGAGTGACATCCCACGATTCTCCACTAAAACTAGTGCAGTCACCCACTTAGCTATGTTCGCGGACGATACCGCAATCTATACTACCTGTAGAGATCCCATAACTATTAATGATAGGCTCCAAAGAGCAACCAACCAGCTCGGAAGCTGGTTCCGCCGGTGGAGAATCGAAATTAATCCCGATAAAAGCGCAGCAATGTTCTTTGCGAGATCTAGGAGAGCCATGGACTTCATCCGGACGCCCCCTAGAGTCTCCATATACAACAAATACATAGATTGGCAAAAGGAAGTCAAATACTTAGGTGTCATCCTCCAACCGACCCTATCCTTTATCCGACACATCCGCGTTGTCCGTAACCGGGCAGCGTTCGCCATGGGACGTCTCTATCCGATACTGTGCAAGACAAGTAAACTGTCACTTCGCAACAAAGTGACACTTTACAAAACTTGCATCAGACCCATCATGACATATGCGAGCGTCACGTTCGCGCACGTCCCGAAATCACGACTGTGTCCGTTGCAGACACTTCAAAATCGATTCATGCGTACAGCCACTGGCTGTCCGTGGTTCGTGCGCAACGTGAACCTCCATAGAGATCTCGACCTACCCACGATAGCCGATCTTTTCAGACGATTCTCGACGACTTACTTCGAGAAAGCGTCCATCCACCCAAACCCCCTTATAGTGGCCGCGTCCAACTATAAGGCGTTCAGGCACCCCAACAAGATTCACAGGCGCCCGAAGAGCGTCCTTAACGACCCCGACGATGCTATAACAGCATCCAACAAGATATACACACAACACGCACACAAACAGCGTCTTCGCCGGCGAAGACGAGGTCCCCGCTTGCTTGTGTCAAGCGGCCGCAGCCCTCTGCCGCGGCCGCCGTGACGCAGACTTCTTCCAAGTCATTTATTAGATGCAGCCCTCCAAAAACGCGCCGCCTTAAGCCGAGGTTCGGTCTCGCAGGAGACACCCTTAAGGCGACGCCCCCTGTAGCGCGGGTGCTTGTAATGCACCCGCATGTATCATCCTTTTCTTCTCGGCGATGCTTCAGCGCTCGCCCGTCTTATCGGTGACGCTGTCAAAGCCATTAGGGCTAACAGCATTAGTCATATTCGAAAAAAAAAAAAAAAAAAAAAAAAAAAAAAAAAAAAAAAAAAAAAAAAGCCCGATCGGCCACTTCGTCCGCCGGCACGATAGCGCGCGCACGCCTACACATCAAGATCAATCCGCAAGTTTTATTTCTCCGCTGTACCCAAAATATCCGCTACAGTGTATGGTCCTTCGATACGGATTAACAAGAAACCGGCGTTGAACAAGCAAGCTATTGAAGATAAGAAGAGGAATCTCACAAGTGCGACGGGAAGCCCTGAGAAGCATTGATCGACGAATCGTTCACGCAGCAGGGCGCCGACGAATCGGACCGTGAAGGCACTACCGAAGATCGCTTCAAGAACCTGCCGGCAACGGAGTCGCACCGTGCCCGAAGGCACACCAACTCACTCGTTCCACCACCTAACGTTGTCAAACGGTGGACAGTGAGTAAACGCCCTCCTGCGGCGGAAGTAGTGTATCGGACGACACTACCAGCTAGCCTTTTTCGAGGCTGTTAGTCTGTACCAGTCCGACTCACTCGCTCCACCACCTAACGGTGTCAAACGGTGGACAGTGATTAAACGCCCTCCTCGCGGCGGAAGTAGTGTATCGGACGACACTACCAGCTAGCCTTTTTCGAGGCTGTTAGTCTGTACCAGTCCGACTCACTCGCTCCACCACCTAACGGTGCCAAACGGTGGACAGTGATTAAACGTCCTCTTGTGGCGGAAGTGGTGTAACGGACGACACTGCCAGCTAGCCTTTTTCGAGGCTGTTAGTCTGTATCAGTCCGGTCGCGCCGATAAGGCTCGTGTGAATTAGTGGCCTCCTGGTAGGCAAGCCGAAGGTGTCGAGCGTTCCTCTCGATACCCGAGCACGCTAATTTCACTCGGCGTCCTCTGGCGGGCGACTCCCACCTTCCTTATCCCAACCATATCCATCCTCGGGAGAGCGTGTCTCTCGGGACCCTCGAACGAGATTGTTAGGGACGTTAGGGTAAGAAGAAAGGAAGCCTCAAGATGATGACCACGAGATCAAGCAAGAGGTTGCACGCAAATGAAGATAACGCAGGCACGTGTCCAGAAAACACCACGTGTCCAGAAAACACCACGTGTCCAGAAAACACCACGTGTGTAGAAAGCACGCCGTGTATAGAAAACACCACGTGCCTCGAAGACACGGCGAGCACCGAACCGTCTGCAAGTACGAAAATAGCAAAAGGGAGGAAGACTGGGGGGTCACGTTCGTCGAAGAGCCGGCGCGCAGAATTGCTGGCGCGTTTGGAATCCCAACGTTTAGAAAAGGAAAGAATAGCCGCTGCCGCCGCCTTTGCGCAAACAAAAATCGAATTACTGCGCCTAGAATCGGACCATTCGGACTCGAGCGACGAAGACAACGACACGGTATCCGAATGGGTCGACAAATCAACGCCACCACAGACGCAAAGCCACGGGCCGCAACAAGACAGTGAACTGGGTAAACTTACGTCAGCCTTGATAGCCGCCATTAATGGTTCAAGAGAGAACACGCCTAAACCTCCTCCGAGATTCATAAGCGAGTTGCCGTATTTCGACGGTAATCCAAGAGAATGGATCGCGTTTACCGCAACGTACAAGGACACTAAGGCTTATTTCAGCGAAAACGAGAATGTGGCTCGTTTGAGAAGATCTCTGCAGGGACAAGCTAGAGAAGCCGTCAAGTCGTTGCTATACACAAACACTAATACCGACGAAATATTGGAAACACTGGGAAGAAGATTTGGAAGACCCACCCACCTAGTGAAAAGTGAGGTGGCCTTGTTAGAAAAAATACCACCTATGTCACATGATATAAAGGGCATAGGTGCCTTCGCAACGACCGTTAGCAACAGCGTGAACGCTATTCGGCACATGAATAGAGTTGATTACCTGTACTCTAACGACATAGCTGAGAAGATCATCGACAAAATGAACATGCTTGTAAAATTTAGATGGTACGAGTACCGAGCCACACGAGAAGAGGAACCCGTGCTGATTGCCCTCTCCAAGTTTTTAAACATGATCGCGGATCAGTTTGGGGCATACGACGCACAACCCTCAACACGTGCAAAGACAGAAGCATTCAGAAGGTCGTCGCGAAACGCGAAAGTACACGCTGCTAAACACAAAAATAGCAGCGCCGAATCGGGTTCGGAAGATAGTGACAACGACGAATTCGAAACGGAAAGGAATATCGTGCTCAATATCATACGAAAAGAAAGAAAAAAGTGTCCATTGTGCCAAAGTGATCACGAACTAGATAGTTGTGCGCAGTTTACAAAAGAATCTGTGGAACAGAGGTGGACGACAGTGAAAAAGTTAAAAGTGTGTTTCAAGTGCCTCAAGGCTAATCACCGCAACCAAGTATGTAAATCTAAGCGTTGCGGTAAAGACGGCTGTGCCAGAAATCACCACGCCTTACTCCACGCGACCACCGAAGAGAAAACCGAACAAAATAAAATAGTGTCGGTGAACCACGTAGGCACGACGAGAGCCTACCTGAAGATCGTACCTGTCGAAGTACGCGGCCCGAACGGCATAACAACCGTTTCGGCCTTGTTGGACGAGGGCTCAACTGTCACGCTACTACTAGAAGAAGTGGCCGATCAACTAGGCGCCACAGGATCACGACACAATCTTTCGATAGAGGGTGTTAGCGGCCACAAAATAAAAACTGAGCAATCAAGATTCTTGAAGCTACAAATTAGAGGTATGTTTGAAAGGGAATTCGCCCACATGAAAGCGTACACTATCCAGAATTTAAATTTGGCGTCGCAATCGATCAAGATGGAAGACATCGAAAACTGCCCTCACCTTGACGACATTCAAGACCAGATTCTATATGAGGAGACACGACCCTCCCTCCTCATAGGTCAAGATAATTGGCATCTGATTGTCTCGAGAGAACTGAAAATCGGGGAACCCGACCGACCAGTGGCCTCGTTTACCCAGCTTGGCTGGATACTGCACGGTTACAAGAGTGAAGCAACTAAACCCGTGTTGTTTATAAACCACTTAGTTCGAAGCAAAGAAAGTGAAATAGAAAACCTGATTAAATCACATTTTGAACTAGACTCATTGGGAATAGCACCGAAAAAACCGTTGAACGACCCCGAACAGAGAGCGCTGACGTTGTTAGAGAGCACCACAAGAAGACTCCCCGAAGGGAAATTCGAATGCGGCCTATTGTGGCGAAACGACGCAGAAACTCTCCCACCAAACAGAAACAGTGCAATTCGTCGCCTAAACGGAATTTTTAAAAAATTTACGAAGGATGAAAGTCTTAAAGCAAAGTACACTGAACAAATAGAAAATTTATTGAAGAGCGGCTATGCTGAATTGGCGAACACCCATCCAACCTCTTCTAGAACATGGTACCTGCCGCATTTTGCCGTCGTACACCCCCAAAAACTAAAAATGAGGTTGGTGTTTGACGCAGCCGAGCGCACGAATGGGAAAAGTTTGAACGATGCCTTGTTACCCGGACCCGATCTACTGCAATCGCTTTTCGGCGTTTTAATAAGATTCCGACAGGGACCCATAGCCGTAGCGGCAGATATTAAGGAAATGTTTTTACGCGTTCATATACGCGAAGAAGACAGAGACAGTCTCCGTTTTTTATGGAAAAACGACTTAAATGCAGAACCACAGGAATATAGAATGAAGACCTTAATATTTGGAGCGACTTCATCACCATGCTCAGCGATCTATGTGAAAAATAGAAACGCCAAGGACTTCGAAAAGAAATACCCGGAAGCAGTACATGCCATCGAACGCTGTCATTACATGGACGACTATTTGCAAAGTTTCACCAGCAAAGAAGACGCAGAACGAATATCGAGGGAGGTCGATCTCATCCACAAAAATGGTGGGTTCGAACTGAGGGCATGGGCATCCAACAATCCGTCCATTCTGAGAGATTTCCAACATATTGAAAACGAAAACGTGCAACTGGTCAAGCATGATAAATTAGAGAAGACTTTAGGAATGCTCTGGCACACTCAAAGCGACTCTCTGAAATACACGCTAACTTTACGTAATACACCAGTTGAAGTATTACAAGAAAACCGACCGCCATCAAAAAGAGAAGTGATGAGCGCCGTCATGTCCGTATTCGACCCCTTAGGATTAGCCACTCCAATCCTGATACAAGGGAAAGCGCTGATACAACAACTGTGGCGAACGGGAATAGATTGGGACGACCACATACCTGAAGCGCTGTCGAAACTATGGTCCGAATGGCTAAATAGCCTGAATTACTTACAAGACCTAGGAATACCACGTTGCACACATTCATACGGCGACGGTGAACTACATACATTCGTAGACGCCAGCGAATCTATATATGCAGCTGCTACTTATTGGAGAACGCGCCAAAATGGTCACACAACAGTAACATTGCTAGCAGCCAAGGCCAAAGTAGCCCCTTTGAAGCCAATTTCAATACCACGATTAGAGCTACAAGCCGCCCTGCTAGGCAGTCGACTTGCCGCTAACGTACAAAAGGAATTAGAAGCAACTGTGATTCAGCGATTCTTCTGGTCAGATTCAAGAACAGTACTGGCATGGATAAAATCAAAACCTCGTTCCTTCAAAACCTTTGTCGCCCACCGACTAGCTGAGATAGAAGACTCTACAAAGGTTACCGAATGGAGGTATATACCTACCGCTTTAAACGTCGCAGATGACGCTACCAGAAACCCACCAAAGAACTTTAACACGAAACACCGCTGGTTCAATGGACCCGCATTTTTGATCCACGAACCAAGCCAGTGGCCTCCCGACAGCAGCGACTCGCCGCCACCACCACCCACTGGCGAAGAAAGATGCCTGACAACCCACAAAACATTCCACGACCCAGTTGAAACACCTGACGCGAACAGGTTCTCGTCATGGATACGACTTCTACGTGTAACTGGACGTGTCATACAGTGCGTGGACGTATTCAAATCACTTCTCACCAAACGAGGCAACGTCAACGCCATAAAAAGAACGGTCAGAGAAGAGACATGGAGAAAGCACGCACGCAGGAAGCAAAATCAATTGCCAAACGACATTGCCACTATCCGAGTTAGTCTCGTCATACCTTTAACCGACGACTATCTACTTAGAGCCGAACGCCTACTTGTAAGACGTATCCAAAATGATAGTTTTGGCAAGGAATTATCACGCCTGCGCAGCAACAAACCAATAACGAAACAATCACGTTTGAAGAGATTCACCGTAGTGCTTGAGGACAACATTTTGTGCCTAGAAACACGTCTCTCGGCGGCTCGATGTGTTGAAAAGTCTTACAAGAGACCCATTGTGCTCGATGGACGACACAAAATTACGCGACTGCTCATTGAGCAATATCACCGCGACCACAACCATGGCAACAACAACACCACTATGAATGAAATTCGGCAAAAATACTATGTGACGTCACTACGAAGCACATTAAAAAAGATTTCCAGGTCCTGTCAATGGTGCAGAATCCGAAAAGCCATGCCTAACACAGCCCCGCTAGGCGACTTGCCCGCAGAACGCCTGCAGCAAGGAAAATTTCCATTCACATGCGCAGCTGTAGATTACTTCGGACCTTTAAGTGTAACGATTGGCCGAAGAACTGAAAAACGCTGGGTCGCCCTCTACACATGCTTGACGACCAGAGCCGTACACCTCGAAATGGCCACGTCACTATCAGCGGACAGCATGTTACTTACGCTAAGACGCATGATAGCCCGCCGAGGCACACCCAAAACAATATACAGCGATAACGGCACCAACTTCGTAGGTGCAAATAAAGAACTCAGAAAGGAATTTGAAAAGATGACCGAGAAAGCGACGCAACGAGGCATTAAGTGGAAATTCATTCCTCCGGGAGCTCCAAACATGGGAGGAGCGTGGGAACGGTTGGTGCGATCTGTCAAAGTCGCCCTCTCCGCCACTCTTACGGCGAGACACCCACGCGAAGAAATACTTCACACTTTGTTGTTGGAAGCAGAACATTTAATCAATTCTCGTCCACTCACAGACGTTTCAATGGAACCAGAAGATGAAGAAAGCCTTACGCCGAACCATTTCCTAATCGGACGATCGAGCGGTACGCAACGCTTCGGTGAATTCAGCGATGACGAGTTAATTGGATCGGCCACCTGGAAGACTGTACAGCGCTTGACAGATCATTTTTGGAAAAGATGGCTTGTAGAGTACCTACCTACTATCGCTCCAAGGTACGGCAATGGACATGGCCACTACGCAAATCCATCCATCGGCGACGTAGTACTAATCGTGGATTCAACCCTGCCTCGAGGAATGTGGCCCAGAGGTGAAATAATCGAAGCGCATCCAGGACCCGACAGCAAAATCAGAGTCGTCGAAGTTCGCACGGCTGCCGGAATCCTCAAAAGACCTACTTCAAAACTGGTAGTGATAACCAAATCGCCGTCAGCAGAATCGAGTCAGTGCTCGTGAATACTCTCGCACGGAGGGGGGAATGTTGACGACGATTTATTAGTTATAATTATTAATATGTTAACGATAGGATAAGTTTAGTTTCAAATAAAATATACAACCCGTAGTCTTTTAATAACCTTTAGATTTAAGATAATTAACAAAATAAGCGATATTTCTAAAGTCTTTACTAACTAAGCGCCTATTATTATTATTAAGTATAAGTATTACTTGTAACAACAATAATTGTTCACGCAATAAAGGTTGTACGGGTGCCTGCGCTAGGCGCGCATAAAACCGCCCCCTCCGGGCCCGATCGGCCATTCCATCGATCGCCGCCGTAGCGTGCGGATGTCTCGGTCGAGCGCAATCCGGTTGCCGCTCCCCCCGCCTGACTCACGCCCCTGCCGCGTTAGATTGTGAAAGTGCCAAAGGACTCTGGACTGTCAGTGTTGTTCGTTCCTGTGCAAGTGGATTGTGTTAGTGTTACTGTGATTCGTTTAGGTAGTGTGGTGCTTCACGCATAACACTTGCCGTAGGTGGTTCCGTCCGTGCGTAAGTACACTAATTTTTAATTTAGGTACTCACCTCTTTCCCCCGAAGGGAGAGAGACTAAGACCTAGATTTTTTCTTTGGTACACACCTCCCTGCCCTCCGGCAGGGAGGCCACCCCCACACTAGCGGGCCAATATGGCCCCTACCCTGCGCCCCACGGGGCAACCGATTTTAGATGCGATTTTCGCATTCCTCCAGGCGCACCACCCCGCCATTTTGCAGGAACTCGCCAAAGCCCTCCCGCCCTCTCAGGGCCTGAGTGGCAGCCCGGCAGCACCTTCTCCCCCCGCTGCGGAAAAGGCTAAACCCCGCTCCCGCCCCGTGTCTCCTGACATGGAAGTGGAGGAGCAATCTGACTCGGAATCCGAGACTCCCTCAGAGTCCGGTGAGGAAGCCGAAGCATCCGATGCTTCGGAGTCCCCATCCCGCTCGGCGTCATCCGCCTCAGACGAGGACGACGGCTTCACCGCCGTCCTATCCAAGAGCCAGAAGCGTAAGCTGAAGGCTCCCAAGACCGTCCCGCCCAAAAGGGCCACCAACGACGCAGGTGCACCTGCCCCGCGCCCCACCCCCAAACCCCAGCCTGCCTCACAGGCCACGACTACCAGACAGACCGACTCCACACAGGACTCACCTATGACGGAGAGGAAGGAGAAGGTGCCGCCCCTATTTGTTAGGGAAAAAGACGCGTGGAATCGCATAATCCCGCGCATGGACAGCTCGTCCATTCCATTTACTTCTGCCCGGTCCACAAGCCAGGGCATAATGGTTCAGTGTCCGTCCTCAGCGGACCACCGTCGCCTCACGACGCTCCTGGATGCCGAAAAGATCGGCTATCACACATACGCCCTAGAAGACGAGCGCGAACTTCGCGTCGTCATCCGCGGGCTTCCCGTCGAAATAGATTGCGATCTTATCAAGAAGGACCTCCTCAGCCAGGGACTTCCCGTAAGACAGGTACACCGTATGTACCACCACAGAACCAAAGTTCCTTATGAACTTTGTCTCGCGGTCCTCGACCTCAGTCCTGAAGGCAAACGTGTCTTCAACGTAACAACGATATGCAGACTGTCAGGTCTGCGTATAGAAACGCCGCGTACGCGTGGGGTAATGGGGCAGTGCCATCGCTGCCAGCTTTACGGCCACTCGCAGCGCAACTGCACCGCACGACCAAGGTGCGTCAAGTGCCTGGGCGATCACGGCACTGCCGATTGCCCCAGAACGGTTCCGTCCGAGGAACCTCCCAGCTGTGTCCTTTGCAGGACCCAAGGGCACCCCGCGAGCTATCGCGGCTGCCCGAAAGTCCCGCTTAGGGCAAAACGAGGGGGCAGAAGGGCCACCCGTAAAAAGGCGGACCGTACCGCCCCCAAACCAGCTGAGAGGTTCGTCCCCGCGCCTCTCCCCACCTCAAACCCCTGGCACAGGAAACCGGCATCCGAGCCGGCTGTGCCAGTAAAACCGGCTCAGGAGACGGTAGCGAAACCCGCCGCCGCCATCTTGAGCTCCAATACAAGAGCTGCCGCTCCTAAAGCGACAGCCGCCCCTCCAGCAACGAGTTTCATGGACGACATGAAACTCGTTTGCGATATAGTAACCAAAATTGACACTACGGAGCTGTCAATTTTGGCAAACAAGCTGAGGAGTAATCCTCAAAACAGATTAATGGCCTTGCTCGAACACTCTAGTTTGGTGCAGGCCATCTCTAGGCTTTAAGCTTAAACCCTCACTGGGTAGGGCCAAGCCCCACTCCCTCAAGCTCGTCACGTACAACGCAGACGGGCTTATCAGACACATGGACGAAGTCCGCGATTTCGTAGTTGCACACGATATAGATATTCTTCTAATACAAGAATCCTTCTTAAAACCCCAATTTCGCAATCCCAATATTGCGAATTACAGTTTGATTAGAAATGACCGTCTGTCATCCAAAAAAGGCGGCACGCTCATTTACTACAAAAGAGCCCTCCTATGCTCCCCCCTTGATTCCCCAAAGCTCACTAACATGGAGGCTTCAGTCTGTCAGGTGGGTATGACCGGCCATCAGTCGATCATACTAGCATCAGTATACCTCAGTCCGACCAAACGGGTACTCGAAAGAGACGTCCGCACCCTTCTCGCACTAGGCGACTCTGTAATACTGGCCGGAGACTTCAACTCCAAACATGGCCAATGGAACTCTCGCCGAACCAACCGGAACGGCACAATACTCCAAGGCCTCAACGGCCTTCCAAACCTCGCTTTTGAGGTGATAGCCCCTAACGAGCCCACCAGATACCCGCCTAACGGGGATCCAAATAAAGCAGATGTGCTAGATATATACATTTTCAAAAATGTAGCTCTCCAGTTACATTCTATAGAAGTCCTGCATGAATTAGACTCGGACCACCGTCCGGTTCTAATTCAGTTAGGGCAATCTACCTCCACAACCCCTCCCACGAAAACGATAATCGACTGGAGTAAATTAGGCGGGAAACTCCAGTCCCTAAACTCAGACCACCTAGATCAAATTCCTGACAAGATAGACTCCGTGGATAGTGCCAAGTTCGCTGTTACCCACCTTACGAAACATATAACAGACTCACTCGAGCGTTGCTCCAAGGAAGTCCCCGACGACCGCGGTCGTGGGAGACTACCGGACGACCTGCGCGACCTACTTAGACGTAAACGTGCCGCCACTAGGGCCCATGACGCATACCCGACAGACGATAACCGGAGAACACTCCGGCGACTTCAAAGAGAGGTTAGAGAAAAACTCAACCTCAACCGTCAGTCCGCCTGGGACAACAAACTCTCAGAGATCTCGCCGAGTCACCTGGCTTTCTGGAAACTGGCGAAATCCCTGAGAGGAGACCAGTGTGCAGCTACACCTCCATTGTTACGTTTAAACCGTCCGGTCGCTTTTGACGACATCGATAAGGCCGAATGCTTGGCTGACAGTCTTGAGGGACAATGTACAAACAATCCCAGTCATCCCGAACACGCCGAATTCCACTCGGAAGTGGAAATGGCGGCGGCTAGGATATCCGCGAAGGCTCCCGAAAGCGAGCCGCTCACTCCCACTACCGGAGAGGAAGTCCGTTCCATTATCCAAAACCTCAAGACCCGCAAGTCCCCAGGACCCGACTCCATATCCAACAAAGCACTCAAGTGCCTCCCCGACCAACTCATAAACCTATTAGTATTGATTTTCAATGCCCTCCTGTTAGGTTGCTCCTTCCCCGACGAATGGAAGGAAGCAATAGTAATAGGTATTCGCAAACCGGGAAAACCCAGTAATCTCCCGAGCAGCTATCGACCCATCAGTCTGCTCAACAGCTTAGGGAAAGTCTACGAGCGAGTAATCCTCGCTAGACTCATAACGTTCATGGAGTCGATGAAGCTCATACCGGATGAGCAATTCGGCTTCCGCGCTAAACACACCGCGGTACAACAAGTACACCGACTTACCGAAGCCGTCCTCAATGGCTTCGGCAAAAAACGGTACACCGGTACTGTCTTCTTCGATGTCGCCAAAGCCTTCGATAAGGTATGGCATGCGGGTTTAATATACAAACTCGCGAACCTAGGAATCCCCGATAGACTCGTTCTTATCATTCGCGATTATCTTACTAATCGCTCATTCAGATATCGTATTGATGGTGCGCTCTCCTCAAGACGCACCTTAAGCGCCGGAGTCCCCCAAGGTTCGGTACTCGCACCGTTCCTCTACTCGCTCTATACGAGTGACATCCCACGATTCTCCACTAAAACTAGTGCAGTCACCCACTTAGCTATGTTCGCGGACGATACCGCAATCTATACCACCTGTAGAGATCCCATAACTATTAATGATAGGCTCCAAAGAGCAACCAACCAGCTCGGAAGCTGGTTCCGCCGGTGGAGAATCGAAATTAATCCCGATAAAAGCGCAGCAATGTTCTTTGCGAGATCTAGGAGAGCCATGGACTTCATCCGGACGCCCCCTAGAGTCTCCATATACAACAAATACATAGATTGGCAAAAGGAAGTCAAATACTTAGGTGTCATCCTCCAACCGACCCTATCCTTTATCCGACACATCCGCGTTGTCCGTAACCGGGCAGCGTTCGCCATGGGACGCCTCTATCCGATACTGTGCAAGACAAGTAAACTGTCACTTCGCAACAAAGTGACACTTTACAAAACTTGCATCAGACCCATCATGACATATGCGAGCGTCACGTTCGCGCACGTCCCGAAATCACGACTGTGTCCGTTGCAGACACTTCAAAATCGATTCATGCGTACAGCCACTGGCTGTCCGTGGTTCGTGCGCAACGTGAACCTCCATAGAGATCTCGACCTACCCACGATAGCCGATCTTTTCAGACGATTCTCGACGACTTACTTCGAGAAAGCGTCCATCCACCCAAACCCCCTTATAGTGGCCGCGTCCAACTATAAGGCGTTCAGGCACCCCAACAAGATTCACAGGCGCCCGAAGAGCGTCCTTAACGACCCCGACGATGCTATAACAGCATCCAACAAGTTATACACACAACACGCACACAAACAGCGTCTTCGCCGGCGAAGACGAGGTCCCCGCTTGCTTGTGTCAAGCGGCCGCAGCCCTCTGCCGCGGCCGCCGTGACGCAGACTTCTTCCAAGTCAATTATTAGATGCAGCCCTCCAAAAACGCGCCGCCTTAAGCCGAGGTTCGGTCTCGCAGGAGACACCCTTAAGGCGACGCCCCCTGTAGCGCGGGTGCTTGTAATGCACCCGCATGTATCATCCATTTCTTCTCGGCGATGCTTCAGCGCTCGCCCGTCTTATCGGTGACGCTGTCAAAGCCATTAGGGCTAACAGCATTAGTCATATTCGAAAAAAAAAAAAAAAAAAAAAAAAAACCCGATCGGCCACTTCGTCCGCCGGCACGATAGCGCGCGCACGCCTACACATCAAGATCAATCCGCAAGTTTTATTTCTCCGCTGTACCCAAAATATCCGCTACAATTAGATCTAGATTTAGATTTATAATCATTATCCTGCTGCCCATATCCTACTCTAAGTGGGGTCGGCAAAACATGTAAAAAGCATGTTGTCACATTTTGGCTACGTATTAACGACCGGCCACCTGCCTGGCGTCAACTAACCTTAGTCGTATTTTATAAGACCTCGGTAGGAAAGAGGGTGGTCTATTCTACTCAACTGGATACCAGACGGCGGATCAACTTATCTTAGTCGCCTTTTACGACACCTCGTTAAGAAATTGAGGGTGGTCTATTCTATTCATCCGGATACCACACAGCTTTAATATTTATGGATCACGATATTTTGAATGAGTCTGAGATTAAAATATCCACATATATTTACATATTTTTAGAACAAATTTTTATTTACTCGTAGGTAGATTCGGGATTTGGAAATTACCTTACTGAACGGTTTACGGTAATTACAGGACAAAGTTTAACTGAACCAGCGTGAAGTTTAGGAAATTATTGGACAGAATTGGACTAATAAGGACTAAAATTCTACTTTTTTTAATTGACTGTGAATTATAGCGGCTTTTACAGAATCATTTGGGTAGGACATGAACGCAGACACGAGCGCAGAAGTGACATTTTAGGCTACTAGAAGGAAAGAGAAGACGCCAAGCTACCTTTTCTACTAGTGTTAGGAAGGGTCCTGTTTGGCTTACGACGTCTATAGGTTTAAAAGAAGAGAATAAGAAATAACAAAAACCTAACAAAACACAAGAGATTATTTAAAAATTGCTCGAAAATTTTATTTAAATTATAAAATAAAAACTTTCAAATGAATGCCGAGTTTTGTATTGGCTTTGTAGGCTTCACTTTGCTTTTATAAAGCCTGAATGAATAATATTATTTTCCCGTTTGATATAATCGCTTTTATATCATTTTAAAGCGAATAGTGCTGACGTTTTAAAGTTTTGAATGAAATGTTTTTTTTTATTGGCAAATTAAATAGAGAGATTACCGTTTTACCATTTTACAGGAAAGTAACCTTTTTTCAAATCAGCATATTCCAAATTTACAATCGGGATATTGGAATTGATAATTGTTTGACCTAAGGGATGAATGAGTAGCATGGTTTTCTTCGCCGAAAAACGGGTAGTAAACGTAAAGTAACGGCCTCTTGGGCCGCTGGGTATAAGGCCCTTCTCTCTTTCTGGAGAGAAAAATTGGTGCTTTGAACTACCACGCTACTCCAATACGGATTGGTAGGTTACACATATTCCAAGAATTCTCTAGCTATATGCAGGTTTGGAATTTGGAATTTATTTCACACAATTATTGGTGAAGGGAAACATTTTGAAAAACCTTCTTTCTATCTTTGGAGAATTCTAGGAATATAAATATAAAAAATAAATATATGGGGCACTTACACACACGGCCGTCCGTCCCCAAAATATATATACTTATATATTTTTTAAATATATACTTAAATACAAATGTACACCTAGGCTCGAAGACCAACAAATTCATTTATAGTAAATGTTGGCCCTCGGCGGGAAATGAACCCGCGACCCACGGAGTTGAAGGCAGGGCACTACCCACTGCGCCAACGGGCCAGTCAAATATGTGTATCCTACCTACACGATGTTTTCCTCTCCCGCAAAACGTGTGATCTCGGTAAGAAATGAGGGTCGGCTATTCTAGTCATTGAGATACCACACGGTGGGCTGACTAACCTTAGTCGCCTTGTACGTGTTACGAATATAACATTAATTTATATTAATCCGTAGTGTTCTTGTTATTGTGTAAAATTTGTCATGATATCTAGTACTTGTATTGACACCATCTTTGTCATGATTCCTCGAAGAGTCAATTTGCTTCCTTCCGCTTTAGTTAACTTGGGAGTGATCAGTCCTCCCAGTGTTCAGTTGGTCTTGTAATGTTGTAACTACGACATCGAACATGAAGTCGTGAAAGTGATAGTTGAATTTCCTTTATCCCTATATACGACACCTCGATAAGAAACGACAGTGGTTTATTCTACTCAGCCGGATACCACTCAGCAGGTCGATACAACCGTTTTATTTAAATTACGTGTAATATTCGATATTAATCCGAACATAAACAAAACTCTGAATTGTTAGAGCGGGAATCAGTAAATTGAATTTGCCGCTTTGAAAAAACATACGCTTTAGTACTTTATCTCATTGTTTTCCCATCCTAAAGTACTATCGATAAAAAGGGGTAATACATTTGCTGTTGAAAGCGACGTACGTGGAGCGAGCGCGAATTGTTCCGACATATTTATTCAAGAAATGGCAATGCTAACGTTAAGGTGTAAGCCTTTTAAATTTACTTATATTGGCTGGATTAGTGGTGTAAATAAACACCCAGTTCAGGCAGTCTTTCTTACACTTAACTAGTACCATCAGTCATCATCCTGCCCTTATCCCACTCTAATTGGGGTCGGCACAACATGTTATAAACATGTTGTCACATGATTTGGCTACGTATTTTACTAACGACCGCCCGCCTGACGTCAACTTACCTTAGTCAAATTTTACGACACCTCGTTAAGAAGTGAGGCTGGTCTATTCTACTTAACCGGATACCACACAGTGAGTCACTTACCTTAGTCGCCTTTGACGACACACCGGTAAGAAATGAAGGTGGTCCATTCTACTTAGGGGATACCACATAGCGAGTCAACTTACCTTAATCGCCTTTTACGACACCTCGGTAAAAAAATGTGGGTGACGCCGTGTGGTATCCGGCTGAATAGAATAGTGCCACCTTCTTTTCTTACCGAGGTGTCGTAAAAGGCGACTAAGGTAAAACGACCCGCTGTGTGGTATCCGGCTGAGTAGAATAGACCACCCTCATTTCTTACCGAGGTGTCGTAAAAGGCGACTAAGGTAACTTGACTCACCGTGTGGTATCCGGTTAAGTAGAATAGACCACCCTCTTCCTTATCGAGGTGTCGTAAAATACGACTAAGATAAGTTGACGTCAGGCAGGCGGCCGGTCGTAAAATACGTAGCCAAATCATATGACAACATGTTTATAACATGTTGTGCCGACCCCACTTAGAGTGGGATAAGGGCATGAGGATGATGATGATGGTAAAAAATGTGGGTGGTCTATTCTACTCCACGCCGAATACCACACGGTATAACTCACCATCAGTATGTAGTTCAAATAAAAAAGCTTATTTATCATTATTTAAATGTAAGTATTGCACATTATTTATACTAATATATAAAGCTAAAGACTTTGTTTGTTTGATTGTTCGAACGCGCTAATCTCAGGAACTACTGGACCGTTTGAAAAATTATTCGAGTGTAACATAGTCCATTTATTGAGGAAGGCTATAGACTATATAACATCACGCTAAGATGAATAGGAGAGGACCAGCAATAAAAAATACTGCGATACCGGCAAAATTTAAAGCTTTCCTTGTGTGCTAAGTAAACGGTGAGATTTATTAAAAACTTCTTATAATACAAAAGTAATGTGTCATTACTTTTGTATTATGGACCTCCACAAAGTAACGCCTAATTCTATAAACTTCTTATAATTAAATTATGATAACTACTTTTATGTAAATTTCCATTCGGGAAAAAAATTGTGACTGATTTCCACGCGGGTGAAACTGCTGGCACAACTAGTATATGTATATTTTTACCAGTGATCTGTCTGTGTTAGCACAAACATTAAGTTTACTTTGTGGACGGACGTGTGTGGTAACAAAAAATCGAAATTTAAAGTTTAAATTCTAATATATTACTTTGCGCAACCAGTCACGTAATATTTTCTATAGCTCGCCACTGTTAAATCCATCGTCATTTAAAATTCTAGCGCACTGCTTATAGGATCTTGTTTAGTTAGTCTACATAAACTAAGGAATATCTCAATAGTGACTAATTTTTTCCAGTAAACAAAAATAGAGCCAATTTTTTCCAATAAGTTCAAGCGATAATTCGATAATCAGCTATTGATATTATGGTGTATTAAAGAAAAATATTTTCATTACATTTGTATTATGGATGTCTAAGGTAAGTTGACCCGCCGTGTGGTATCCGGTTTAGTAGAATAGACCACCCTCCTTCTTACCGAGGTGTCGTAAAATACGACTGAGGTGAGTTGACGTCAGGCAGGCGGCCGGTCGTAAAAACGCAGCCAAATCATGTTACAGCATGTTTATAGCATGTTGTGCCGACCCCACTTAGAGTGGGATAAGGGCAGGAGGATATATATTTGTATTATGGATGTCGGCGAAGTAGCGCCAAATTCTATAAATTACCAATTTTTACTTTACAATCAGTAATACCAATGATAAATTATTATAATAAAATTATTTATTTGTAATAATACGTATAATTGAATTTATATTATTCATGAGATAAAATTTATCGCAGATTATAAAAAAATAATTTTATTAAAACCAGATTTAAAATTTAAATTCTAATATATTAATTTATAGAATTAGGCGTTACTTTGCGGAGATCCATAATACAAAAGTAATAATAAAATTATTTTGCTATAATCCGCGATGAAGTATAGAAAATATATATAATGCTAAATGTAGAGTGGACAATCGGTTATCATACCTGATAGATGCAGTCGTAAAAAAAAAACACATGCACAAACCTCCACCACCGCCACCATGATACACAAGCACTATATACGTTCACTATCACAAACTCAACAATCGTTTCGCCCCGCAACCGAAGCATCGTCAGGAGATAGACTCCACGACCAAAATCGCATTATATATATTTTCTATTTTACTTCATCGCGGATTATAGCAAAATAATTTTATTATTACTTTTCTAATATATCACTTTGCGCAACCAGTCACGTAATATTTTCTATAGCTCGCCACTGTTAAATCCATCGTCATTTCAAACTCTAGCGCACTGCTTATAGAATCTTGTTTAGTTAGTTTACATAAACTAAGGAATATCCTAATAGTGACCAATTTTTTCCAATAACAAAAATAGACAATTTTTTCAAGCGAGTTATACAAAAGTAATGAATATATTATTTTGCTATACTCCGCGATATTTCAATATTCCGCGATTGATATTATGGTGGATTATAGCAAAATATTTTCATAAGCCTATTTCTTCCAGTAAGTTCCAGCGATAATTAATTAGTCCGCGATTGATATTATGGTGGATTATAGCAAAATATTTTCATAAACCTATTTCTTCCAGTAAGTTCCAGCGATAAAATTAGTCCGCGATTGATATTATGGTGGATTATAGCAAAATATTTTCATAAACCTATTTCTTCCAGTAAGTTCCAGCGATAAAATTAGTCCGCGATTGATATTATGGTGGATTATAGCAAAATATTTTCATAAACCTATTTCTTCCAGTAAGTTCCAGCGATAAAATTAGTCCGCGATTGATATTATGGTGGATTATAGCAAAATATTTTCATAAACCTATTTCTTCCAGTAAGTTCCAGCGATAAAATTAGTCCGCGATTGATATTATGGTGGATTATAGCAAAATATTTTCATAAACCTATTTCTTCCAGTAAGTTCCAGCGATAAAATTAGTCCGCGATTGATATTATGGTGGATTATAGCAAAATATTTTCATTACTTTTGTATTATGGACATCGGCAAAGTAACAATTAATTCTATAAATTACCAGTAAGTTATGTAAGGACTTTTAACTTAAAACCAGTAATACACAGTGTTAATAAAGTAATATTTTGCTATAGTCCAAAATAAATCTAAATAATAAATTTATTTAATTTATTTATATTGTATTATTTATTAAATATAATTTATCGCAGTTTATAGAAAAATAATTTTATTATTGGTTTTGTAGGCTATCCGCTAAGTAACGCCTAATTTTATAAATTATTTACAACCAGTAAATTCGGAAATCTAAATGTAAAACAAAAACTTAGCAATATATTAAACCTTAACAATCTATTTGACCCTTAACCGCATTATAAGAAAACTCAGCGAGCTTTGTGATAGTTGAAATTGTGGTAGTGAATGTGTGCGGTGCTAGTGTAGTGTCATGGTGTTTGTATTGCATATATTCACGATTACTGGATTTATTAGGTACGAAAACGCACATTTAGAATCGAATATATTTTCAAAATTTAAAGTCAACAGTTTATGAAGTCAGGACCTTAGCCTTCCTTTCAGCACTTTATTGAACTGGCCACAAAGAATAACACTCAAAGTAAATAAACTTGGTTCGTCGAGGAAATGCTATGAACTTAAAAATAAATATATCGTGAAAATCCTATTAAGGCGGTAGCTTATATAATACATATAATATATGTAATAGAAGAGTTTTCACTTACAAAAGTATGTAATAATAAAATAATTTTGCTATAATCCGCAATAAAGTAACAAAGAAAATATATATACTGCTAAATGTACAGTGGACATTCCGTTTTCATACCTGATACATGCAGGATTCGTAAAAACACATGCACAAACCCCCACCACCACCTTGACCCACCCACCCGTCCACCTTGCGGTTACAGAAAAATTACCTGAGTCATAAAAAAATATCTAATTTTGAAAAGTTATGGGATAGGGAAGGAGTGGGATAATGGCAGGAAGATGATGATTTAATCATAAGTGGGCTGGCTCCTTTTTCGCACAAAGAATCAGCTTAGCGATTCAGCGCGGACACGCTGCCAGAATTCTTGCCACCATTCAACGATTTGTATAGTCCTAGCGTGTATAGTCCTAGCGTGTAAGTAATTTAAAATAGATTTAACTTGTACATTTTTGTTGTAAATAAATAACAACAAAATTGACTTGAAGTCTTGACTTGAAGACTTTTATGTCTATATTTATATATTTATATTTATACTTATAATTTATTTATAATAGTCTTCAAGACAGTGTGGGTGTTACCCAAACGATTTAAATATATAAAATAAACGATGTGCAATTAAAAGTTACAATAATAAAATTATTTTCCATTGTAAAAAACTTAACGCCTTGAATCTTTCAATGGGGAAACCCTTGAAAGATTTATCCTTTCTAAGAAACTTTGGGAACGGAATTTTACAATTTTTTCTTATTGTATCCCTAAACCATCAACAGAATTATATAATTTATGCATTGTGCTAAATGTTTCTTGAATAGAATAGAATATAAAAGAATAGAGAGTAGAATATATAAGCATTTTCGGAAGCAGAAAAAATCAATCTTTATTTTTGTATCTAATTTTTACATAATTTCAAAAATGTTTTAAAGCTTCATTATCATTGTCTGCTCTAAGTGGGCTCGGCACAACATATTATAAACATGTTGTACCATGATTTGGCTAGGTATTTTACGACCGGCCGCCTGCCTGATGTCGATTCACCTTAGTCGCTTTTTAAGACACCTCGGTAAGAAAAGAGGGTGGTATATTCTACTCAGCTTAATAACATATGGCGGTTCAACGTACCTTGGTCGTCTTTTACGACACCTCGGTAAGAAATAGGGTGGTCATTCTATTCAATTGGATACCACACGGCGGGTCAACAAATGTAAAGGTTGTGTAGTGACGTTCAATTTTCATTTAACCTTCCCGTCAAAAGAAGACGTTAAGAGTTACCATTTTATCTCCAATGTTGGTAAAGAGGGTAATATGTTTACTCAGCAAAGCGCACTATGTCCGCAGAGGAATCGCAAGTGCTGACATGTTTATTCAAGTAATGGCAGTTTTACGGTGAAACTTTGCAATTGCTTTTAAACAAAGGGAACAAGATGAAACTTGTTAAACTAAATTGCTTATATCGGTGGACAGGCTAACAAAAACGAATCGAATTTATTGCGAATTAGCTGTCTGGATTAGTTTTCAAATTCTAATTCAAAATAGTCGTTATTTAAAATAGCTTTGACATGGAATATCGAATCGCCAAACTATAGTAACAGGCTGTTACTATCCCACTGCTGGGCATAGGCCTCCTCTCTCCATTTTTGGAGAGAAGGGTTGGAGCTAAGACCTACCACGCTGCTCCAATGCGGATTAGTAGGTTACACATATCTCTAGGATTCTCTAGAGATATGCAGGTTTCCTCACGATGTTTTCCTTCACCGAAAAGCGTGTGATAAATTGCAATTATCAATTAGACACATAAGTTTTAATAGAAAAACTCGTTGGTGTCTGCCCGGGTTTGAACCCATCGCCAAACTATAATAATGTTATAAAATATTATAATTCCTATATCTATAAGCACACCCTATGATCATATCCTTGATCCATAAGCTGTGATAGCCCAGCGGTAACACCGTGCGAATTTTCGAGGAGGTCACGTGTTCAAACCCGGGCAGACACCAATGAGTTTTTCTATTAAAACTGATATGTCTTATTAATAATTGCAATTAATCACACACTTTCGGTGATGGAAAACATCGTGAGGAAACCTGCATATCTCTAGAGGATTCTGGAGATATGTGTAACCTACCAATCCGCATTGGAGCAGCGTGGTAGGTCTTATCTCCGATCCTTCTCTCCAAAAAACGGAGAGAAGAGGCCTATTCCAAGGAGTGGGATAGTAACAGACCGCTATTTACTTTACTTTAATATTTTAATACAGTACAGTAAAAAGTACAGAAGTTATAATAGAATTATTCGGCTACAATCTGCGTCAGTTAAAATAAACTATTTAATCCTAAGTTTAGGAAGCAGATAACGTTCACATACATCACCACATCTTTCACAGAACGCCGCCACCAACACACCACACAAAACCTCACAACGACAATCTCTATGATCATTTCGCCCCGTAACCGAAACATCATCAGGATAGGCTAGAGCCTAATTCTATAAATTATTTAAAAAAAGAATCTAGAAACTTGATGGTCATAAGTAAAAATGTATCAAAAATTAAATTATTGTACATGGGTTTTTAAAACTATTTTTATCTTATATATTTTCTGGCCAGAGACTAGAATAAAACCGAGGTTCTGAACTAAGTCATGTATCAATTTCGTCACCTAAAAGAAAATTTGCAATTCACATTTTCCACGCGTTCTTTCTCTAAGACGAGTCTACTAGTAGTATGCACAACGGCGTTAGATGTAAGAAAATGATGTGTAATTTTCGACGAATTTTCCGCTCAAGATTGTTTTTGTAAAGAACTTTACACACTACACTTAAAAACGCTTATTAAAAGTTGTAATAGCCTCCATCTCAATAGATAGAACCGTCCAATCCGCATTGGAGCAGCGTGGTAGGTCTTAGCTCCAACCCTTCTCTCTAGAGGGGCCTATGCCCAGCAGTGGGATTATAACCGGCCGTTACTTTACTTTACAATAGATATACATCTAATTCAAAACATCGGTCTCTTTTTGACCATTACCTGTAGAAGTTATGCGACAATGCCAATACACATTATCTAAACATTTAGCAGACTGCTAAACAATTGTAAATCAAATCTTCTTTACCTCTACAGCTAAAATAAATTACCTATATACGTCCATTATACCTAAGTCTTCTTTAAAAGGCAATTGTTATCCAACAACATAAACACTACAAGACATAAGCAAGCCTCTTTGAACTCTGACTGAAAGCCCAGTGTTTTCATCATTCACCTGCCCTTATCCTACTCTAATTGGGGTCGGCTCAATATTTCAGCTCATAATTTATATGCCGCTTGTCAGAATAGAATAAGAGTAAGAATAAGAAATGTTTATTAACTGAAACAGATTTAACATCTTAATTAAAGTTACAATGTTTATATTTACCTTAACTGTGATTAAAAAGAAGTAATTGTGGTCTCCACACTAGGTCTAGCTTGTATCGTGGAGGCCGGCTAAAACTAGTTTCCAGATTACATTAAATATGCGCTGTTAAAGACGTTATACTAATGCTCTAGCTTTAAGAAAAACATAAATACGAATTTCAAAGAAATTAGTTAAGACAATTAAGAAAAAAACCATAATAAAATTTAAAAATAACAATATATCGTATGTAACACGCCCGATTTTAAGTTGTGTCACGCCAAACGAATTGAATTCATAAGAATACAATAGTTACAGCTTACTTATATTTAATCCATTGAAAAGACAGAATGTCAGCTTATACTACTGTCTAGTTATCGGAAGACTACTAAATATCATCAGCGAGACTTAGGCTTTCAGTCTGATTAGCCATATGGATCCTTCACGCAACGTGTATCGTGTTACTTGTATAAATAAAAATATCTGGGTGACCGAGCTTCGCTCGGTAATTTTTTACAAAAAAAACTTTAAAAAAAAGAAAAATACAATTATTTAGTTGGGATCGATCCTTGGCACTCACATTTCTCGAGGCTGCCCGCTAACCCAATAAGCTACGTCGACTTGACAGTTAATGGCGAAAATTCAATTCAATATAAATGTTAGTGTTTTTTAATGCCCAAAAACAGGGATAAAACAATATTTTTTTACATAAAACCTAGCTAGATCAATTTTTCTCTCCCAAAACCTTCTAAATGCTGAATTTCGGGAAAATCGTTGGAGCCGTTTCCGAGATTCAGAAAATATATATATATATATATATATATATACAACATTAACTCATTTATTATAATGTACCGGGTGACCGAGCCTTGCTCGGTAAATTTTTTAAAGATATGAAAAAGAAAAGAATAGAAATGAATGACCATATCTGGTATTCTTGAGACGAGTCACGAGTATTTATTAATAAATTTTTCAAAGATCTTTTAGGCATTATTAAGTAAACAGGTAAGTTAAAAATTCAAATATTTTATCAATAACATAAAAAAACAATCAAACACTCATTGGCATATAGAGCGAGAGCCTGTGAACCCCAGACCTTCGTCATTTTATAAAAGCTGAATGTTTGTCAGTGCATGCTCCCAACACAGGTAAGAACGATGGCAGATTATGAAAATTTGGTCATTGTGGCTTTGTGAGATATATTTGAGTAGCGCGCTACTCAATGTTGCAAAATGCCGATCTAATTTCGTCAAATTATAAAGTGTGATTTTTTGGTATTACCTTCAGAATAATATTAAAAATCACGTCAGTTAATGCCAGACACTTAGCATAGTGTCAACCCCCTGCCAGACACCCTTAAAGTTCATGAAGTTTGAATTCTATTTACGTCATAGTATAAAAGCTGATTTTAATATTATGTTACTTGGATACTAATAAGATGATGTTTCCTCATCAGCCAGACATCTTTAATAGTTCCAACCCCTGCCAGAAACTATTGCGGTAGCGAAACATCTACGGATCGTTTGTATACTGCAGATATTTCGCAAAGAATTTGTAATAAATGATTTATTATCACTACATAGTATAAAACAAAGTCACATTCTTTGTTCATACACAACAGATTTTGATACGGTTTTTTTAATAGATAGAGTGATTCAAGGGGAAGGTTTATATGTATAACATTCAATATGGATTAGAGAAAATTTGATTTGATTAGAGGAATACTGTATTTTTTGAGATTTGTAATGTGATGTCGTAAATAATTACATTTTTTTCCGCTTACATTGCAAACGTAGGCTAAACCCTACGAGATTTATCAATATAATGTCCTAAATATTTGTATACCTTGAAAAGGTCTACAGAAAAGTCAGTGATGGTATCTATCTCTTATGGAAACCCACATTAGCATTTTTTGTCATTTACTTTTTACGAAAAATAATGTCTTATGTTCAAAGCAGATTTTATACAATACAGCATTAATCGTTATCCAATTAAGTGCCTTAAATAGATTGTTGATTTAATATAGATCAATATGGCCGTTTACAGCATGTAATTTAAGTGTACATTTTCGAAGATATTACAGATTTAAAATGCCGTGAGGAGGCGGCGCTTCGCCCTATAACACTTCGAATTTAGCAGCTATATGTCGCTCTTTCAATAGTTTGTTTAATGACAAGAAAGCTATGAATGTTGTATATAGAGACATTCTGTAATTAATTGTAAAAATAAAATTCATAGGGAAAGATGTAAAAATAAATAAGTAAATATGTAGTATATGAATTTAGATATTCCAAAGAATGCAGGAAATCTTCTTGGTATAGGGGGAGGGGAATTGTTTTTCTCCAAATTTACCGCTTACGGGCCACGGGCAGTAATGAATAAATCAAAATTACAGGATCAATTTAAACCATTTTTTTCACTGAGTGACATGGGCTATACATTTTATAGCCGTGCGAAGCAGGGGAAGGCCGCTAGTTATTATTATAAAAGAAATGTCAATGTACTTTTTTTGTCTGTTGTCAACTGCTGGTGCAGACCCGGTTTTTGTATGTATTTTATTTGCTGGATATCCAATCGCGTATAATACTCTCGAATGAAAATTCATTATTTTTAGCATCCATCGGTATTTTGCAACCTTGAGTACTGCGTATGTCTCAAAGTCACTATGACCCAAATTTCATAATCTACCATCGTTCATCAGGTAAAAGCCGACAAACTTTCAGTTTTAATAAAATGACGAAGGTCTGGGGTTTACGGGCTCTTAGTCCAATAGTGTTGCTTAACAACTCCATCTACTGGTACTGTCTCTTAAACAAAAATTACAGGTACATAATGAAAATGGGCGTAAAGTAGTTCGTTGCTCCCAATAAAAATAAAAATATTATTACTCATCAACAGATGTCAGGAAGAGTCGTAGAGAGTTTGAGATATAACTTTAATTGTTACCAAAACATCATGAAAAATATAATTTAACTACTGTAATTTGTAACGTTTGCTTTTTTCAATCTGGATCTAAATGGCCTTTATTGAAATAAAGGCCTTCAATAATAATTTTGAAATTAAATCAAATATTATAAAAAAAATATAATAAATAATAATAAAAAAAAATATAATAAATAATAATAAAAAAAATAATAAATAAAAGAAAGAATAAAAAAATAAATTATACGACACCTGGGGTTCGAAACTGTGTTATGCTAATATATCAACACATATTCTAAAGTTATACCGTTTAACCATCACACGATGACATTTAGTGGCGAAAATACCAGTTGCTTTCTATTCCAGTTTTTTTAAATGCTCAAAAACAGGGATAAAACGGGTTTTTTGTTACATAAAACCTAGCTAGATCGATTTTTCTCCCCCAAAACCCTCTACATGCTGAATTTCGGGAAAATCGTTGGAGCCGTTTCCGAGATTCCGAAAATATATATATATACAAGATTAACTCATTTAAATATAAAGATATACCTATATATTTCTTGTGAAGGCGAATAAATTATTCTTCTTCACGATTTACGCTTTGATTTTCTCCATACCATTCGTCAACTCTGGTGCTACTCCTTCTATATGCATGTCATACTTCACACAATCCAACCATCTCTTTTCGGCCATATCCATTCATATTCCTGAGGTTTATTTTTTGGAAGTTTGTATTTGGAATCTAAGCCTTCTCTACTAAGTATCGTATAGCGATAAATTCAAATAAAGTGCTAGCAGTATATCACTATTTATCGCTCGCGAAGATCGTTTGATTGAACTACGCTTACGTTATAGTGACACACTCTGTACATAAATTAAGTTTAATGACCTCATTAATATACCGAGTATAATGGTGTTAGCGTGAAGTGGCCTTTAAGATATAGGTTTTAAGGGTGATAAATAGTTAGCGGCTTAGTTAATTTAGAAAGCCATTTTGTGGATAAATTGGTATAAAGGATCAGAGTTTACGGTATTAAGAGAATAATAGTATGGCCTACAAAGATAGTAAAGCAATATCGTTCTCTAAGTTCAGCCAGTGACTTCGGCCCAAAAAGTGGCTTATATTGTCTATGTTCGCATCAAAAATACTATGCTTTGCTTCGCTCGGAGGACAACAAAGACAAATTGTAAAATGACAACGTATTCAAACCTATATTTATACAGTAAATAATTTATAGAATTAGGTGTTACTTTTGCGGAATTCCATAATACAAAAGTAATGATAATATTATTTTGCTGTAATCCGCTATTATTATATAATATATACCTAATATAATAATAACGATAAATATATTTTATCGCGAATTACAGCAACATTATATTCTCATTACTTTTGTACTTATGTATACAGTACTTAAAAACTCTTTATCGATAACTTACCTGTTTCATATATACAAATAAACAGTCATTGGAACTTTATTGATTTATTTATTTTACATCTTTATTGGACATACATATAATTAGAAAAGATAAAAAAATAGAACATGTACAAAGGCGGACTTATTTCTAAAATATCTGTTCCAGTCAACCGTTAGGTAACAGAAGGAAAAGATAAAAAGTGCAATACGGGTAATATAGAAAGAAAGAAAAGAAAAATAACGAACTATGTACATATCTAAATATCTATCTAGAGGCATATTTGAAAACTTTTTATTGCAATAACAAAATTCACTTATTTTAAATAGTAAATCTATGCTAATATATAAAGCTCAAGAATTTGTTTGTTTGATTGTTTCAGTGTAAGATAGTCTATTTATCAAGGAAGGCTATAGGCTATATAACATCACAATAAGATTAATAGGAGAGGAGCAGCAATTATATATATTACGAAAACGGAAAGCTTTCCTTGCGTGCGCTTAATAAACGGTTAAACTTATTCATAAATCATGTATTATAAAATTGTTCCCCTCTAATAAACACAAAATAAAAGTTCGCGACAGCATATGTCTAGCTTTTAAGGCGGAGCCGCTTGCGATTGCTAGTATATACATATAATACTAAATCTTAGTTCAACGCTTGATTTAATAGTTAGTTCTATTGACAACAAATAACTTATATTGTGAATTACGTTTCATCTAACCAATGTGTAGGGCCTCTTATAATTTATTCAAAGAATCTACAGCGGAATTTCATTGCAGCATGTGAGCATATTCTCGTATATAGGGTGTTCAGACGTGTAAATAGGTAGGAACTTGGGCCCCCCTAATATAATATATTATTTAAATTTAATTCGTAGTAATTATAATAGACACTACCTTCTTTCAGTGAAGTAATTTACTTTTTTTTTCTTATGATGATGTTGTGTCACTGTTTTTTTGTTAAATTAAGTTAGTAATGAAATAAAAAAATGAAAAGCAGTGTGTTATTCGGCTGAGTAGAATAGACCAATATCATTTCTTACCCAGGTGTCTTAAAAGGCGACTAAGGTAAGTTGACCCAGAGTGTGGTATCCGGTTGAGTAGAATAGACCACCCTCATTCTTACCGAGGTGTCGTAAAATATGACTAAGGTAATTTGACGTCAGGCAGGCGACCGGTCGTAAAATACGTAGCCAAATCATATGACAATACGTTTGTAACATGTTGTGCCGACCCCACTTAGAGTGGGATAAGAGCAAGAGGATGATGATAAGTTAGTAATGAAATTGTTTGTAATTTATATTTATGCCTGTAATGGACTTACATACGAACAAAAGTAATTTTGAATTTAACATTCACTATCACAAACTCAACAATCGCTTCGCCCCGCAACCTAAGCATCGTTAGGTGATACCTGTGTGCTCCACTACGCTGCTGGTGGCGGGGATAGGGTACCTATGAAGACATTGCCCCCCATCCCCGCCAGCAGCAACTCTGTAGCCCAGAGTGCGCCACCTCTGGGTCGGGGCCTCTCTGGAAGTGGCCCCTCCCTCCGCTGGACGATGCATCGGGAGCACCGGATGCATCGAACGCCTCGGAGACCTAACTCCAGCGAGCGTCCGATAAACCCCGTTCGGATCGCTCGGAGGTCCCCGTTAGGGCGGCATGTGACGGACTTCGGCGAGTCGCCTGCACCCCGCTCGCCTGCGGCGGATTGGATCCAAGGACTCGACTTCCCGGATCCGCCCCGCCGCCTCCTTCCGCGAGATAACGTCCTCGCACAAGGAGGCCATCGCTGCCCACGATCGCTCCCTGTCCACCATGGCGCGAACCACAGTGGGCAGGGAGAGATCGTGCCCCACCTGTGCCACGAGTTCCACCCGCTGCACCGCCCAAGCTGGACAGTCTGCGAGCGTGTGCAGCGCCGTGTCAAAGTCGGCGCCGCACTCGTGGCACTAGGTGATACTCTCCATGACAAAATCGCAAAGCAGGCTTTGCGTGTGCATGTGTTTTTACGAATGCTGCATTACCTATAGCAAAATAATTTTATTATTACCTTTGTATTATGGATCTCCGCAAAGTAACGCCTCATTCTATAATTGCGCTTATATTTTCTATTGTAATTAATCGCGGATTATAGCAAAATAATTTTATAATTACCTTTGTATTATGGATCTCCGCAAAGTAACGCCTCATTCTATAATTGCGCTTATATTTTCTATTGTAATTAATCGCGGATTATAGCAAAATAATTTTATTATTACCTTTGTATTATGGATCTCCGCAAAGTAACGCCTCATTCTATAATTGCGCTTATATTTTCTATTGTAATTAATCGCGGATTATAGCAAAATAATTTTATTATTATATTTGTATTATGGATCTCCGCAAAGTAACGCCTAATTCTATAATTGCGCTTATATTTTCTGTTGTAATTAATCGCGGATTATAGCAAAATAATTTTATTATTATATTTGTATTATGGATCTCCGCAAAGTAACGCCTAATTCTATAATGGCGCTTATATTTTCTATTGTAATTAATTGCGGATTATGGCGAAATAATTTTGTTATTACTTTTGTAACCGTGCAATATTTTTCCTTATTATTCTTTCAAGTAACTCAAACAATGTCAGCAGCATACAGAGTTTGTTAATCCAATTTGCAGTGCGCGAACAAATGCATACAACCGTTAAGGTAGAACTGAAAAGGACGTGACTTTCGAAATACTGTTAAAGAACGTGAATGGAATTGGTAACTAAATATAAGCGAAGTTTTCAAAATTCTCATTGTGAATTCAGTTAAACTTCTTTTATTTTCGCTTACATGGACAAATAATTTGCAACATCGCGAAAGTTTTCAAAATTTACTAGCATCTAGCCATTAGAGGACATTCGAACAACTGACGTGAAGGGATGTGAAAAATAATCGATTTTTACATAAATCGATCATTTTATTACTATAACTGACAGGGGAATATCGAAGGCACAAGACCGCGCGGCAGATCACCAATGCGATGGACGGACCAAGTGAAGGCTGCCTTTGACGGTCCTCTTCATAAATGTACTAGGAAGGCAGCCGTGCGAGAAGAATGGCGTCGAATGGTCAAGCGTGCCACCAACCCTACACTGACGACTACGACCACTCTGCCAAGAGTGTAGCAACCAAGAAGAAGAAGAAGAAGAAGAACTGACAGTATCACAGACCACCCTCATTTCTTAACAAGGTGTCGCAAAAGGCGGCTTAAGTAAAGTGACGTCAGAAAGGCGGCCGGTCGTTAAAAAAACTAACCAAAACATGTTATGACATGTTGTGCCGACCCCAATAAGAGTAGGATAAGTGCAGGAGAATTACGACTAATAAAAATACCAAAATTACAACTTTTTAAAGAATTTATTCAATGACAAATATAACGCCGTGTGGTATCCGGCTGAATAGAATAGTATCACCCTCATTTCTTACCGAGATGTCGTAAAAGGCGACTAAGGTAAGATGACCCACCGTGTGGTATCCGGTTTAGTAGAATAGACCACCCTCTTTCTCAACGAGGTGTCGCAAATTACGTCAGAGATAAGTTGACGTCAGGCAGATGGCCGGTCGTAAAAATGCAGCCAAATTTTGTGAAAACATGTTTGTAACATGTTGTGCCGACCCCACTTAGAGTGGGATAAGGGCAGGAAGATGATGATTCAATGACAAATATACTATAAATTTCTTTAATTAAATCTTGTAAAGGATAATCTTAAATTTTATAAATAAACCTCACAAGACCTTACTAAAATTAACTTTCAACGCTCCAAAAATAGAAAGCCCAGACGCCAGATACAAACATTTTTATAATAAGCTTCATGCTTGGCTCAGCTTCGCATAGAAATTCGCATTTTCCCCCCGTTTTGTCTCAGCTTACTTACCGACAACGGCGGCATGTTTATAAAAGCTTAACTTTATCTCATGAGCTGAAAGCTTAAAAGTTCTTACGTAATATACTTTAGACGAAGACTTCTTTATCCAACAAATAAATAACTTGAGTATTTATCAAATGAACTATAAAAAATAACTATATTCAAATTCAAATTCAAAATATTCTTTATTCAAGTGGACTGTTTACAGTACTTTTGAATCGTCAAATGTTTTAAAGAAGCTACCACTGATTCGGAAGTTTGCTCCTACCGAGAAGAATCAGCAATATATTTAGTATTTTAGTAATTATTTAGTATAGTATTTCTAATCATAAATTTAAATAATTTATAGAATTGGGCGTTACTTTATTGCGATCCATAATACATGCACAAAGATCAATACATTACACGAGCACTACACACGTTCACTATCACAAACTCAACAACCATTTCGCCGCGCAACCACAAACATGTGTAGTGCTTGTGTATTGTGGTGGCGTTGGAGGTTTGTGCGTGTTTTTACGAATCCTGCATGTATCAGGTATAAAAACGGATTGTCCACTCTTGTGGATATTTTTGGTTTGTAATTGTAATTTAGTTTTATAATTTTATTATTACTTTTGTATACACATAAACCGTAAAACGTATAAAAAATTCAAGACACAGCTTTTATTTTTCAGTCCACAATCAATTTATGTATATATATTTTGATTAAATTCCAAACATTTATTCAATGTGATGAAATCAAAAGACGTATGGAAATGGCAAGGAGTTCTATGGACAAATTAAAAAGAATATGGAGAAGCCGGAAAGTGACAAAAGCCACAAAAATTAGACTGGTACGTTCACTGGTATACCCAATCTTTTTATACGCTGCTGAGACGTGGACATTACGCGAAACAGAAAGGAAGAAGATAGACGCTCTGGAGATGTGGTGCTGGCGAAGGATGCTTCGAGTATCTTGGACTGAATTTAGGACGAATATATCGATACTCGAAGAGCTCGGCATCAGACAGCGTCTATCGACTATAGTCCGAGCACGCATTTTAAAATACTTTGGCCACGTCTCGCGCAGAAACGAAGAGTCCATAGAACGCCTTGTAGTCCAAGGCAGGGTCGAGGGTACCAGACCTCGCGGTCGATCGCCTACGCGGTGGACCGATCAAATAAAATCTGTTGTTGGTGGCCCTCTTCATGAATGCGCTAGGAAGACGGCAAACAGGGAAAAATGGCGAAACATCGTTAAGCAAGTGATAAGCGCCCCAACTACGTGACGGCCACGACCGCTCTGCCAAGAGCGTATCGACGGAGAAGAAGAAGAATTCAATGTGAATGTGATGAAACATATTGACACACCATTTGCGTTTGAAAACCGCCTTATAAAAAGTATTTGGTCATACAATTCAACGTATTCAATTTAAATTATACGTTAGGTTAGGTTAGGTTAGTTAATTATTATTTTTAAATTATAATGATTATAATTTTTTTTCCAGCATTATTACAATAAATAAATAAATTATAATAAATAAATTTTTTTATAAAATATTTTGACTTATACGAGATTAACTGGTAAATGCTACCTACACCTTCTGAAGGATACATATATCAGTAAGTTTCTTAAAATATGTATGCGTAGAAAGTTTTTAATGTTATATGTTTAATATGTTTATTGTTAATGCACTTATTAATAAATTAAAATAAATGATTGCTAAAGGATAGAGATATATAATTGAATTTCAAAGCACTTCCATATCTTAGCAATTCGCATAACACCTACAAATGCGGTCTAACAGAAACTAGGTATTCTATTATCCAGTGACCCATTTGTCTATGGCATTCGACGTCACATGTTTTATTCAACGGTAAAGCACTCTAGTTCGATGCATGTCCGAGCAATAAATGGCGGGAATGTAGTTAAAAAATGTTATATAAAGAACTTTTCATAGAGCGTCAGTCATAGACATTTTAATAGAACAACTTTGCATATAATTGAATGACTGCTTTGGAATAAGAATGTAGAAATTAAATTTTTGTGTGTATTTATTTTATTTTGAATTTAAATCAATTGTAATCCTTTATAGTAATGTAGTTCAGCATTTAAGAGTGACTTCACCTTTAAATTAGGGATGTCAATAATAATCGATTTCTATATTAATCGATTATTTTATCACAATAATCTATTTTTAGTAACAGATTATTAATAGAACATTTTTAATTGATTTTTAAAATTCTATTATATTAATTAGCCTCTTTTTACTTGTCTTTTAAGATACCATATGAATTGTTGCACACATTTACCTTTCGAATTTCGCATACAGCGGATCTCGACTCATTTTGAAATCGACTTATTTTGAAAGGATATTTTCCACTCAAAGCGCACATCCTTACGAGGGTACCAGGTATTTTGGTATATACTGCGTACTAGAATTATGTATTGGGAGAAAAAACATGTCTGAGAGAAGACAAATGACGTAACACCTCCCTAATGAGGTCATGCCTCATCGGGTCACTAACGACCCCAAAAGCTTATCCATTTACCTTAACAAAAACAACGCTGTCACTTTAAGTTAAACCACAATATTTCCCGCCGTGTGGTATCTGGCTGAGTAGAATAGATTTTATTCATTTGACATAATATTATTTCTAAGTCATCATCTTCCTGCCATTATCCCACTCTAAGTGGGGTCGGCACAACATGTTATAAACATGCTGTAACATGATTTGGCTGCGTTTTTACGACCGGCCGCCTGCCTGACGTCAACTTACCTCTGTCGTATTTCACGACACCTCGGTAAGAAAGAGGGTTGTCTATTCTACTAAACCGGATACCACACGGTGGGTCATCTTACCTTAGTCGCCTTTTACGACACCTCGGTAAGAAATGAGGTTGGTCTATTCTACTCAGCCGGATACCACACGGCGGGTCGACTTACCTTAGTCGCCTTTTACGACACCTCGGTAAGAAAAGAGGGTGGTACTATTCTACTCAGCCGGATACCACACGGCTAAATATCATTATTTCTAAGTATGACTGTTTATTCCATTATTATCTTTATTTTTAATATTATATTTATATATTTTTAACATATACGATAATTTATAGTTTTAAAATTATTTATTATATATTTTCTATAAGGATATTTATTTTCAATTAGGATTGATTTATGGAAACCTTAGATTTAACAGTTGATATAATTAAAATAAAATATTTAAGAACGAACAAAAAAAAAATTTAAAATACGCCTGTAAATGATAATAATAATGGAACAAGATTCATATCACTCATATTCATTTGAACATTCCACGTGGGCATGATTTGTATAGTCCTAGCGTTTAAGTAAAAAAAAGATAGATTTATCCCCTAATTTTTCAAAAGTAATAATAAAATTATTTTGCTATAATCCGCGATGAAGTAAAATAGAAAATATATATAATGCTAAATGTAGAGTGGACAATCGGTTATCATACCTGATACATGCAGGAGTCGTAAAAAACACATGCACAAACCTCCACCACCGCCACCGTGATACACAAGCACTATATACGTTCACTATCACAAACTCAACAATCGTTTCGCCCCGCAACCGAAGCATCGTCAGGAGATAGACTCCACGACCAAATCGCAAAGCAATTTGCTTTGCGATTTGCATGCATGTATGAGGTATGATAACCGATTGTCCACTCTACATTTAGCATTATATATATTTTCTATTTTACTTCGTCGCGGATTATAGCAAAATAATTTTATTATTACTTTTGTATTATGGATCTCCGCAAAGTAACGCCTAATTCTATAAAACCCCTAATTTTTATCATACACCCTGTAAAAATACAAGGCCTTTAATATATCAACGTTCACTTTAAATATACAAAACGTTGGTTAATATTCAATGACGTACAAAATAAAGAGTAGGTACAAAGCTGCACAGACTCGACGCTTCGCAGTTAGCGGCTCACGTCTTGACATTGAATACAAATTGCCTTTGTTCTCTTAAGCCGGTTCCTGTGTTATTCATACAGCATCCAGTTAAATTAAACCGACTGAGTTTACAACAAAGAAAAATCATGTATGTTAACTTTTTGTACGAAGTTCGTTCGAAGTGTTATAAAACATGTTGTAAAATGATATGGCTAGGCATTTTACCTGACGTCTACATTTTTTTTTTCTCTCAGGAATACTTATTATTAGTCATCAACGCCCGACGATGAGCGGCAAGTATATTTGACTTTCACCGACCAAAACTTTGACAGTGCTCCTCTACACACTACACTACATTACACTGTCTCAGAATGCACCACGTCAGTAACACGAGAGCCCTTGGTGAGAGCGGACGTGTAGTGACATATTATGTTACTTGTTAGTGCGTAATTGTGGTATAATCTTATAACAGAAGTATATTAATACAATACAAGTTAACATAAACCACCGGCTCCATTGTATTCCCCATCACAACCAATAAATAATTTTGAATTCTATTTAAAGAAGAAAAAATAAAGCTTAATACGGCTGAATAGGATAGACCGCTCTCTTTCTTAACGAGGCGTTGTAAAAGGCGAATAAGGTAAGTTGAATAGATGACCCTTTGAAGTAGAATAGACAACCCTTTTTGTTACTGAAGTGTCGTAAAAGACGACTAAGGTAAGTTAAAGTTAGGCAGGTGGCCGGTCGTAAAATACCTAGCCGAATCAACACAACATGTGACAACATGTTTATAAAATGTTGTGACATGATTCGTCCACTTAGAGTGGGATAAGGGTAAGATGATTCTTTCAACAAGAACAAGAAACAGGCAAGAAGCATGATTTTTCATGTCAAAGTACCGATGACCGAGCCTTAGTAATTTTTTTCAAAGATATAAAAAAAGATTGAAAAAAAAAACAGTTGGGTAGGTGGGACTCGTAACTAGGTTCACCTCTCTAGACCGCACGTACTCCAAATGAACTACCATGACTTTAATTGTGAAAATTGTCTTTTGAATTCAGCGGAAATTTCACAATTTTTCCGAAAACAGGGATAAAAAGACAGCTAGGTTTCATTCTGAATCGAATTTTCCAAAACCACCTACATGTTGAATTTCATGAAAATAGTTGGAGCTGTTTCCGAGATTCACAAAATATATATACAAAATTAACTCATTTAAATATTAAAGATAGATAAATTCGTGTGCACAATCTAATTGTTATAGTTTCTTACTAAGAATACGCACAAAGTTTTCTGCAATGGATACCCTCGAAGGATATTAAGGATATTAAAACACTAAGCCCTCAAGCATCGTTCGCTTGGAAATTTTCGCTTGAATGCCCACTTTACCTTCTTACATACCACACATATGATTTTTTCCGACCTCAGTATTAGTTGTTGTTTGTATTGGTCAAAAAGTACACCTTTGTACAAAAAGAATGATATTATTTTGCTATAATTTAAAAATGTAACAACACTTTTTTTCAATTTAGGTAGCCGTGGTATCCGGCTGAGTAGAATATTACCACCCTCTTTTCTTACCGAGGTGTCGTAAAAGGCGTATATGGTAAGTCGACCCGCTGTGTGGTATCCGGATGAGTAGAATAGACAACCCATATTTCTTACCGTGGTGTCGCAAAAAGCGACTCAGGTAAGATGACCCACCGTGTGGTATCCGGTTTAGTAGAATAGACCACCCTCTTTCTTACCGAGGTGTCGTGAAATACGACAGAAGTAAGTTGACGTCAGGCAGGCGGCCGGTCGTAAAAACGCAGCTAAATCATGTTACAGCATGTTTATAACATGTTGTGCCGACCCCACTTAGAGTGGGATATGGGCAGGAAGATGATGACTTTTTCAATTTAGGAAATTAATTAAAAATCGGTTACAATAATTTCGTGTGGTATCCGGCTGAGTAGAACAGAGCACCCTCATTTTTTACAGAGGTGTCGTAAAACTGGCAACTAGGTAAATTGACCCGCCGGATGTATCCGGTTGAGTAGAATAGATTACCCTCTTTTTCACCGAGGTCAACAACTATGGTAAGATGACGTCAAGCAGGCGGCTGGTTGTGATATACATAGTCAAATCATGTGACAACATGTTTATAATATTGTGCCGACCCGGAGAGTGCGATAACGGCAGGAAGGGAGCAATTTATTTTAATTTTGGAATTAATTTAAATACAGTTATGACAGATTTATTTTCCTATAATACGCGTTTGTTAAGAAAATCTATGTAATGCTAAGTGTACGAAGTAAAACTGTTCTCATACCTTGTACGTGCAGGATGCACTACCACGTATCACAAAACACTAAAACCAACAACACATTACAAAAGCACTACACACGTTTACTAAAAATGATCATGTTTTTGCGTTTTGAGTTTATATGATTTAGAAGTAATGAACTTTTTTAATTAGAAATCTTATTTAAGAAATTCTACGCAGTAAAATACTTTATTTACGTCAGAACACACATCGCAACTTGGCCAGTGGTGTGCGGTGTTTAATATCCGGTATCGTCTTTTGCCCACTTCCTGTTAACAGCCTCTGTGCTATTAGCTTTGTAGAAAAATAATTTAGCTCGCAGCTTCTCATACTTATATGTAACTCTCCTTTTTATGCTAAGCTTAGTAAAATACTGTGATTTGTTATATAACTTTCACCACCCTCCTGCCCGTATCCTACTCTAAGTGGGATCGGCACAACATGTTATAAACATGTTGTCACATAATTTTGCTACGTATATTACGACAGGCAGCCTGCCTGATATCAACTTACTTAGTCGTATTTTTTTTCTTTTTTTAAGATAGTTCATTTATTTAAGAAGGCTATAGTATAAATAACACCAAGCTAAGATCAATAGGAGAAAAAATATTACGAAAACAGCAAATTTAAAGCCTCCTTCCTTGCGTGCGCTAAGTAAACGGTGAAAGTTATTAAAAAATCATGTATTACAAAATTGAACCCCTCTAACAGTTCTAAATAAAAGTACGTGACAGCATATGTCTATCTTTTAAGGTTAACCCACATTAACCATTTTTATGGTTATCAAAACACTATATTACTGTTTTAATCTGAGCCGCTGACAATTGCTAGTTTAAATAAATAAAAAAATAAATATATGGGACACTTACACACACCGTCCCCAAAGTAAGTAACTTAATACTTGTGTTATGGGTGACAGACAACTGGTGAATATATACTTATATATTTTTTAAATACATACATAAATACAAATATACACCCAGGCTTAAAGGCCAACAAATTCATTTATAGAAAATTTTGGCCGTCGGCGGGAATTAAACACGCGACCCATGAAGCTGAAGGCGGGATCACTACTCACTGCGCCAACGTGCCAGTTTATAATATAGGCACGGAATTTTAATAAGCATTATTTATGTTACCTCTCCCTCGACACGTAGCATTTAAACAATCAAGCACAGCGTTGGAAATGTTAAATTATGTTTCGTATTTCACCGTAATTTCACTCACGTTTTCACTTTCGCACGATTCGAAGTTTATGCACGAGGAAAATCAAGTTCACACGAACAATCGTTTCCCACCGAACAATATGCCTGACTCGCGTACAAAATGAGCGGAGTTCATTCAGATTCAAATATACAGTTTTGGAAACTCCAATGTTTCCCTCGACGTTAATAAACAGGGATTGGTTCGCTTGCGTTGCGCTGTTTCTTTACACCGGCAACGCATTTAATGTTGCTTAGCTGATGCCGCCGACATGGGCTGCGCAAAACTCCACCCATCCAAATCCATCATCTATAATTTTTTTTTAATTATATAGGACTTACACACACGGTCGTCCGTCCCCAAAGTAAATTAATACTTGTGTTATGGGTGACAGACAACTGGTGAATATATACTTAGATATTTTTAAATACATACTTAAATACAAAATATCTGGGTGACCGAACTTCGCTCGGTAATTTTTTTACAAGAAAAGAAACTTAAAAAAAGAAAATACAATTTTTTTGTTGGGGATCGATCCTTGGCATTCACATTTCTCGAGGCTGCCCGTTACCCGAATAAGCTACGTCGACTTGATAGTTAAAGGCGAAAATTCAATTCAATATAAATGTTTTTTAAAACCCAAAAATAGGGATAAAACAATATTTTTTTTACATAAAACCTAGCTAGATCAATTTTTCTCCCCCAAAACCTTCTACATGCTGAATTTCAGGAAAATCGTTGGAGCCGTTTCCGAGATTCGGAAAATATATATATATATACAAGATTAATTCATTTAAATTTTAAAGATAATATCTGGATGACCGAGCTTCGCTCGGTAATTTTTTACAAAGAAAACTTTAAAAAAAGAAAAAAACAATTATTTAGTTGGGATCGATCCTTGGCACTCACATTTCTCGAGGCTGCCTGCTAACCGAATAAGCTACGTCGGCTTGACAGTTAATGGCGAAAATTCAATTCAATATAAACGTTAGTGTTTTTTAATGCCCAAAAATAGGGATAAAACAATTTTTTTTTCACATAAAACCTAGCTAGATCTTTGTTTCTCCCCCAAAAGCTCCTACATGCTGAATTTCAGGAAAATCGTTGGAGCCGTTTCCGAGATTCAGAAAATATATATATATACAAGATTAACTCATTTAAATATTAAGATACACCCAGGATCAACAAATTCATTTATAGAAAATGTTGGCCCTCGGCGGGAATCGAACCCGCGACCCGCAGAGCTGAAGGCACTCGCCAACGGGCCAGTCATTTTTTATTCATAATACAAAAGTAATAACAAAATTATTTTGTTATAATCCGCGCTAAAATAAAAAAAAGAAATGTATAATGCTAAATGTAGAGTGAACTATCCGTTTTCATACCTGATAAATGCAGTATTCGTTAAAACACATGCACAAACATACATACTACATACATTAACTACGGTAAAAATTGAGGGGTGTCTAATCTACTCAGCTAGATACCACACGGTATAAAATGTTTATGTTTGTTATTAATTAATTTAGATATTTTGAATTTATAAATATAAGATTCGATTCAAGAATAATTTACAGGACGTCCAAATTAATATTTTCAGAGGTCAAACCGCAAATTTAATTTCCTGTCACCGACACGAAGCAAAAAAGTTTTGCAATTTCGCGATATCTTTGAGGTTGTTAAAATCTTAAGCGCTAAAAAAACCTATCAAGTTTTTTCATTTACATTTTACAGTTTGTGGGTATTCAATAAATTATGAATTTATGTAACATTAATTACGAATATGTAACATTAATTATATTATGTAACATTAATTATATTAATAACACGTTAATTAAAATCACCTTTTTTAGTTTATTAATTAATTAACATTCAAAACCAGATATGGTCAGGTCAAAAAAATGGAGTAAAGAAATGAATGCAAGTTATTTTTAAATTTCCGGCTGAGTAGAATAGACCATCCTCATCTCTTACCAAGTTGTCGTAAGAGGCGACTAAGGTAAGTTGACGTCAGGCAGGCGGCCGGTCACAAAAAACCGTTGCTTATAACATGTTGAGCCGACTCTACTTAGAGTGGGATGACGTCAGGAGTTTCTTGCTGGCTTAGCGAACCAGCAGTAGAATTGATTCAAAAGCACTTCATTACAAGTTTACTTGGATAAAGAATATTTTTAATTTGAATTTGAAATAATTAATTAATAAATAATTATTCGTTATACAAATCAAATAAAATTAATCTTTATTTAAATAAGCTCTTTCAAGCACTTTTTAATCGTCAAGGATCAATATGATTAATGACGCTACAACTGGTTCGGAATGTTGCTCTTATTGAGAAAAACCAGAAAGAAACTCGGCGGTCAATCTTTTAAACATTTTCAATTTTACATTATTAAACCACAGTCTTGTATGACGCTGAAAGGATTTTCAAATCCAGGCTTTTTTATCATCCAAATAATCTTCAACTTTGTAATATGCTTTACTTATAAGAATATTTCTTATCCTTAATTAAAACTTTTCAGTAGACTGGATTTAAACCTTTCTGTAGACTGGAATCACTACGAAAAATATATAATACTAAAGGACTACATCAAGAAGATATATGACAAGTAATGTGACCTTAAAACCTTCACAGCTGGTACAAAGGAGACCCTGTAATATTTGGACCTCATGTCAAATGGGAGACAATCAATTTAATGGACCACTTAAAGCTTTTGTAATATCAAAATGGGGGACTAAAGGTTAAACATTTTTTACACGTATATTAGTTTCACCTACCTGTATACGCCGTGTGGTATCCGGCAGAGTAGAATAGACCACCCTCATTTCTTACCGGGGTGTCGTAAAAGGCGACTAAGGTAAGTCGACCCGCCGTGTGGTATCCAGCTGAGTAGAATAGACCAAGCTCATTTTTTTACAAAGGTGTCGTAAAAAGCGACTAATATAAGTTGACCCGCCGTGTGGTATCCCGCTGAGTAGAATTGACCACCTTTTATACTGAGATACTACAATAGGCGACTTTAGTTGACGTCAGGCAGTCGGCCGGTCCTAAAATACATAGCCCAATCATGTGACATATTTAATAACATGTTGGGCCGACCCCACCTAGAGTGGGATAAAGACAGGAGGATGTTGATGGTCACTTTAATTATACAAAAGTAATGAGAATATTATTTTGCTATAATCCACGATAAAAATTTATCGCGGATTATACCAAAAAAATATTCTCATTACTTTTGTATTATAGACCTCAGCAAAGTAACGCCTAATTCTATAAATTGCTATAATTACAGTTAATGTATAGAACCGGCTATACTCACGTGTTATTCTATCGGGTTAGCCCGACTAGTTTCGAACCCATCCGGGGCACTTATTCATGAGCTCTTTACATGACGTTATCGCGGCTGGAACTGCTCACGATAGTTTAAATTCACTATAATTATTGAGGACTAAGATGCAAGGAGGATGTCTTAACAAATAATATTGCGTAAATACATTCTATAATATCAGCCGTGTCTGAATGCACTGCAGAATTCCAATTTTGTAATTAAATAAGCATGAATAATGTAGCGCATCGGTGCCGCTTTTATTTTATTTTCCTCATCCGTTTTCCGTTCCAATGGAAAAAGCAGCTTGTGAAATATTTAACAATAAAAGATTTTTAAACGTAAATACTGCCACTCCATACTATTGGGTAGGTTTGAATATCGAGTTATAATATTTACTTACTTTACAATTTGCTAAAATTGTTTGATTTTTATATGAGCAATATTCATTAAATTTGGTATGACATATCATCCTATTTAACTAATACCTTTCTAATACCTTTAAATAAACTACGAGTATATGTGTACACATATATTATGTGGTTTTGGGAATGATAAAAAATATTTGAGGCCACACATAATTTCACAAACTCTGATGATCGACCAATATAAAAAAAAGAAACTTAAATACAGGTTATTTTCATTTCTCGAGACCGCTCGTTCCTTGAATAAGCTACGCTGACTTGACAATTCACGGCAAAAATAGTGTTTTATGTTAAATTTAAATGTTAATATTTTTTTATGCCTGGAAACAGGGATAAAATGTTTTTTTTTAAATAAAACCTAGCTAGATTTTTCTCCTCCAAACCACAAATAATTAACAAATTAGGATAATTGACGAATTTGATGCAAAAACAACACACAATCATGCGGAATACTAGCCCTTATTGGTTCATAGACTCAAAGTTTGACTAGATTAAACAACTTTCATTAGAATAAGCAAGCCCTGTAATAGATAAGGATCTGAGGGTAGGAACTAAACAGTAAAAGGCCGTAGGATCAAGGAAAACTATACAGGCAAAGTTTGTACAAATAATCCGGTCGGAAATCAAGTTGGCTGTATAAATGACAATTGTGGACATGAAGGTCTTTATTGTCTTTGCTTCCAATTTTGAAAGGACGCTCATTCTCTATATTGAAGACAGGTTTATATAAACAAGTTGTTTGGTTCATAAGTAATGTTTGAAATTTAGCATAAAATATATATAATATATATAAGATGTGATAGCCCAACGGTGTGACCATGTGACCCTTCAGAGGGTCACGAGTTCATACCCCGGCAGACACCAATGAGTTTTTCTAAAACTTATGTGTCTAATTGATAATTGCAATTTATCACAGGCTTTTCAGTGAAGGAAAACATGAGGAAACCTGCATATCTCTAGAGAAATCTAGTGATATGTGTAACCTACCAACCCGCGTTGGAGCCGCGTGGTAGGTCTTAGCTCCAACCTTTCTCTCCAGGAACGGAGAGAGGATCCTATGTCCAGCAGTGGGATTGTAACAGGCCGTTACTTTACTTTAATACTCTAAATAAATATAAATCACTAGCTTTTAACCGCAACTTCATTTGCGTGGACTATTGTCGCGTGATAGGTTGATAATAGATGGCGCTTTTCAATGTCCATTCCTGTAAAATAAACGGGATTTCTATAGCCTATATGTTAACCCGGTGTATAAAGAAAAATTGTGCCAAATTTCATCGATATCGGTTCAGCGGATTCGCAGTGAAAGAGTAACAAACATACATCCATACTCACAAACTTTTGCGTTTATAATATTTGTAGGATAGAATATGATAGGATAATAATAGGAATCATTCTTAGTTACAATGTTACATTAAAATATTAGTAATGCCAACCTAAAAAATTTTGAAACTCTGTACATCGCGCGCACCTGCGACTAAAATATTGTGATATTAACCAAGACACGTGATTTTCACATTTTGACAAAAGCGGGCAGGAAAATTTTTCTTGCCTCAAGGCAAATGGGCGAACATAAAAAAAACTGTTTCTAAATAAAAAATGTCCTATATATTAAAGCAGGGTCTCTCAGCAAATTGATTTTATTTCGGAATTTCTCATGATCTAAATATTTCAATAAATTTCGAAGAATCGAAATGTCTTAGTATTGCGCTAAATAAATTCTTAATTCATCATCTTCCTGCCCTTATCCCACTCTAAGTGGGGTCGGCACAACATGTTATAAACATGCTATCACATGATTTGGCTGCGTTTTTACGACCGGCCGCCTGCCTGACGTCAACTTACCTCAGTCGTATTTTACGACACCTCGGTAAGAAAGAGGGTGGTCTATTCTACTAAACCGGATACCACACGGTGGTCAGCTTACCTTAGTCGCCTTTTACGACACCTTGGTTAGAAATGAGGTTGGTCTATTCTACTCAGCCGGATACCACACGGCGGGTCCAAATAGATTCTTAATTGTGACCATTTAATTAAAATGAATATGTTAGTAATCAACACAAAATAAATAGTACAAAAATATAAATTGATATGCGTTTAAAAATTAATCAATCCACCGTGTGGTATTCGGCTGAGTAGAATAGACCAACCTCAATTCTTACCGAGGTGTTATAAGAGGCGACTAAGGTTAGTTGACGTCAGTCAGGCGGCCGTTCGTAAAATACCTAGCCAAAACTAGTTGTAGCAATCCCACTTAGAGTGGGATCTATTGTTGGGAATATTTAATAAATCCCTATACTTGTAAAAATGGAATTATTGTCAGTAATATAACAGCCGATTGTTGTCGCCATTGACTTCCGCTTTGTATTTTATAGCAACACAGCCATGACACAAGAGTATCGCGCCCTCTTTTATTGAAATGTTGGCAACACTGTGCCGTTGTTGTTTCCGGTGGAGTCTACTTATTGATAAAACGTTTCAGTGACAGTCAGTCTTTGTTCGTTATTCAAGAGAAGTGTATCTCTGAGCGAGAATTGTGGTATCCCTATTGTATGGTGTGTGCGCTAACACTTTAATATTTCCCGATCCCAAAATATACTTCCTTACCCTTTATTTACAAAGATCAGGCATATAAAGTTATGAAGTTATATTCTATAAGTGGAGAAACTGGGGGCGGAAACAGTTCCAACTTTATACATTGTTATTGTACTAAATTCTAACGTCAAAAGTTCAAAACTTTTAAGGTTAATGTCCTTTTAACGGGTGATGTTTCTAAATAAAATTTAAGTAACGAATAGAAGATTTTAATATTAATAAAAAGTTTCTCAATTTAATTTAGAGAAAGAAGTAAAGAAGTTTCTAAATCTAATTTAGAAAATTAATTTAGTTTGCAAAACCGCTCTAGCGAATTATAATGAAATGATTACAGACAAAAAAATAATTATCATCCTCCTGCCCTTATCCCACTCTAAAAGGGGTCGACACAACATGTTACAAACATATTGTCACATTTTTTTTAACAGGAAAGAGCCCCTTATGGGTACCGCCGCCCGACAGGGACAGGCGACGGTCATGTTTGACTCGCACCGACTAAAATAACCTGTGTGCTCCACGCTGCTGGTGGCGGGTATAGGGTACCTATGAAGACATTACCCCCATTCCCGTCAGCAGCAACTCTGTACCCCAGAGTGCGCCATGTCTGGGTCAGGGCCTCTCTAAAAGTGGCCCCTCCCTCCACTAGACGATGCATTGGGAGCACCAGATGCATCAAACGCCTCAGGGACCTTATAGGGTGGGCGTCCGATTAAACCCCGTTCGGAACGCCCATAAAGGGCGCCGTTAGGGCGGCACGTGACGGTCTTGAGCGAGTCGCCTGCACCCGGCTCGCCTGCGGTGGATCGGATCCAAGGACTCTACTTCCCCGATCCGCCCCGCCGCCTCCTTCCGCGAGATAACGTCCTCGCAGAAGGAGGCCGTCGCTTCCCGCGATCGGTCCTGTCCACCATGGCACGAACCTCAGTGGGCAGGGCATGACCCTCTGCGCCTTTTGCAGCAGGGGCAAGGAATTCGCGGTCAGCCGCCCCGCCCATACGGGAGCGCTGTACAGGTCCATCGACCGAACCACCCCGGCGTATAGGCGCCGGCAGCCTGCATTAGGCCCTCCCAAATTCGGAGGGAGCCTGCTCAGGGCTCCGGCGGTCACTTAATTTAGGGGCGAGCCACTGGAAGTGGGCCTCGGACGTCCATAGGCTGTTGAGGAGTAATCCCAGGTACTGTAATGTACCCAAGATTTCGATGGACATCCCGCCCACCACCAACCGGGAGCCTACTGGGGGTGCCATCAGAGGCCTGTGGAAGCAAATGGCCTCGGATTTCTCTAAAGCCACCCCCATTGCCAGCCGGTAAACCCGGGCCACAACGTGAGGCGTGGCCGCGGTCGCCAGCACTCGAGCTTCCCGGTGGGTGCTTGCGCGAGCTGTCACGAGGGTGCCGTCTGCATAACAGAACAGTCGCACCCCCGGAAGCATTTGCCCGCGCAGTACCCAGTCGTAGCCGATGTTCCACAGGAGGGGGCCAAGAACCGACCCCTGTGGAACACCGCACGACATCCTCCGCTCCTTCCATCCACCCCCAGCCGTCGGGTACCTAACAGCGCGGTAAACCAGATAGTTATTGACCACACGCTGCAGGTACATGGGGATGCGGCGGAAGCGTAAGGCCTCCTTAATCACTCCCCAGGGCAAGATTGGTCAGCCCAAGGCGGGTTGTTGCCTCCTCCGCCAGAAGTCTCACATCCTCGATACAGTCGAGGGTAGAAATGTCCTGGTGGAATCTGCGCTGGAGGCAACTGAGGTCAGGCCCTACCTCCCGGAGGTGCTGGACTATGCGGGAAGCTATTACGCGTTCGAGCAGCATCCCCGCTTCGTCCAGCAAGACAATGAGCCGATACACAGAGGGTGTATCGGCCAGTCTTCCCTCCTTTCTGAGCACGACTAGTCTCCCCGTTTTCCACCTACGGGGAAAGAGGCCCTGCTCGAGGCAGGCACTGAACGTCACCCTGAGTCTAGACTCCAACGGACCCAGGGCAAGAGACCAGGCGCGCCCAGGGATACCGTCGGGGCCGGGGGCAGTGTTTTTCGCCTTCATGCGACTCACTGCCCTGGCTAACTCCCACTACGACACCTTCTGCGCAACCAACTCAGTGCCTTCCTTCTCCTCGAGAGACGCCATTCAAGGCGGCTCCGACTCGGCCCCCTGCGGGAACAGGGCTGCCACTACGGATTCAAGGAAATCCGGCCGAAGGCTCTCTGTGAGGGGGAGAGCGCGGGCACGAAGTTTCTTCCGTTTCGCTATGTACGGCCTCCCCCACGGATTCCGACTAAGCTCTTCGGCCATCTCCTTGTGAGCCCTGTCCTTGGCTTTGGCAATCGCCATCCGCAAGGAGGTAAAGACAGCCAGATAAGCCTCGTAACGGCGCCTCACCTCCTCGACCTCGCGTCGTCTACGACGCCTGTATCGAGTGTACTGGCGGCGCACGGACACGCATGTTCGCGCAGCCGTGCAGCCGCGCCAGCTCGTCCGACCACCAGTACATCCCGCGTGCCGGCCCTGTACCACGCACCCTCGGCATGCTGACGTCGCAGACGAGCGACATCCACCGCTGGAGGTCCTCGACCTCCGCGGCAACCTCCCCACCTGTGGGCCCAGCGGCCCACGCCTGGATGATTGCGGCCTCGACGAGGAACTCGGGATCCTAATTAATCTTAGATTTGCGGAATGATTACGGAATTTTATAGGTATATATATAAAATTCGTATATTATAGACGTAGGTTATACACTCCTCTAGAATAAGCATTTTTTATGATTAATAATTCGTTGTTAAATAGAAATTCATTTCGCACAGTAAAGAGTCAATTAGCAATTTTCTCTGTACAGATAAAAAAGTTTGTCCAATACCAACTTGCTGTGTCATCGATAAAAGCCATTCCGTCCCCAATTGACTTCCAAAGAGCTCAGTCAATCCCCAGGCCGGATTACTGATTCTAACTTTGCCTTAACTACAGTTTAACTTCAATTGTCTCTTGTTTCTGTGTCAACTTAAGACTTCGTTACAAGGCAACTTTTGATTGTGGTAGTCTTAAATATTTAGCAACGTTCTGAAGGAGAACTTAATAAAAAAGTTGACTTTGTCTGGTACCATAGAACTGATTGCCTATGTAAGGTTAAGAAGGGATTGAACAATTATTAATTACCAATTATTGAAGATATTTGGTGTCGGCAACACTGCCAAAAAGAAGATGGCTGTCAGTGACAAGAAGAGTGTGGTCTTGGTAAATTTAAAAAGAATTCATCGACGAGTTGAAATGTGGGATCTCTGTAGTTTGTAAAGTAGTATTTTAAGTATCTCGAAATATATAAGGAAAGAATTGGAGTTTTATTAAACCTACAATTACCAATCAGCATTGAAAACTATACCTGCTATGTGGAAGCTAAGAATGTGGAAAAAATTGAACAGTGTTTGTGTTTTTGTCAGTTGTTTGGCGATGTTTTAAATAGATAGATTTGCACAAACACATAAAACACATAAACATACATGCGGACTTAAAGTTAACTTATGTAAACGTACAAAAGGCGGCCTTATCACTGAGTAATGATCTCTTCCAAGTAACCCTTCTTGCAGGATTATTAGAAAAAAAAGAGCGTGACGGGTGTGCAAAAGGAAAACTCGCATATTAAATAGCTAAGTAATATGAATGGAAATTAGTTCTGTTTTGAAAGCAGACACGCTGTCTAAGCTTGATCTAGTGTCTCATCGGGAATATTATTTTACCTTACCTTAGTATCCGCTATATCGAATTCACATTCAGGAAGTGTTCTACCTTCCATATTGGAACCGCTTATAAAGACAATTATTTTTCTTTCACTAACAATTCATAATTTACACTTCACTTCATTTGTCACTTTTAATCTTCATAATTTACTTATCAGTGTTCACTGTCACCTTTGAGCATATTTATATCAGTGACTTCCACCTACATTCTAGTCCTATTGGTTTTTTGAAAATGCCAGTGTCCTTAAACTATCCTGTCTACTTCAAAGATCACGATCGCAAACACATTATAAACCTTAACAGCGTCTTCACCAACGAAGACAAGGTCCTAGCTTCCAACGCTAGTTATTCGTGGTGTCTCAACGCACTCCCGATGGCACGATGACTATTTTTTAGACTAGTCTCTAGTCTAGACCGATCTCTTGTTTAGACTAGTCTCTTGTCTAGACTAGTCTCTTGTCTAGACTAGTCTCTTGTCTAGACTAGTCTCTTGTCTAGACTAGTCTCTTGTCTAGACTAGTCTCTTGTCTAGACTAGTCTCTTGTCTAGACTAGTCTCTTGTCTAGACTAGTCTCTTGTCTAGTCTGATTTCTAGTCTAGTCTACAATTTAGACTGAACTCTGGTCTAGACTAGTCTCTAGTCTGGACTGATCTCTAGTCTGGACAATTCACAGTCATATCACCAGCCCTTCGATTCAATATTATTCTGCCCTAAATCGTGGTCGAACCTTATAGAAAGCACCCTAAGGACGATGTTTTCTTAAGCCACCGCATATTCTATATGTAGGAAAGTAGCCTTTTGTTCTCGCTATGTTTTTTATTATAAACCTTCATATATATTTTTTGCCAGATCAAATATAAATCACAAATTCTTAAATGAAAATTTTCAAGCTAGTTCAAGCTTGAGCGATGATTAGCTCACTTTTAAGCAATAAATACTTGCGAAAATTTTTACCAATTATATTTGATTACACACTCAGAGAATATTAAACTCTAATACAATGTTAATAAGGGTTAAATTTAAACTCCTCTGCAGTTATACTTGCTGAAAAGAGACTTTTAATTTTCGACAGGCAATTAGTTTCACTTCGAAAATTGGCACGAGATATCTTTCTATAAAATCTTAGTTGCGATTGGAAAGCACTTTGACGTTTAAGGCATCTTTTATTATTAACTCGTCTAAAATTATTAAGACTCGATTTCGGAGAGTTGAGAATCTGTCTTAGGGAATATATTGGACTTTTTAAAAGTTAGATAGCGGGTTGGTGTTAAACGTCTGCTGGACAAAAGCCTGCGTTTTCGAAAGATATTTGATGCTTAGTGGGTTTAAACTTCGATTCTCATTGCCCACAACATTGTCAGCTTATCCAAGCCGTGTAGTATCCGGCTGAGTAGAATAGACCACCCTCTTTCTTACCAAAGTGTCGTAAAAGGCGACTAATATAACTTGACCCGCTATACGGTTGATTAGAATGGACTCACCTCATTTACCGATGTGTCGTAAAATACGATTAAGGTAAGTTGGCGTCAAGCAGGTGACAAATATGTATCCAAATCATGTGACATGTTTATAACATGTTGTGGCGACCCCACTTAGAGTGGGATAAGGGCAGGAGGATAATGATGCGACTTCAATAGCGTCAAGTTTATCTACTAATCTTTCAATTTAACTACCCTCAATTACGCAAGATGTTTCTTCCTACTCGGAAAAAACAATATTTTTCCGTATTCACTCGTAACCCCAGTATTTAATCGTGCTCAATTTCATCAATTGCGGCTTACTGATAAACAACAGACAGACATCCGCATTTATTATGTACGTATGGATATGTCAGTTAACGCAGCCATGCATCACGCCGGCTACGAAGGATTACGGCGACCGTGAGATGCGGGCATGATATATCCGTTTCTAAGATTGATGAAGCTTAAACCACCTAATATGAAGCCTGCACTAATTGCCAGTATTAGAGCATTTGAACTAGGCTTATATAATGTATTGAAGACCTTTGTTTTTGCATATATTATAGTACTTTCATATGGTAATGAGTGACACTTACCAAGAAGTTGTCAAACTATGCCCGTCATGTATTCTTTTTTATTTATTATATTCAAATTCAAATTCAAATTCAAAATATTCTTTATTCAAGTGGACTGTTTACAGTACTTTTGAATCGTCAAATGTTTTAAAGAAGCTACCACTGATTCGGAAGTTTGCTCTTACCGAGAAGAATCAGCAAGAAACTCGGCGGCTAATCTTTTAAAAAATTATTACAATTTGATGGTTACAAGATAATCGTTGCAGCTGGATGCGTAGCTGACTGCAGTTAAGATATGCTATCACTCAAATAATCCTCAATAGTATAGTAAGCTTTATGTAGCAACATCGTTTTGAGATTATTTCTAAACTTGTGTAAAGGCAAGTCTAGATAATGTTGAGGAATTTTGTTATAAAAAAAATGTCCTATAAAAATGTAGTACCTGATTGACTAAGCCTTGCTAGGTAAATTTTTACAAAAAAAAAAACTCGGAAACAGCCCCAACGATTTTCTTGAAATTCAGCATGCATGGTTCTGGAGGAGAAAATTTGATCTAGCTAGCTATTTATTCCTGTTTTTGTGCATTAAACAATTTACATTTTTAACACTATTTTTGCATTTTCGGGAACGGGTCTCTAGAAATGAAAATACCTAGGATCGAGCCCCACCTACCCTATTTTTTAATTTTTTTAAGTTTTTTATTTTGGCATAAAATAATTAAAGTCCGCGTGATTCCATGTGAGAGAAGTTTAAAGAATAGGTATTCCTACATTGCTTTCACATTATGTTTGTAGCAATTAAATTTTTGGAAAAAAAAATATTCATGATTATAAAAATAATTGGTATATGATAGACGTTGATGTATATAATAGACAAAGAAGAGATACAAGCTTGCGGCTCCTGCTTTGCGTCTTGTCATCATCCTCCTGCCCTTATCCCACCCTAAGTGGGGTCGGCACAACATGTTATAAACATGCTGTAACATGATTTGGCTGCGTTTTTACGACCGGCCGCCTGCCTGACGTCAACTTACCTAAGTCGTATTTTACGACACCTCGGTAAGAGAGAGGGTGGTCTATTTTACTAAACCGGATGCCACACGGTGTGTCAACTTACCTTAGTCGCCTTTTACGACACCTCGGTAAGAAAAGAGGGTGGTACTATTCTATTCAGCCGGATACCACACGGCGGCCTGCTTTGCGTCTTGTAAAAGTTACTAAGTCGTTTTTGACTTTAGGTATAAGATTCTATAATAAAATTCCGCAATCAATTTTAGTTTTGCCATTACAGCAGTTTAAAAACACCGATATAAGGATGCTGATACTAAAAGTCTACTACTTGAGGATAACTTAGATGATAAGAATGCGTGGACACAACTACTCTTAGACCCTGTAAGAAACATTAATGACTAAATATTACTTACTAGAAGAAATATATTTATAAAAAGCAACCACCGAGAAATTTACTTAAATGAATATTTTTAATTTGAATTTAAATTTATCTTCGCACTTCTTATCAAGGTATCTCATCAGATCATATTTCCGTTGTCCTAAAAGGTATTTCATTATTCATGAAAAAAAGGCAGGAGATCAAGTCTTCATGGACAATTAAGCAAAGTGTTAGCAGTTTGACTAAGTAATTAGGCGGACTCGTGAATAAAAATGCTTTCATCTTAAACTCAAATGCCCTAGAGCTTAGTTGGCTACGTCTAATTAAATTATCATTTAGTGAAGTACAGTATGATTAAAAGGTTGAAAATGATACTTTGCACTTGTAGTTATCCCTTGGGAATAAGGGGATCTTATAACATCAAGAACCTAGTTTATTTTTATTGAGACGCTTGTCCCTAATTTATTTCTAGCTTCACTAAAATTGTTGTAACACGACCTCTCAACACAATTCATATAAAATGGTAATGTACTATTAACCTAAAGCTTCAGGAAAATTTTTACTAAAAACCCGTTTGGAAATGTCATGAGGAGTGTGTCACAAAGTTGTTGTCGTGTTAATCCCGATCCCACGAATATTCTAAGATGAAACGTAGCCTAATGCTGCTTCATAACGTCTTGTATCTTTCAGTGAAAGTCCCATCTAATCCCATCAGTTCCGGAGGATATACTATTAACTTAAACATTCTTCAAAACTTGCTTGAGGTGTAGTTTTTACGACTTCTCGGTAAGAAAGGCGGTTGTCTATTCTACTTAATCGGATACCATAGGACAAGCGTCAACAAACCATGATTGAATATCTTTTAGCTCGCAAAAGTGCTGGTTAGAGAATGTATTCAGTAGTTCAACGTTGCATATTTTGTGGTTGGCAGTAAACTCTGTTACCAAATGGTATCGCTCGGTACCTGATGGGTTTCTTCCGAGAGCGCCACTAGCTCCAATGAAAGGCAATTTTAAGTCTTCTGATCGCTGAACTATCTGACCGCTATAGTGTCCGTGCCTATTCTTAAAAAACTTTCTGGTACCGTGTGCCATTCACCGAAATGATTCCCATCAGTGACGAGTGGTATCCGTAGCGCGATATCCCCACCAATTTCGGGAGCTGGACGTTCCAGAGGAACGGTAAGTAGTTTTTTACTTGTCAATCGTTCACTGGACACACAGCAAATATCTATAAGATCCTTTGTCAGCAGCAGAACAGAATGGTGGTAAAATTTGTATAAGGACATTCCTTTTGTCAGAGACAAAATGCTTTGCTTAACCACTAAGTTAGCAAATAATATAATGCTAAGATATCGTCAATTTCGTGTTGAACTAACCACAAAGTGCTGTCCGCATTATAGGACCGACATCGTTCCGACGCTTTAATGAAGTATCTCTAACCAAGCGGACCGGATGATAAATATTTGCTTTATATCATACGACATGACGTATCCATATCGTAAGCTATATCGTGACGGTGATAGTCCATGATCCATGACAGTCATTTGGGTTTGAACTTTAGGCAGATACTTGGTTTATATGCTGAATAATATTTTCAATTCATCGTGCAATTAAATGCATCTATGAATAGAAGAGAACTTTGCTCAGAAGAGGGACACTAACTATAAAATTAAAAATAAAAGCCAAAGGTATGCAGTGAATATTTCCAAAAATTTGGGTGTTACAATCCTAATTCTGGGCAAAAGTCTCCTCTCTTTCCCCTCATTTTTTATCATTTGTTAAGATGCAAACTAGAATTTCGCATTATTAAAAAAAATTGCAAACATAGAGCCCTTTCAAATGTGTAGTGCATCCATATTTATATCATAAATGTGAAAGTTTGTATGTCTATCAATATCTGTTACTGTCGTGTTACTTTCACTGCTACACTACTGGACCAATATTGGAGAAATTTGGTGTAATTAAAGATCATACACGGCGATTATATCCTTCAGGGACTTGAAGTTCATTTTTATATTATTAAATTTAAGTTTGGATTACTAACCATAAATTCAGAGTCTTTATTACTCTTTGCTAATGAATAAAAAATAAATTTAAACTTGTTCATAATCGAGGGTGTTTTGACTTTAAAGTTGGTTCCAACGAATTTGCAGATACAACATACACATTGTTAAACGAAATTGCAGATATTTAGATAGTTACCCAGTTAGACAGTTACCCAGTTACCTAGTTGTTATATTATATCAGGAAGTCAAAATAAATTTAATCCTTAACCATTCATCCGACAAATAATCGTATATTTTAAATGTCCTATGCATCTCTTTGAATGTCAGCTTAATCCAAGTTTATAGAGAAGTTTGGAATATGGTGTTCGGTCAATGTTTGATCGATAAACACCAGGTTCAATACCAAATATTAATATTCGTAAGGCTAACTCGCGGTGGTTAAATGGTTAAAATAGAAACGCGTGAAAACAGTGTGAAATTTTGAAGATGAAAGTAGTTATTGTGAGTTAACCATAACAGAAGGAGACATGTTGTTGAGGACTTTTTGTAGTATTTTTATAGATCTACATTTATAGAGTACATTTTTTAGTGTATCTCTAATGATTTATGCGGCGCACGCGACTAAACCTCTCAGCAAGTGAATGAAATGAAGTTTTTTTACAATAGCACAACCTCGTAAACGTAAAGTAAACGTAAACGTAAAGTACTATTAACTTAAAACACCCAGAGGAATTGGACTATATTTTAATAAAAATCTTATGGAAACCGGTTCAGTAGATTTTGAGAAAATCGGTCACATACAGACAGACAGCTTTTGATAGACATTTTTTAACGAAAATTTAGACACCCGTGATTAAACTAGTAAAATACTAACAGGAATATTCTAGAAGGATTGAAGGATTAAGGACCGATACATTATTGATTGAAATAAAGTTATAATGAATAGAAGTTGATATGTTTGAAAATTATTAATGAGACGAAAAGTTTGTCCATTTATTTGAGAGACCAAAGTTAGCTAAGCCGGGTTCATTGGATTGGATTTATAATATAACTAGCGATTTATCCCTGCTTTGGATAGATAGTTAGGGAACTGTTAAAGGACGGCGAGGGTTGTATTAAACGATTAGTGTGCTTTACGAATGAGGCTGCAACAGCGACATCTAGTGACCATAGTAGACCGTAGTCATAAAAATTGCCGTTACGCAAACGCGATCAAGTAGGTTAAAAACTCGCACTATGCATACTGGTAAGAAAACTGCGCCTTAATGACATGCGTTAGTTTTACGAGTAGCTTAACCATAACTGTACAGGACAGGAATGACTAAATGTAACGAGTATTATGAATTATCTTTAAAAAAAAGCCACCGCCGAGATTCTTGCCGGCTTTTCTCGGTACTCTTCAGCAGTAGTTAAGTAATTAGAAGCACTTGTTTACAAGTTTATTTCAATAAAGAATATTTTGAATTTGAACTACTGAGAAAATTATGATCCATCCACTCATCCAGCTGCAACGAATCACTTGTAACTATAAAGCAAATTGTAATTGTTTTTGTTGTAAAGATTATCCACCGAGTTTCTTGCTGGTTCATCTCGGTAGAAGCTAACTTCGGAATCACCGGTAGCTTCTTTAAAAATATTTGACGATTCAAAGTACTGAAGACAGTCCACTCGAAAAAAGAATAATTTGAATTTGAAAGATGGCCCAAAAGTATGGTGAAGGAATACTGAAACAAACGACCTTTCCCTCAATATTTATCTACTGCGGATCACTTTTCTAAATTCGATAATGCCGGAACAAAATGTAAATTCATTTAAAACGAGCTTTCAAAATAGAATTTCGCAAATTGATTAACCACAATAAATTAAAACCGCGCCCAATAAAGAGATAGACATTATAAAAAATGGTGAAAGCGGAAAAAAGATAGGTATAAATTTAATTCATTTAGCAAAGTAAGAATAAACGGCCATCGTTGAATAATGCATTGGGCTTCGGGCGTTAAAAGTTCAATGCGACACAGTGTAAATTAAACAGTAATAATATTTATTTTTACAATTACTAAACATATTTTTTATAGGAAAAAAAATATTAAAGAAGATAAAAAAATAATATATTCACTTGTATAAAGGCTCATAAACTTGAAAAATAATGCGTGATAACAAACGACAATTTCAAGACGACGGTGCAAAGTTTTTTGGAAATACGCCTCTATTATCTATGCTCGTAATATACCTACACGATAATAGTTGATGTACACAGATGTGTCAAAACCTTTTTTTTAAGTACATGATTAGCCAATTAAATCGGTCATTCTTTCTAAAGACCCTTTGGGCAATTGATAAGATGAGAAGTGTATTATATCATACCTCTTAAGTAAAAAAATACTGCAAACCATAGCGACGCATAACCTAGAGCTACTAGATACACCGTGCGCCTCTTTCGAGGAGTTCTAGGGTTCAAACCCCGGGCAGGCACCAATGAGTTTTCTAGTAAAACTTATGTGTCTAATTGATAATTGCAATTTATCACACGCTTTTCGGTGAAGGAAAACATCGTGAGGAAACCTGCATATCTTTAGAGAATTCTGAGGATATGTGTAACCTACCAACCCGCATTGGAGCAGCGTGGTAGGTATTTGCTCCAATCCTTCTCACCAAAAAAAAAAAAACGGAGAGAAGAGGCCTATGCCCAGCAATGGGATAGTAACAGGCCGTTACTTACTTACTTACTAGATGTGGTGGAAAAGTTGAAATTCAGTGTTGAAAGTACAAAATATAAACACACTAAATATAGTGTGTGAATGACGATAATCCGTCACGCCGTGTGGTATCCGGCTGAATAGAATAGTACCACCCTCATTTTTTACCGAGGTGTCGTAAAAGGCGACTAAGGTAAGTCGACCCGCCGTGTGGTATCCGGCTGAGTAGAATAGACCAACCTCATTTCTTACCGAGGTGTCGTAAAAGGCGACTAAGGTAAGTTGATCCACCGAGTGGTATCCGGTTTAGAAGAATAGACCACCCTCTTTCTTACCGAGGCGTCGTAAAATACGACTGAGGTAAGTTGATGTCAGGCAGGCGGCCGGTCGTAAAAACGCAGCCAAATCATATGACAGCATGTTTATAACATGTTGTGCCGACCCCACTTAGAGTGGGATAAGGGCAGGAAGATGAATGACGATAATCCGTCATGCACTAAGCAAACGATTTAGTTTGCATTAGTCTAAATTTTGAAAGTTTTAATGTTAAAGTCCAAAAAGTAGTATTATCAAACTCCTGCCCTTATCCCACTCTAAGTCGGGGCCACCTGCCTGACGTACAATTTACGTTAGTAACCTTTTACGACACCTCGTAGTTGTCTGCTAGTGAACCGGATACCACACGGCGGGTCAGCTTATCTTAGTCGCCTTTTACGACACCACGGTAAGAAATAAGGGTGGTCTATTCTAGTCAGCCAGACACTACACAAGAAATGAGAGTGGTCTATTTCAGTCGGTACCATACCACACGGTAGGTTAACTTACCTGAGTCGCCTTTTACGACACCTCGGTAAAAGAGGGAGGGTGGTGTATTCTACTCAACCGGATACCACACGACAGAATTAATATAAAGTAATATACAATATTAAATTAAATCACCTTTAAAAAATGTCATTTTTATCATATGTGATTTTTGTTTTAGTTGACTTACTGCGTTATTTACTCTGTGACTTATATCTATAATACATTGTATAATCATATAACGTTAGCCTTCACTTGCAATACATTTAGAAAAAAAAATGTATAGAGCATTTCTATCTATCTATCTAATTTCGGGGACGCCTGTCAGTGCAGGACGGGTGATCAGCTCCTATTCCGGACTATTCCACCCATTTCCCCATGTTGGGACAAGGGTCTCACTGCTGTCCCGACAGTGTCACCTGCTCTAATCTACCCGTAGCTTTTACGAACCTGATAATATCCCTGAAGGAAATATTTGTCAGATCCTCAACTTCAATTTCATCCTTACCTAGTATCTCCCATCTTACCAGCGAGTGCATAGGGCACTCAGCCATAAGGTGAAGACTCGTTTCTTCCTCTCCACACTCTGGGCACCCAGCATCTTCTGTTATTCTCATTATTGACAGGTGTCTGTTCAACAGGCAGTGCCCAGTTGTAATGCCTGTTACAATTGCTACATTTTCCCTGCTCTGAGACATCAGCTGTTTAGACTTCCTTGTATCAAACGATTTGAGAAACAACTTTGCTTGTCTGAGCATTGTGTTTCTCCATCTTTTGCTAGATTCTGTTTCTATTCTTTTTCAATCACACACTTTATTATATTATGTGCAATTGGGAGGAAGGGTTCTGGTCCTACGAATGTTTGACTAGCTCCCTTTCTTGCCAATTCGTCAGCTTTTTCGTTCCCTGCATGGCCATAGTGTCCCGGAACCCATGCAATCGTTACTTCCCCCTTCTCAGCTAATTCGTTTAGTTCACGCTTACATTCCTTCACGATAGCTGAGGTTGTTTCTATGCGGTCAAGTGCATTTAAAGCTGCTTGACTATCGCTATATATGACTATATTATGTTCTAATGCTATTTGTGATTCTTTGAGTTTCCTAGCACACTCCATGATAGCTATCATTTCGGCCTGGAAGACACTTGTATATTTATTTACCCAGATTTAGGACTTGGTGTAAATCTGACGAGGTGCCGTAGAGCATTTAGAAAAATATTTTATATTTAAGAATATAGTTTTATATATGAATGTGGATGGATGTATAGCTAGGGAGAGGCAGAAAAAAAGATGGATGAATTGTGTGAAAAATGATATGCATGTTAAAGGAGTGGCACCAGAGTTGACGGATGATAGAGGAGAATGGAAGAAGAAGACAAATTGTGCCGACCCCACTTAGAGTGGGATAAGGGTAAGAGAATGATGATTTAAGTATGATATATAAAGTATAAATGTACGAGTATGTAAATGCTTAAGATTATTTTTTATTTACATTTTTTAAATAAGTAGATTTTAAACAACTGACAGACATCTGATAAATAGATGCAAACATATATAATTTTAAATATTTAATTAAAAATTTACACCCACACTCAAAGAACCACAAAATCAAGCCGTGTAGTATCCGGCTGAGTAGAATAGACCACCCTCATTTCTTACCCAGGTGTCGTTAAAGGCGATTGAGGTAAGTTGACCCACCATGTATTCATTTAACAAGGATAGATTGCCATACCAACGGGAGCTTTGGTCCTTTCTCCACTCTCCGTGGAGAAAGTGGAGAAAGTCTCATTATTTAATATTTTTAAATGTTTTTATCTGTTTGTTTTAGAAAATATTTAAATAAGTAATTGAATTTGTAAATAAATGCATGATAATCTATAATAATACTTGTGTTATGGGTGATATACAACTGGGAATATATACTTATTATCGTCTTCCTGCCCTTATCCCACTCTAAGTGGGGCCGGCATAACATTAATAAATATGCTGTCACATGATTTGGCTGCCTGACGTCAACTTACCCCTGTCGTATTTAACGATACCTCGATAAGAAAGACAGTGGTCTTTTCTACTATACCGGATACCACACGGTGGGTGAACTTACCTTAGTCGCCATTTATGACACCTCGGTAAGAAATGAGGTTGGTCTATTCTACTCAGTGGGATACCACACGGCGGGTTGACTTTTTTTTTTTATGTCAGGAAAACCCATTATGGGTCATCACCGCCCGACGGGGACGAGCGGCGGGTATGTCGGACTCTCACCGACTAAAAACCTGACTGTGCTCCACCACGCTGCTGGTGGCGGGGACAGGGAACCTATGAAGACATTGCCCCCCATCCCCGCCAGCAGCAGCTCTGTACCCCGGAGAGCGCCACCTCCGGGTCGGGGCCTCTCTTAACAGTGGCCCCTCCCTCCGCTAATCGATGCATCGGGAGCACCAGATGCATCGACCGCCTCGGGGACCTAACTCCAGCGAGCGTCCGATAACACGGCGGGTTGACTTACCTTAGTTGCCTTTTACGACACCTCGATAAGAAATGAGGGTGGTACTATTCTATTCAGGATACCACACTTTAAAACTAATCGATAGAAACATGCGGTTTTTCGGTAAATTACTTTTTTTTGTATACTTCCTATTCCACTTGGACTTTTGTATTGTAAAGAAGGCCTGGAATTTAAACAGCGCGCCGCTTTATGGGTGTAACCAACCAATATATTTAAAAATAAATTCTTTAGAAAAGTCCGCAACAGCATGTCTCTATCTTTTATTTCTTTATCTATATCACTTATATAATTAATATTTTCCAACTGGCAAAGTAACGTATTAAGATTATTATTGGGGGAGTTTACATTTTAACAATAAAACCTTAAACGAAACAACGCTAATATGTTTTTACTTTATTCGTGAATATTTTAAACCGACAAATAAGGGCATGAAAGCGTGAAACACGGATGGGCTGTTCGTGTAAAGCCATAATCCGCCAGACTGACCCTATGGCGCAGTTGGTAGTGACCCTGCCGCTTAGCGAGTCACAGGTTCGATTCCCGCCGGCTAACATTTTATATAAACAATTTGTTTGTTCTTTGAGCCTGGGTGTATTTATGTATATACCTGTTTCTGTCATCAGTAATACGAGTATTAAGTTACTTACTTTGGAGTACGGACGACCGTGTGTGACTATCCCATATATTTATTTATTACTATATAACTCTGCTTGCTAAGGTGATGCGTCACGTTGATTTTGGATGAGTTTATTTCTTGATTGTGGTGGTGAGTGTGTGCAGTGCTTGTGTATTGTTGTGTTATTGGTGCTGGGTAGTGAACGAGTTTTTATGACTTCTGCATGTATCAAATATGAGAACGGATTACTACATTTAGCACTCTACATTAAGCATTACATATATGTTAGGTTAGGTTTAAATCATTTTTTCTCAAATAAAGCCAATGGCCACATAACAACACACAAGAACAACACATAAGAACATAAACTTAACTAAATTAGACGGTCAGCAAAAGATTTCCTCGTTAAACGGTTTTAGTTTTCGTCTAACTGCTGGTTTTCGTTTCGTTTATATTTTCTTTTATCGTGGATTATAGCAAATTAATATTTTCATTACGTTCATATTACGGACCGCCGCAAAGTAATGCCTGATTCTATAAATAAAAATATTTTTATACGTTTAAACTGGTTCATTACACATTTCACTTTAATTTCAATCATCTAGCCATCTCTATCCCTTATTTTGGTACTAATCTCTTCTATTAAAAAGGAAGGTTACACATAATTCCGGGATTTTATTCTTTGAAGAGGACGAGGAGGGCAAATAAGACCGGACCTTGTCCGACCCTTTTGCCTTTTCCCCTTGAGTTGATTATCAGATTCGTAATTAAGGGTTTTTATTATGAGAGCAAGACGTATAATGAGGATATAACAGCTACCAGATTTCTAAAAAAACAGTTAGGTATTAACGATGGACATAATTCCGTTCGAAATCATTCTACCTAATCAAACAAGAAATGAGGTAATTATTGCACTCAAAGCCTCTATGTAATCAAACAAGAAATAAGGAAATAATATCACTCAAAATCGCTTTGTAATTAAACAAGAAATGAGTAAATAGTTTTACCCAAAGTCTTTTTATGTAATCAATCAAGAAATGGCGAAATAATTTTACCTATAGTCTCTCTATGTATTCAAACAAGAAATGAGGAAATAACTTTACCCATTGACTCTAAGTAATCAAACAAGAAATGAGGAAATAATTTTACCCGTCTCTCTATGTAATCAAGAAAGAAATAAGGTAATAATTTTACCCAAAATCTTTCTATATAATCAATCAAACAAGAAATGGCGAAATAATTTTACCTAAAGTCTTTCTATGTAATCAAACAGGAAATGAGGAAATAATTACGCTCGAAGTCACTCTATATAAATGATACGTGAGGAAATAATTGCGTTTGCAGTCAGTAGCATTGTCTCTTTGTAATCAATTTAGAAATGGCGATTAAAAACGAGACTAGAAAAATTGAATAGTGTAAAAAACTGTGTAAGAACATCTTCCACTTCCATAGCAAAATATTATTATGTTCGTTTAATTACCTAACAAATGTGGTGTATATATATATATATATATATATAGGTTTTAATGCAATTGTTTTTGCAATATAAAAAAAAAATTACATTGCTATTATATAATGGCAATGTTAAATTTTTGTTTTTAAATTAAATCATGTATCTGATTTGCCAAAGTACATAGGGTTTGCGACTTAATTTCTCCCACCTAAGAAGATTTACATATAGGCAATATAGATTTGCCTTCACGCGTCACGTGAGCCCAGATTGCGTTCGTGCAACTAGAAAATTGCCGTGGGTCCTGCTCATCCAATTACGAGCATTCCTTTGGTGGAGACTATGGAGATGGTAAACTTGTGGGCACACTGTGCCTTACAAATAACGATTATATTACTGCGTTTTATCAGGAATTGGGTTCCAAACGAAACACCCGTCACAGTCGAGGAGATTGTTTAATTAATAAATAGTGCCTGGGCGATAGAAGGCGCCTTGCTCGGTATTTTTTTTTAAAGATATAAAAAATATAATAATGATATTGCTGTGTGATAAATTGCAATTATCATAAGACACATAACTTTTAATAGATAAACTCTTCCAAGGTTTGAAATCGTGATCCCTCGATAGAGCCACACGGTCTCACCGCTGGGCTATTCAAATAAACTTGTAAACAAATGGTTTTGAATCGTTCACTCTACTGGTTTGGAAAGCTGTTCCTACCGAGAAGAGCCGGCAAGAAACTCGGCGGTTGCTTTTTTATAAATATAATTCTTAATACTATTCACATTTAGTCATTTCTGTCTTATACAGGTTCATAGAGAGCTAAATCCACACATTATCACTTATCATCTAAATAATCCTCAACAGTATGAGGATTCCTCTGTTTCCGATGTTTTCCTTCACCGAAAAGCGTGTGATAAATTGTAATTATCAATTAGACAACGTAAGTTTTAACAAAACCCGTAAACTTCTCGAAAGAGTCGCACGCTGTTACCACAGCTCTTAGTAGTAACAGTATAGTAGGCTTTCTGTATGTATATACAAAATATTCTGTATATCTATAGTATTCTTATATTCTGGGCTACCGTCCACTATAGCCGAAAGTTTGCGCCCGTTGTCACACCGACTTAACACCTGTACTGGTTTGACCTTTCTGCTAACTCAAGCATGTAATAAATACACGTGAGAAAACAAAAAAAGAAATATATCGCCGGTGCAATTACGTTTTGGATATAAGCAACTAATTATATTGTCTCTAGTGAATTTCCTACATTATTATTAGGAAATTTCTTTGTTATCTATGTTAAGAGGATTTGGAGGAGAATTCTGCATTACAATTTATATTAACGGTACAAAAACTCTGTACTCTTTAACCTTTTGCCAAATTCTTGACAAAAGAATTACGGCCTGTTTCACAAGTTACTGATAAAGTGCCGGATTGTTAACCGACACATAAACTAAGTAGCAGATAAATGTCTCTAAAAAGAGACTCTACCAAGTAAAAATTAAAAAAGAATCGCGGCCATTTTGAAATAGGTCTTTGCTATCCAGCATATAAACACAATAACAGCCACCTGATCTACCTGTTAACTTTTTAGGGGTTTTAAGTGCTAAATAAGCTTATCAGAAACCTGAGAAACGCAAAATTCCAACATATGTGTCAGATATGTTCCGAATAAGCTAACTGACAGTTTATTGGTTACTTGTGAAACAGACAACTTGTGAAGCAGGGCGAATCCGCTGGACCAATATCGATGAAATTTGATACAATTATTAGGTACTTATACACCGGTATAACATATATACTATATGATATGCAAATAACATATAGGAATATGATAATCGTTAAGAAGTCTTTAAAAGCGCCATTTATTATTAACCTATCAAGCGACAACAGTTCACGCGAACGAAATCGCGGGTAAAGCTAGTTTATAAAAATTACCAACCAAGCGTCGGTCATCATCAATTATTATTATTATAAATATACTAAAATATGGTTTATGTTACTCCAAGTTGGAATGAAATAAAGAAAAATAGATTTCCTATTTACGAAATTTACAGCGAGAAATTCTCTATTCGCGAGAACTTTCCGCTAAAGCATGTTAAACTATTCAACACAATCTTAAATATGTCTTTTGTTCTAAATGAATTTTAATCAAAATTTCACAAGCGCATTTCGGTAGCAAAAGCGGATTTAGCGTTGCATTGTTATATCGCGGAAGTTAAATACGGAAACTTTATGCGCTACTGCGAAAGCTGTTAAACATTAACGTTTTATTACTGACGTATGAAATAGGAAATATAATGTTGGTAGAGAGCCCGAAATATTACATTTGCATATCTGTAAGGCCTGGAGTCGGTATTTGGGATTAACTCCTTAAAATTCAGTTCGATATAAATCTATCTTTAATATTTATATGAGTTCCACTTATAGTGGCCGCGTGCAACTATAAGATTTCACAGGCGCCCTAAGATCATCCTTAACGACCCCCACGATGCTATCTATAACTTTTTTTTTTTTAGACAGGAAAAAACCCCTTATGGGTACCGCCGCCCGACGGGGACAGGCGACGGTAATGTCGGACTCGCACCGACTAAAATAACCTGTGTGCTCTACTACGCTGCTGGTAGCGGGGATAGGGTACCTATAAAGACATTACCCCCATCCCCGCCAGCAGCAACTCTGTACCCCAGAGAGCACCACCTCTGGGTCGGGGCCTCTCTGAAAGTGGCCCCTCCCTCCGCTGGACGATGCATCGGGAGCACCAGATGCATCGACCGCCTTGGGGACCTAACTCCAGTGAGTGTCCGATAACCATGATGCTATAAGTGCATCAAACAAGATTACAACCCAACATATACGCAACAGCGTCTTCGACGGCGAAGACGAGGTCCCCGTTTGCTTGTATCAAGCGGCCGTGGCCGCCGTGATGCAGACTTCTTCAAAGTCAATTGTCAGATACTTTCCTCCAAAACGCGCCGCTTTAAGCCGAGGTTCGGTCTCGCAGGGGACAAAGGGTGTTGTCCGGCTCCTAGGGAGTTGCGAACGTCAATGTACTCACTCTTACCAATTTTACCCAGCAAAGCTTCTGCGCTCGACCGTCCTTCCGGTGATGTTGTCAAAGCCTTAGGGATAAAAGCATTAGTCAATTCGAAATAAAAATGAAATCGTCACTTCGTCCGCCGGCACGATAGCGTGCGCACGCTCAAATTCGAGAATAACCCGCAAGAAGTTTTATTACTCCCGCTGTTGTAACCCTAAATATCCGCCACACTACTGATATCTTTAAGTCCAGCGAAGCTACCTGCGTTTGCTAGTAATTTATAAATGCAGGATTAGTACCACATACTACAAAAACAATTATAGGCTAATCGTTTACCTCAGACCTCGCCTGCGAAGTACAAGGGCGCGGCGCTTGGACCAGAAAGGGGACTGCATAGCAAGGGGACCAGAAGGGGGTCGCAAGCCTCGCTTGAAATGCGACGTCTCTTTAAAAAAAGCTTATTTTTAATTTTCCCTACAAAATTCTATAATTTTAACCCGCATCCATTAATTTTTACCAAGAAATTGCTGAAGGTTCTCCAGAGGTTAATTAGCCGGTTGCTTTTATTGTTAATTCAAATTTTTACACCATCATGAAGTTATTAAATGAGCCGAAGGCGATTATGGTTCCATCCGAAAATATTATTTACTCTTAGGATAAAATATAAATTCGCTTTCCACGTCGAACTATTTTTGCTAGAAGAGGCAGTCTTAGCTGAAATAAAAATGTAAACTAGTACTCTGGTTTGAATCCCGGGCATGCACCAATGAGTTATTCCGTTAAAACTTGTATCTATTGATAATTTCAATTTATCATACGCTTTTTGTGGTAGCACCGTGGTAGGTCTTAGCTCTATAAATGGAGAGACGAGACCTATAACCTATATATATGCTACTACTATTATAAAAATAAAATAAAGAAATATTTTTATACGCTACAGTACGCTGTGTGATATCCGGCAAAATAGAATAGTACCATCCTCATTTCTTACCGAGGTGTCGTAAAAGGCGACCAAAGTGAATCGACCCTCCGTGTGGTATCCGGCTGAATAGAATACACCACCCTCATTTCTTACCGAGGTGTCGTAAAAGGCGACTAAGGCAAGTTGATCCACCGTGTGGTATCCGGTTAAGTAGAATACCACCACCCTCTTTCTTACCGAGGTGTCGTAAAATACGATAAAGGTAAGTTGATGTCAGGCAGGCGGCCGGTCGTAAAATCATGCAAAAAAAGCAAAATCATGTTTATGTTTATGACATGTTGTGCCGACCCCACTTAGAGTGGGATAAGGGCAAGAAGATTATGATGATTTTTTATACGCTATAGTATTACATTATTTATTGTTAAAGTGAGTAAACGGTGAAAGTTATTCATAAATCTTATATAATTAACTCACGATAACTACTTTTATGTGTAAAATTATAATTCTAAAAAGATTTGTAACCCACTGATTTCCATGCAGACAAAGCTGCTGGCACAGCTAGTTAATTAAATTAATCCTTGATGATTCAAAAGTGCTTGAGAAAGCTTATTTGAATATTTTTTTTTTTCATTTTATTTGATTTAAAATAAATAATCCTTAGGTATACATGACTTTTCTAGTAACTAGATATCAATGTTTCTCTATTGAAATTTTTTGCGAGGCCTAGTTACTCATTAAGGTCTTGACGTTTTGATTATTAAAGACATAGTTGTTTTGGGTTTATTTTTAGCTATTTATATTTGTCAGAAACGAAAGTCGTACGCTTGATATAAAATTTATTTGAAAAGTTTTACGCCAATATTTTTCTTTAAGTTTTTCTAAAGAATAAAGCGTCATAGCGAGTGTCTGTTTTCGTATAATAGAAGGGATTTAATTGACCACAGGCAAATTGCCTTATCTATAAATTTTGACTTTCTACTCTTCTTTTCATGCTGTTATAGCCCAGCAGTGGGACCGTGCCTTTCACGGTCACGGGTTCAATCCCGGGTAGACACCAATGAGTTTTTCTATTAAAACATGCGTCTAATTAATAATTGCAATTTATCACAGGCTTTTTGGAGAAGAAAAACTACTAATAATATATATATCTAATAATAATAATATATATAATATATAATAATATCTAATATTAATAGTTCCGATTATTATTTTTGTATTTAGATATAGTCATAAAAAAAATGTATTTTGTGGTTAATTTGTATTCTGTGTGTAATAAATGAAATAAATAAAATATTTTGTACTACCTGTGCCATTAGCTTCGCCGGCATAGAAACCAGTGACTCACAATTTTGGCTCACAATTCAAATTTTGAACATAGAAGTCGTTATCGTGAGTTATGTATAAGAGATTTTTGAATAACTTTCACCTTTTACTTAGCGCACGCAAGGAAAGCTTTAAATTTTGCCGTTTTCACAATTATTTTCATTTCTGCGTTCTCCTATTCATTTTAATGTGATGTTATATAGTCCATAGCCTTCCTCGATAAATGAGCTATTATTCGTTGTAAAAAAATCTCCAATCGGTCTAGTAGTTTCTGAGATTAAAGAAACAAACAAACAAAGAAACTCTTCAGCTTTATATTAGTATATTATAGAAATCTGCAGGCCGTGTGGTATCCGGCTGAATAGAATAATACCACCCTGATTTCTTGCCGAGGTGTAGTAAAAGGCGACTAAGGTAATTCGACCCGCCGTGCGGTATCCAGCTGAGTAGAATAGACCAACCTCATTTCTTACCGAGGTGTCGTAAAAGGCGACTAAGGTAAGTTGACCCACCGTGTGGTATCCGGTTTAGTAGAATGGACCACTCTCTTTACCGAGGTGTCGTAAAATATGACAGAGGTAAGTTGACGTCAGGTAGGCGGTCGTAAAAACGCAGCCAAATCATGTGACAGCATGTTTATAACATGTTGTGCCGACCCCACTTAGAGTGGGATAAGGGCAGGAATATGATGATATTATAAAAATCTGCAAAGTAACGTGACTAATTTCTTTAAATTACACATCGTGATGTAAATTCATTAATATAAAAATCGCTGAATTTACTAAATGATGAGGTTTAAATGGTAATTTTATCAAAATTCAACTAAATCATAAATTGAAATTACTTGAACATGTTCGCAAAGTTTTCATGTCCCGTAATAGAAGTACTTACTCAGACAATTTCCCAGAGGTACGATTTGAATCGCAAGCATTATCTAGAGAAAATTGTATTTAATGCCACTGCATTGCTCTAAATTAGCTAACATTAAGCAATGCAGTAGTTTTCTTACCAGAATAAGTTAAGCAAAGTTAGCGAACGAATGTTGGCTCCGAAATACGTTGGCTAACTTTGTTTAAATTATTAGTGAATTGCATATTAAACTTTCTGAACTTCTTTTACTTGTCCCAAGCGGTCCATAATTACGAAGAATTATTTTTTCACTAGCTTTTACCCGCGACTTCGTCAGTCAGCAGGGTCTTCTCACATACTCTCCTTGTGGGGAGGTAGGTGAGGTAGACTTCGTTCGCGTGGACTACTGTCGTGTGATAGGTCGATAATAGATGACGCTTTTCAATGTCATCCTATTCCTGTAGAATTAAAAGGATGTCTACAGCCTATATGGTATCCCAGTGTGTAAGGCATAATTGTGCCAAATTTCATCGATATTGGTTTAGCTCTCATAAACTTTTGCATCTATAATATTAAGTAATATAAGATAAGCAAAAAAATTTTGTTTTTAATGTTAAGTATGAAAAATGATATTGAATAAGTAATAGAAGCAGGTGTTACTTTGCGAAATTCTATTGTACTAAAATTCTCCATTTCTCACCGAGTTGTCGGAAAATGTGACTAAACTATATTGACTCACCGTGTGGTATCCGGCTGAGTAGAATAGACTACCCTCATTTTTTACCATCGTGTCGTCAAAGGCGACTAGGGTAAGTTATCGTCAGGCAGGCTGGTCATAAAATACCTAGCCAAATCATGTGATAACGTGCTTATAACATGTGCCAACCCCATTTAGAGTGGGATATGGGCATGAGAATATTGGATTAGACTTTTATACTTCTTGAAGTATGATATTTTATCTTGATCTTTAATATTTAAATGAGTTAATCTTGTATGTATATATATTCTCAGTCTTTTTTCCTGAAATTCAGCATGTAGGTGGTTTTGGAGGAGAAAAATCGATCTAGCTAAGTTTCATTTAAAAAAAATCTAATTTTATCCCTGTTTTTGAGCACTAAGTTCTGCTAAATTAGGAAAGAAAGCAAATGATATATTCGGTTGTCAAAAATTCTGTGACAGCCTAATGGTAAAAAGCGTACCAAGACATTTAAAACCCCGGGTTCGAGACCCGCATGCCACCGGCGCGTTCTTACTTTTTTTTTCTATTTAATTTTTTTAATTGCATCTTTTTATCTTTTAATACCCTGTTTTGGGCACTAAAAAAAACTACAAAAATAGGCGTAGAAAAAAATAGATATTTGAGCTGTCAAATGCAAATGCTGTAATAGCCTAATGGTAACGCGCGAACCAAAAACAAAAGAAAACCTGGGATCGATTCCCACTTGTCACAAGGCGCTATTTAAAAAAAAAAAATTACTGCATTTTTTTAAATCTTTCAAAAAAATTACCGAGCAAGGCTCGTTCACTCAGGTACTAAAATTAAATAGTGTGTCGTTTAAAAATCCTGTCCACAATTTCCAATGGCAGGAATTAATCAATTCCCTAAGCCGATTGTTCGTCGACCGTGGCATTCATTATTACTTACGACTGCGGCCAATTTAAAATGGATTTGTCTTGGATTAAGGATAGAATTCAAATTAAGCGAGACAGTTAAATCGGGTAAATGTTAAATAACAACAATAAATGTAATTTTTATTTTTATATCAAGTGTTTACATAATTTATTGACCCTGACCCTTAAACTAGATTTAACTGTATTTCAGGAGCCAGTGCCCTCCCTTAATATTATAGACTATTACATTGTTAACACTACAATTCAGTAGCAGTAACTTAAAATAGATTACTTGGGTAAAAAAAATTGATACATTGTTTATGACATTTAATATAATTTAAAGTAAGTGTGTGTATCTAACGATGATTAATAATTTATTTATTTATTTGTTTGACATGTCATTATGTGTATATGTGTGTGTGAATGTGTGTGTGGACTTAGATGATGTGATAATAATATGTAGTTACGGATCAATGCAACTTCGACTGCTCCTTTTGACCCTGCCTTCAGCTCCGCGGGTTTGATTCCCGACGGGGCCAACAACATCCATCTGCCCTTATCCCACTCTAAGTGGGGTCGGTGCAACATGCTATAAACATGTTGTTACGTGATTTGGCTACGTATTTTACGACCGACCGCTTGCCTGACGTCAACTTACCTTAGTCGCCTTTTACGATACTTCGTTAAGAAATGAGGGGGGTTTATTCCACTCAGCCGGATATCATACAGCGGGTTGACTTACCTTAGTCTCCATTTACGACACCTCGGTAAGAAAGAGGGTAGTCTATTCTACTAAGCCGGATACCACACAGCGGGTTGACTCACCTTGGTCGCCTTTTACAACTTCTCGGTAAGAAATTAAGGTAGTCTATCCCACTCAAACGGATACCACACGATGGGTCAACTTACCTTAGTCACTTTTTACGAAACCTCGATAAGAAAGAGGGTGGTCTATTCTACTCAGCCGGATACAACACGGCAAAGTTTCCGAATACAATATTTTCTATAAATAGAATTTTAGAAAATCTACCCGTACAGAGTACCCGAGTACTCTACACGGAAAACTGAAAAGCTTTCCTGCCGCTTAAAAGCCTGTCATTTTGCATTAACGTCTAGAGAAGCTTTAGACTATATGTTAGAAGTTATAGAAATAAAATATATAAAAAGCTCACAAGAAAGCTCAGATTGTGCTGCTTGGGAAAAGCTAGGAGTATGCGTGATCAAATAAGAAATGATGGTGTAAATCATGGGTGACCCATATTTTTAGCAGGCGGACTAAAGTTTAGATATGAGATTTGCTGGCGAGCCGCACCATAATTATTTCTTTATTATTCAAAGTAATTATTTGTCGTTGGTAAAAACTGTTTTAAAAGAAGATATACGACTGGCCCGTTGGAGCAATGGGTAGTGAACCTGCCTTCAGCATCGCGGGTCACGGGTTCGATTCCCACCGAAGGCCAACATTTTCTATAAATAAAATTGTTGGTCTTTGAGCTTGGGTGTATATTTTGTATTTAACTATGTATTTAAAAAATATATTAGTATATATTCACCAGTTGTCTGTCTACACAAGTATTAAGTTACTTACTTTGGGGACGGACGACCGTGGGTGTGTCTTAAAAAAAAACAAAAATGAGAATCTACCACATTTATTAGATTGGAGTTTCATATAAAACAATAATAGCAATAAAAATAAGCAATAATAAATTTTAGTGAAACACGCCGTGTGGTATCCGACTGAATAGTACCAACCTTATTTCTTACCGAGGTGTCGAAAAAGGGGACTAGAGTAAGTCAACCCGCAGTGTTGTATCCGGTTGAGTAGAATAAATTACCCTCATTTCTTACCGAGGTGTAAAATACGAGTAAGGTAGGTTGACGTCAGGCAGGCGGCCAGTCGTAAAATACGTAACATGTTGTGCCGACCCCACTTAGAGTGGGATAAGGGCAGGAGAAAAATGACTCCTACAGGCCTGCCTATAGCTCCCTTACACTAGTATAATTCTTTCAAATTCAAATTCAAAATATTCTTTATTCAAATAAACTTGTAAACAAGTGCTTTTGAATCGTCAACTCTACTGCTGGTTCGAAAGCTGTTCCTACCGAGAAGAGCCAGCAAGAAACTCGGCGGTTGCTCTTTTAAAAACATAATTCTTAATACTATTTACATTAACTCGTTACTGTCTTGTACAGGTTCAAAGAGAGCTATATCCACACATTCTTATCTTCCAAATAATCTTCAAGAGTATAGTAGGCTTTCTGTATCAGCCTCTTTTTAACAGTGTTTTTAAACTGATGTAATGGCAAAGCTGAAATTGATTGCGGAATAATATATATTATAATATAATATAATATAATATAATAACTCTTTGACACAGCAACATCAAAGAAATACAACATTTGTTCATTATACAAATCACGATTCAAATATATTCAGATCAACGTCTTATGAGAGATTCATAAACTTTGAGATCGCAACAAAACAGCATATTATCAAAATTTGGCGATGTCACCATTAGGGTTTGCCATAATTATATCGAATAATATATCGATATTTGTTAATGTCCATTAAAGATACGCAAAATACTGATAATAATTTATTAAACAACATAAATAATTTAGTTTCTAATATATTTAAATTATGTAAGCGTCCCTATTGCATGAAGTAATAGCATATATATAATTAAGACTAATTTTAATTAATAATTTCTATGCTATTTTTTAGTATTAATAATGTAAGTCTTATTGGTAAATCATAAATAAAATAAAATAAAAACTAACATTTAAATACTTAAAAAAAAGTATATTTAACCATAAAGTACAAGAAATTTTTTAATGCTCAGTATGTGTATAATTTAATCTAAAATATTTATTCAAGAAAATGTATAATAATTATTAACACTTTACTAATGAATGTGCAGGATTAAATTATATATATTATACATTAAGCAAATAAAAAAATGAAGTTGAATGATAATTTGTGTGTCAAAAATTAAATCCTACTAAGCATTTAATTAGTTATTGATTTTCTCTGCTTTTATATTTTTAGCTCATGATACATCCGTAAGTCTTTAATATTTAGTCTAGCTTATAGTATAGCTTCGCAAACTGTTTATGGTTGTGTGTTTCCAATTACTATAATATGATAATAAAAGGTTATTTTCTAGTTGTTAGACTGAACATTTTTTTAAATAAAACTTATCTAGGTCGAGTTTTCTCCCCAAAAACCCCCTACATGCTGAATTTCAAGAAAATCGTTGCAGTCGTTACCGAGATTCCGAAAATATATATATATACATACATACAAGATTAAATCATTTAGATATTAAAGATACATTAACTTGCCCTTTTTAAATATATCGATATTATAATTTAAGTTTGTTTCACATCCCTATCTCTGTCTTGATACGTCGCTAAAGTTTCGATGTTCCTAATCTAATCCCCTCTGTTTGTATTTCTATACAGACGCCTTTTGCGCTCAATTTGGCTTGTACATTATAGCAGCTAATATGATAGGCCAAGAGGCTGTAGTATTAAAATAATATAATTTTACATTGTATATCTAGGTGTAGATACTAGATCTAGATACTAGTCTATATCTATACTAATATATAAAGCTGAAGAGTTTGTTTGTTTAATTATTTGATTCTTTGAACGCGCTTATCTCAGGAACTATTCAACGTATTTGAAAAATTCTTTAAGTGTAAGATAGTTAATTTATTGAGGAAGGCTATAGGTATAACATCACGCTAAGATCAAAAGGAGAGGAGCAGCAATAAAAAATAGTATGAAACCTGTAGTAATATTCTAGAGAATATCTAAAAAGTACTTCAAAAAAGTCCGCAACAGTATGTCTTAACCTCTTAAGATCGTCACAAAATCTACTTCTATGTTAAAAATTTCAATTAAATCTATTGATGTACACGTAGGCGAAGCCGCAAGCACAGCTAGTATATCATAAAGTAGTCGGTAGTAAATAACTCACAGTAAGGTGCCGCGATAATAATAAACGGTTTTTTATTTTATTTATTCGGACGCTAACTAATGCTGTTAGTCCTAGAGGCTTTCACAGCGTCACCGGGAGAGTGAGCGAGCACAGAAGCATAGCCCGAGTGTCCCATCCCAGTTTTTTACTGGGAGAGCATGCCTCGAGCGAGACTCGCAGCATCTTGGGAGCGTCGCCTTAAGGGTGCCTCCTGTGAGGCCGAACCTCGGCTTAAGACGACGCGTTGTGGAGGTCTATCTGATTGGCTTATGTTTAGTAAAAAAAGTAAATGAAATTTACTTACTTAGTAGCGAATTTCAAAATCTATTCTATGAGCCGTTTAAAAATAAGTTATTACTTTAACATAAGAAATACATTTACAATGGGATAAGCCACTGGTTTCTTATTTGAAACCTGTATAGGCTTTGGGGGCTGACAAAATTATACATACTACTCATGTAGGCAATATTCAACTTTATTTGTGTGTAACAAAGATGATATTAATGGTATTAATAAGGTTGCTGTTGTTAAAAAAAACCGTTTGGGATGTGCGCCAGTACCAAATGGTTTTAGTGGGAATACGACCGGATATCCTTTTACATGCGGCTTAGACTAGCGTATGAGGATTTTTTTCATGAATCCTAATTTATATTTTATTCTTACTTTAACTAGAATTCTAGTAAATTGATTGAGTAACTAATATCTTTAATATTTAAATGACTTAATCTTGCACATATATATTTTTAGAATTTTGGAAACGGCTTTAAGATTTCCATCAAATTCAGCAGGTGACGCAGATGGGGGTGAATAGATTTAGCTAGGTTTTATTAAAAAAAAATGTTGTTTTATCCCTGTTTTTGGGCACTAAAAAAACTACTACAATTGAATGAGAAAGCAAAGGTTAATTGCGCTGTCAATTTCCAAAGTCTTAATAGCTTATTTAGGTAACGGGTGGTCTCTAATTCAGAATACCAGGATCAAATCGATCGAAAGCAGCGGAACTAATTGATTTCAACAATGTCGTAACAGAGGTAGTAGTCCTTCTATAGCCACATGTGATAAAATTTTTTTAATATTATAAAGGCGATAGCGTGTGTGTTAGTGCGCCCGAGCGTGCGTGGGTTCGTGCATGGGTGCATACGTGAGTACGTGCGTGCGTGCATGCTTATTTGTATGTATACTTCAGTAGTTCTTCGCTAGGAGTTGCACTTATTCTTTAGATTTTGTTCGTGGAGTAATGCTTCGGTTATGGGGCGAAATGATCGTATAGGTGTGGTAGGTGTGTGAGTGTGTGTAGTGCTTGCATGGAGTGTTGGTGTTGGCGGCATCTTGTGTTACGTGTGGCGGCTTGTCCTGCATGCATTGTGCCTGCTTCATAAACTTACCATTGCATGTATTCTCCTAACAAAAACGCAGATTACAGCAAAGTAATTTTATTGTAACTTCTTTACTATGGAGTTCCGCAAAGTAACGCCTGCTTCTATAAATCACTTCTTTTTTAGGTTATAAGATTTTTTTATTACATGACAAACATCATCATCCTCCTGCCCTTATCCCACTCTAAGTGGGGTCGGCACAACATGTTATAAACATGTTGTCATATGATTTGGCTGCGTTTTTACGACCGGCCGCCTGCCTGACATCAACTTACCTTAGTCGTATTTTACGACACCTCGGTAAGAGAGGGTGGTCTATTCTACTAAACCGGATACTACACGGTGGGTCAACTTACCTTAGTCGCCTTTTACGACACCTCGGTAAGAAATGAGGTTGGTCTATTCTACTCAGTCGGTTACCACACGGCGGGTCGTCTTACCTTAGTCGCCTTTTACGACACCTCGGTAAGAAAAGAGGGTGGTACTATTCTATTCAGCCGGATACCACACGGCGTTTTTATTACATGACAAACATATCCTGAATATTGTCTTTAGTATTTGTTAAAAACGACTGAGATATTTCGAACTAAGCAGTAGTTTTGCTGAAGCTTTTATTATGATATGGTCCAAGTTATAAAAGACACACGCCTTAATATCAATTGATTTTCATGGTTACTTGATTGATACTGAAAATGCAATGTAAAATATTAGTGTATTCGTTTATATTAAATAATAAAAAACCGCATTTCATATCAATTTTTTTTACTCCTTTGTATGATATGTTAATTCAGTGTTAGGTTTATGGCTACTTTTAAAGTATATAGGTATTTAAAGTAAGCGATTTAGAGTACACAGTTGAACTTTGTATAAAGACTGCTATATATCATCATCATTCTCCTGCCCTTATCCCACTCTAAATCGGGTCGGCACAGCATGTTATAAACATGTTGTCAAATGAAGTATTTTAGGACCAACCTGCTTGACGTCAACTCACAGTAGTCGTATTTTACGACATCTCGTTAAGAAAGTGGGTGGTCTATTCAACTCAACCGGATACCATACGGTTGGGCAACTTACTTTAGTTGCCTTTTAAGACACCTAGTTAAGAAATGAGGGTAGTCTATTCTACTTAGACAGATACCACACGGTGTGGGAAAAAACATTTGAAACATTTTCCGCATAGTTTTTTGCTAATAAGATAAATTCAAGATTGTAGTTTATTGGAATGTATAAAAATGATGAATTATGAGAATTCAAATCAAACCTACGATAAGCCTTCAAATATTATCGTACTGTCCAATGAAAGTAAATAGAGAGTTAAAAACTGTTATCAAGTTTGGAATAACCAAATTTAACAGGAACTTTCAGGATGACAGATCAGCAAAAAAAGCTTTATGTCTTAGTTTTTATTAAAACGAAGAAAACAAATTACTCTATGCCAATTCAACTCTCTAAAAGACGTGAAAGTTAAATATATTTTTTTATTACCACTTCAGTTCATAACTTGTACCGCAGATCAGCAAAAAAATCTTTGCTTCTTTAAGCTTAAATTTACTCTCCGTGCCAATTCAACTCTTTAAAAGATGTAAAAGTTAAATTATTTTTTTATTCCCGCTTCCGCTTATAACTTGTATCACACAAAAGTACGGGAACGTGCAGTAACCATGACAACTGGAGAGCGCGAGACATTGTAGCATTTCAAAATGAAACTGTAAAGTCTTGAATTCCAATACCTAAGTTAACGGCTGTCATTTTAAAAGTCGTATTGTTAAAACTTTACGGGTTTTTACGTAGTTCTAACAGGGCGTATGGTACGGTTAACACATTAACGCACAAGTACATTGTAAAAGATTGAAGGACTCTAATTCCATAAAGCAGCGACTCACATAAACACACAAAACATAAACAACATGTTAAAATCTCATAGAATGCTGTAGCTTAGATATAAGTAAATAAATTTAATAGATTAAAATAGTTAAAATAGTAAAATAAATTTAAGCACATTAGATATGAATAATAATCATCATCATCTTCCTGCCTTTATCCCACTCTGAGTGGGGTCGGCACAACATGTTATAAACATGTCACATGATTTGGCTACGTATTTTACAACCGGCCGCCTGTCTGACGTCAACTTATCTTAGTCGTATTTTACTACTCGCTTAAATGAATTTTCGACTACTAACACTTATTGGTGTAAACGAGACATTTACCACACAACATTATTTCATAAGACATGATGGTATAGAATGCTATTTTCTAGCCGACTTCCTAAGAAATACACGCAACTAGATAATTTTCCCTTAACTTGTTAAAGACATTTAAGAGGAAAAGCAATATTATGTTTAAAAAACCTAGGCAGGGGTCCGAACCTTTAACGTCATAATGAAAACGTTAATTACGTTTCATGTTAGACTGGTTGGCTGGTAGAGATTCCGATTCCTGAATAAGCTCGCCATTGCAAATAATGTTGTTTTTTATTATTACTTTCATATGAATTAATGCAATAAAGAGATAACAAACAAATAAGACGTTAATTAATCGTTTCGCTATCAGACATGCTTGACGTATAGCGTTATTTTTAACGAAAAGAAAAATATAATTCTAATGAAGAGTTTTCATTGTATTCGTCATATATTTTGTTTCCAAAGAGAATACAATCGATACGATGAATCCCGCAGCAAATGTTTTGTCATACGTTTTCTTTTGTTATTTACTGACTGAAATTTATTCTACATTTTATACAATACGAAGACTGAAAAATGTTACTGTTGTTTTAATTATTTTACGAAATATTTATTATGAAACATCGTACGATGCACCACTCAAAAAGAAAAGCCTTATTCATTATTTATTATATATTTCCATGGAAATACATACCGTAGTTTTTGAGATAAGTGCAAACATACAGACAGACCGCCAGAGAGACGCAGCACGACTTCCTCTTATAATAAGCAGTGTTTTACTGGCTATTTGATATGTTCAAATTCAAAATATTCTTTTATCAATTAAACTTGTAAAAAAGTGCTTTTGAATCGTCAACTCTGCTGCTGGATCGGAAAGCTGATTCTACCGAGAAGAGCCAGCAAGAAACTCGGCGGTTGCTTTTTCCAAAATATAATTCTTATAACTAGTTACATTAAGTCGTAAGATAATTTACTCTATAACAATGTTCCATAAGACATAATGCTATGAAAGTAAATAAATGGTTATTCACTATTAAACAATGGTACAAAACAAGCTGTGGTAGCCCTGCGGTAACACCGTGCGACTCTTTCGAGGAGGTCACGGGTTCAAAACCGGGCAGACACCAATGACTTTTTCTGTTAAAACTTATGTGTCTGATTGATAATTGCAATTTATCACACGCTTTTCGGTGAAGGAACACATTGTGAGGAAACCTGCATATCTCTAGTGAATTCTGGCGATATGTGTTACCTACCGCACTGGAGCAGCGTGGTAGGTCTTAGCTCCGAACCTTCTCTACAAAAACGGAGAGAAGAGGCCCATTCTCAGTAGAGGTACAGTAACAGGCGGCTACTTACTTTTTACTTTACTTACAAAATAAATAAATTATTAACTATTAAATAATGTTGTTGAGAATTATTATAAGTTGCATAATAATACCTATTTCTTTTTATCTATATTATTCAATAGCCTTTCACGATCCTTATTTGAGTTCTCTGTTCTCAAATGGGGTCCCATATGCTAAATCCCAGTTTTAATAGTCGATCGTGCTTAAAAGGTCCGCGCAATTTTTTCAGTTGATAGCTTTTTGTAGCGTAGTATAAGTTATGAACTGATACGATTTTAATAAAAATATCTCTCGTACTCTGACGCATAAGGTCGAATGTCGACATAAGACCAAATTAACTTTCTACACAGGTCAAGTTCTTTCTAATGATCTAGGAATTATGTTTATATCTAGATTATTTTCGAAGTTACAAAGTTGAATAAGGTCGTATGACTTTCTCATTTTCATCGAAGCATAAAGTTACATGAAAAGATCAATATTTATTATGCCAATACTTTAGTCACTGCTGGAAAGACGAATACTGTCGTCAGTTTTTATGCTTCACAAAATTTTGTCTCTAAAATATCTTAATATTTAAATGAGTTAATCTTGTATATATATATATATATTTTCCGAATCTTGGGAACGGCTCCAACAATTTTCCTGAAATTCAGCATGGTTTTGGGGGAGAAAAATTGATCTAGCTAAGTTTTATGTAAAAAAAATATTGTTTTATCCCTGTTTTTGGGCATTAAAAACACTAACATTTATATTGAATTGAATTTTCGCCATTAACTGTCAAGTTGACGTAGCTTATTCGGTTAGCGAGCAGCCTCGAGAAATGTGAGTGCCAAGGATCGATCCCAACTAAATTCTTTTTTTTTTTCTTTTTTTAAAGTTTTTTTTGCAAAAAATTACATAAAACCTAGCTAACACAGATATTTTATATTAATTTAATTGCAGATACGGCCTTATGCCTCTTGATTTTTTATAATCTATTAGGCGGAAATTGACATATTATACTAGCTGAAATATCCAAAATCGAGTTTTATAGGCGAAACTAGTATTAAATAAGAGTATTGTGGTAATCCAGTAAAAATATAATAATTAATTTATTAGGTAATATAAAATTCTGCAAGGTAAGAGGCCATACTGTATAAAAATTTATTCATACTGACTTTTACTTGATATTGACTTTAAAACATGTATTACAAGAAATAATCGCCACTTTGTTCACGGCAGCTAAAATGCTAAAATATCCCAGTTTTATAATGATTTTCTCTACATAGGAAAGAAAAACGGAATTTTTAGACTATTTGTTGATCCATATTAGCTTCAATGTGCCAAATTTTATTTAAATTGCTTTAGCATTTTCACTGTGAAAAAGTTAGATACAGACATAGAGACAAACAGAATTTTCACAATTTTACTTCTATGCAATATTTCTTATTAGTCTGGATAGCGATTTTCTTACAGCCATTCGTCTTTAACTTGGACCAAACGTAATTTAACATATGGGACAAAGGGTTACTTATGTTAAATCTCTTGACACGATTCTAGCATTTCACGATCTACTAACCGGACATGTATTGAAGTATATTGAAATTCATTATAGCATATATCGCACGCTTAATATTAAAGTGACCTAATTCAAAAGTTAGTGTTTTCTTGCTCTTCCGTGCAATGGGTCTTTTTGACACTCACGAGTTTTGTAGGCACTACGACACACTTTCTTACGATTAGGGAGAAACAACTTTTTTGAATTGGGTCACCTTAAGACTAAGCGATATATCCATTATAGAAATTAAAAAAGTGAAATTAAGGCCTGTTTTCACTGCTGGGCATTGAATTCCTCTCTCGTTTAGAAAATAGTGGGGTCGGCACAGCATGTTATAGACATGTTGACTCATGATTTGGCTATTTACGACTGGCCGCCTGCCTTACGTCAATTTACCTTTTGTCTTATTTTACGACACCTTGGTAAGAAAGAGGGTGGTCTATTTTACTCAACTGGACACCACAGGCTGGGTCAACTTACCTTAGTCACCTTTTTGCGACGTGCAAAATTACGTAAGTTCTTTGTGGGTTTGGGCATATGGTTCTATAATAAAATTCCGCAATCAATTTCAGCTTTGCCATTACAGCAATTTAAAAACACTGTCAAAAAGAGGTTGATGCAGAAAGCCTACTATTATTTTTAAAGAAAAATGAAGGATATGAAGAAAGAGCTTTTTTTTTCATTTTTATTCGAAATCAAAACTTACTTTTTATGTACAAAAACTATGAAGTAGTTTGATTGTAGATTACCCATTGGTTAAAAAACAAAAATCGTTTTTCATTTATTTTTTGTTCTGGAACCTAATTTGTACGTGCTTCCAGGTTTGCCATTTTAAGGTATAAAAGAGCATGCCAGAATTTCATATTACTTTGGGACCAGACGTCACAGTAATAATTTTTATGTTGTTTACTAGAAAAATATTTGTTATTTTAGTATCAATTATTATTTAATAATAATTGATACTAAAATAACAATTATTATCTAAAATAACAATTAAGCTGTGATGGCCTAGCGGTGCGACCGTGTGAATCTCTAGTGACGATCATGGGTTCAAACCCGGGCAGACACCAATGAGTTTTTCTATTAAAACTTATGTGTCTAATTGATAATAATATTGCAATTTATCACACGCTTTTCGGTCAAGGAAAACATCGTGAGGAAACCTGCATATCTTTAGAAAATTCTGGGGATATGTGTAACCTACCAATCCGCATTGGAGCCGCGTGGTAGGTCTTAGCTCCAACCTTTCTCTCCAAAAATGGAGAGAGGAGGCCTATGCCCAGCAGTGGGATAGTAACAGGCCGTTACACACAAGCACTGATTATGCAATTTTGTCGTGGAGTCGTATCACCTGACGATGCTTCGGTTATGGGGCAAAACAATTGTTGAGATTGTGGTGGTCAATGTGTGCAGTGCTTGTATATGTATATTGTTATGTTATCGGTGGCGGGTAGTGCATGAGTTTTACAAATTCTGCATATATCAGATATGAGAACGAATAGTACACTCTACATTTAGCATTACATATATTTTTTTATCGCGGTTTATATAATATTCTTATTAGTTTAAAAAAAATAATCTTTTGATATATCGTTAAACAGTTGGAGCGTTAAATTGGTACAAAAATACTACAAAATTTAGCCTTTATATCATTAGTACGATAATGGGAATTTATAATACGGTCTAAGCACAAACTTTATTCAAAGAGAATAGAAGTAAATTTGATTTATTTTAGTTTCAAAGCGCTTTGAGCGATAAGCGGACAGTTTGCTCCCTGAGCGTTTAAAAACTAATTAATTACACTTAGTTAACGTTATCCATAGATATTATTAACGCGAAAGTCTGTCTGTTTGTTGACTTTTCACGGCTCTTCCGCAGCGACCAATATTGTTGAAATTTAGTACAGATAATTTATACAATTAGGCGTTACTTTGCGGTGGTCCATAATACAAAAGTGATGAAAATATTATTTTGCTATTATCCGCGAAAAAAGGGAATATACTATTCGTTCTCATACCTGATACATGCAGAATTTGTAAAAACTCATGCACTATCCGCCATCAATAAACACAAGCACTGCACACATTCACCACCACAATCTCAACAATTGTTTCGCCATAACCGAAGCAAAAGCAAAACTCTTTGCGTTTTGCTTTACATACTACATTTAGCATTACCATATATTTTCTTTTATCGTGGACTGTAGGAAAACAATATTTTTAATTACTTTTTTGTTTTACCATTGAAAATAATAAAATTGAAAATAATAAAGGCAAACCAAAACAATAAATTGCCGTTTTTCCTTTAAGAGAAGAATAGGAAAATTAAATAATATGTGATTGAGTGTATTTTAAGGCTATCAGTTATCGGTCTCGGGTAGTGCATGAGTTTTTACAAATTCAGCATGTATCAGGTATGAGAACGAATAGTACACTCTACATTTAGCATTACACGCATTTTCTTTTATCGCGGATTATAGCAAAATAATATTCTCATTACTTTTGTAGTTACATTTAATCAATACTATCATGTACAGGGTTGGACATTAGCTATATCCACGCATTCTTATCATCTAAATAATCCTCAACAGTATAGGAGGCTATTTGTATCAGCCTCTCACCCTCTATTAAAACTTATGTCTAACTATCAATTAGACATAAGTTTTAATAGAAAAACTCATTGGTGCCTGCCCGGGTTTTGAACCCGTGATCTCTTCAAAACATTGGCACGGTGTCGCCACTGAGCTATCACAGTTATTCAGCTATAACGGGTATTTATTTCTGTGTATAAAGGTATTTCATTAAAAACTTAAAAAATACGCTACCTCAAAAGTTGCCCATTAGTAAATGATCTAATTATTCGGATTATTGTTCTGTATCCCTTTTAAGTAAATTATAATTACTCAAAATGGTATCATTAATAAATTACGTTTTCAATAGATTTTTAAATAGTAAAAGTCTTAAGCATTATACTTAGTTCGTAATATTATTTAATGGTAAGTTTAACTGACAGTAATATATGTATTTAAATAAAAGTTTAGCTAATTATATATCATTTAGAGTTTTGAGGTTAGAGTGTAAGGACGAGTTCGTTAAAGTTTTAACAGCATTGAAATATTTTCAAAAAAAGTTGTGTTAAGTGAATTTTTCGAAAATGTCCTCGTCTAAAGATTGTACTCAACCGTGTCGATGTAACTATGTAAGTCCTACTAATAACTGCGATAGTTTGTTACTGTTTCACGGCAGATCCCCTGAACCATTATCAATGAAATTTGGCACAATTATTCCTTATAAACCGGGGTAAGATATAGGCTATAAAATCTTGTTGATACTACTTATAGTATTACATTGAAAGCGCCATCTATTATTAATATATCAAGGAACAGTCCACAGGAAGGAAGTTGCGGTTGAAAGCTAGTATTGAATAAAGCTGATTGTATAAAAAGAGGTCATACTTTTGTGTAATTTCCTTTTTAACTTAAGAATGGTGAAACCAAAATATTAAAAAAATGATTAACTTTTCTTAAATTTCAATTTATTTTATATTTTTTTTAATTTGGTGGGTTATTATAGTTAGTTCATCTAGCCGAATCCTATGTGTATTTAAGTATGTATTTAAAATTATATATGTACTAGCTTTGACCCGCGCAACTTCGTTCGCGTGGACTGTAGTCTTGAAATTAGGAGTGGCTTCTGTCACCATCCAAACCTTCAAATATCTCCATCACAAAAATTAGATCTATCCGGGATGAATCAGAGGGATTTATCGTTTGATCAAGAGCTTAATATGATAATTTTAGTAAATAACCCGTACTTACATGAAATATATATTAAAATAGCGCGGTAAAAGGAGTGCAAAAACTTTATATACATGAAAAATTACTTATGTTTTCTGGAATTAAATATCTCTATAAATATTATAAGCTTTGGAAACGTGTTAGAAAACTTATTTAATAATAACATTTATACGTAACGAATCAACTGTCAAATTGTTTTTTTTTTATTACCTATAAGTACGGCGCTGGATTCCAACGTTTTTAGTATAAATACGAAAAATTAAATTTAAATTATGTTTTTGTTAACATAATATTTTAAAATAGGTATCGGAAAATATATTAAACTTGATTTTGTTAACTGTAATGACTTTTCAAATATTAAAAATTCTTTTTAGAAATAAAATATTTTTTCATTAGCAGTATGGCTTAATTTCTATGGGATTAAATTAAATAAAACTTTCCAATACATGTCAATTAATGGTCATTTATTTCGTACTTGTTGCCATAGACTACTAACTAAAGACCGTTGAAGAATGCGTTTTCTTGAAACGTCTGTTTTTTTGACAACAAAAATTATATATGATTAAATTTTACTTGAACTTAAATGATTATAGCTTATTGTTATATTTTAACCACAAATCCTATCTTTTTAATGTGTTATTATGGTATTTAGCTAGTAATTGTACATGTACATAACCTCAAACTATAATAAATAAATATTAGATAAAATAATAATTGATACTAAGATAACAAATATTTTTCTATTTAACAACACTAAAATTATTACTCTGGTCTGGGCCAAAAGATGTTACATACATCATTCTGGCGGTCTCTTTTTTATTTAATATTTTTCTCCGGTTTATGAAATAAACAAAAACCGAAATATTTAAAAAAATGATAAAAATAACTTTTTTTAAGATTTTTATACGTTACCCCGTATAAACATTAATTTTGCCAAATTTCATCTATATTGGTTCAGCGAATTGACCATGAAAACGTTACAAACAGACTTTCGCATTTATAATATTATTAGTTTATTTATTTTACTAAATAACCCGTATTACTTATATTAATAATCCATTGTTATTACAATGTTAAATTTTCTCAGTTAAATTTGTCCAGTAAACAAATAAAATAAAATAAAATATAAATACTCTTTAAAGATAAGTCTTTTGACGTAAGTCGAAAAACTTGGAATTTAAATACTTCGTAAATACAGATTTGACTTGATTTTGACACATCGTAAATAAAAATTAGTTCCATAGGTTTATTATAGATGGCGTTTTGAATGTCATCGTATTTAATTCTTCCTGAATTTAATTCCTGTTGAATTAACAGGATTTATATAGCCTATATGTTACCCCGGTATATAAGGAATATTTATGCCAAATTTCATCGATATTGGTTCAGCGGATTGGCCGTGAAAACGGAACCGACAGACAGACAGACAGACAGACAGACTTTCCCATTTATAATATTAGTAAGGATATATTCACCAGTTGTCTGTCTCCTATAAAACAGGTATTAATTTACTTTGGGGAAGGACGATCGGGCGTATTATACGCATGTATTATATATACACGTATATACGTATATACTTAGTCCCATCTACATTTATTTATTTATGTAATAATTTTTATTTAATATTTTTTTACTATTTATTTAATAGGTCTTTACATTATAATTAAAAACTTACGGTACCACTTTTGATCCAGAAAAAATTTGTAAGGCCACCTTCATAAAAAACTTTTCTTCAGATATCTCCAACCCTTCATAGTTTTTTAAGGTTATAATCTTAACCTACAACCTAGGTTTTTTCACCTCTTTAGACCGCCCGTTGCCCAAATGAGCTACCGAGCTCAAAATTTGACAGCGAAAATTGTCTTTTAAATTAACGTAAATTTTAACATTGCCCGAAAACATTGATAATTTTTTTTTTGTGAAACATCGATTTTTCTCCCCAAAACCTACATGCTGAATTTCACAGATTAACCCATTTAAATATTAAAAATAAAGAAAGGAAAAAAATTGTGTCCACAATTTGTACCCTAAGATACTTAGCAACACTTTACTTACAATTCCAATTTCCAGAATCCCATGTATAAATTTTTGCATATACATGAACAAACTTCGCGCTAGACCAGCAAATCTTAATTGGTTTAACTCTTTCCAGGTTCAAAGATGGCTGGACGTGCATGAGAAATACTTCTCTGAAACAACAAAAAAAGAACCCCGGCCTGCCACCCCGCATATACGCACCTTCTCACCACGTCAGTTGAACCAAACAAGCCAATATCACGGACATTTACAAGTTACCACCAAAGGGTTGAACCTACCTTACGTCCTTCAAGCACCGTACATGATTTCACCAATGAGGTCTCCTCATAAACAATGATAATATAATAATAGAGATAAGAAAGAAATAGAAATTCGACAAAAGCTTTATCAGTGACTTTTGCAAGTTCTTTAAAAACGTCAACTCAACAGGGTTTTGGAACAAATTCCCTCTGCCGCAAAGAGCAATAAGGCTGTTTTCAAAATTTCATTTATCTTTAATATTTAAATGAGCTAATCTTGTATGTATGTGTATAAATATATATTCTGAATCTCGAAGACGGCTCCAACGATTTTATTGAAATTTAGCATGCAGAGGGTTTTGGGGGAGAAAAATCGATCTTGCTAGGTTTTATTTAATAAAAACTTCGTATTAACCCTGTTTTTTGGGTATTAAAAATATGGTATAGTGTACAATTGAAAGTAAAAGGTTTTTTTAGTTATCTAACGTAATGTTGCGATAGCCGATGGGTAACTGGCAGACCGAAAATGTTATAAACTCGGGTTCGAGTCCTACATGTCGCGGCGCATTCTCGCTTTTTTTATTTTTTTTATATTTTTCAAAAAATTACCGAGCAAGGCTCGGTCACCCAGGTACTTTAACTTATTTAACTTTTCGTAAGGGCACTAGTAATTGGGGTCGGCGCAACATGTTATAAACATGTTGTAACATGATTTGGTTAGGTATTTTACGACCGGCGGCCTGCCTGACGTTGTCTTACTTTAGTCGTATTTTACAACAACTCGGTAAGAAATGAGGAGTGGTCTATGCTACTGAGCTGGATACCACACGGCACTTACTTTAGTCGCCTTTTACGACATCTCGGTACAAAATGAGGGTGGTCTATGCTACTGAGCTGGATACTACGAGCCACTTTCCTTAGTCGCCTTTTGTGACATCTAACTAAGAAATGAGGGTGATCTATTCTACTCAGCCGGATAACACACGGCGGATTCGCATTTGTTATAATGATTCTTTATATAACTAACAATGTATTTCTTAATTAGTAATAATTGTAAAAGTTTATATAAAACAGAAAATAAATAAAAACTTTTTTATTCAAAACCACTGAGCTTTGTATGAATTATATTTTATTCTGAATGCATTTTGGACGACTAGTATGTCCATACTAAAAGTAATTTTTTTGATGTTAATTATTATTTCAATAAAAATATATTTTTCTTTTTGAATATAAAACGCTTGATGTGACTTCATGATGAAATAAAGAGTTTCATGCAATAACCTTAGTAGCTATAATCTAGCAGTGATACACAAGCAATAATAAAATTATTTTGCTATAATCCGCGATGAAGTAAAATAGAAAATATATATAGTGATGTGTGTATAGACAATCAGTTTTTATACCTGATACATGCAGGATTCTGCAGATAGAGCAAAATAATTTTATTATTATTACTCTTGTATTATGGATCTCCGCAAAGTAACGCCTAATTATATTAATTATCTAGCATTGATAGTTTTTTAAAGCTTTTCGTGTATGTGAAGGTGGAATTTTGCAAGTTAAGTTTAACTTTCTTCCCGGTGTCCGATTGAGCTGAAATTTTACATACTGGTCCAGTCGATGACAATGCATGTTTATGATAATCATGACCTGATGCTGCTGCCAGGATTGGCTCCAGACGACGGAACTCGTTACGACGGTTAACAATAAGGACAAAAAAGAAGATTGTTTCCTACAAAATACTACTAACTTTATACTTATTATGAACATCTTATTCCTTCTTTGAACATCAACATTCATTTTTAGCATCCTTTGTATATAATAAGATAAACAAACATTTGAACATCAATCCCTTGATAAAACGTGCAGCTAAAGATAAAATTGTATCTTGGTTACACCAACTCAACTATCATAAAACAGTGCCAAATACCTGAAACCTATTTTAACAACCCACATATAATTCCGTACAATAGCCACACTCACTCACCCTCCTCGCGCACTTTCATTTAAAAATATTTTATTTTACTTATTTTAAATATATAGTATATAAATTTCTAATATTAATATTTTTTATTTTAACAAATTTTTACTGTGAGGATGACATATGCACACAGTTTTATAGTATAAAAAGGTTTATTTTTATTAAAAGGTGCAATTCTTGAGGAAGGTTTTAGGTAATAGCTTTAGAAACGGCTAAAACAATTTTAATGGGACTTGCACGAGAGATAGAGGAGGTAAAGCAAGATCACCTGATCTTGCTTTACCTTCTTTATTTTTTCTAGAATCCTTTATTATACTTTTATTTACCTTTATTTTATTATACCTTTATTTATTCTAGAATCCCCGCGGGTGACTTACTCATTTCCATGCGATAGAAGCCGCGGGAATAGCTATGTTATAATAATTGCCTCTAACCTTCGTCTTAACAGATTAAGATTATTCTCCTTTATAAGGTGTACGTACAAAGATATTGAGTAATGCAAACATTAGGCTTGTAATTGGACCAATTAATATTCTACAGGTAGTTTGCAATAGACGTTGTCTATTTGAATAATTAATCTGTGTAGAGATACGCCGAACAAAGACAATATAGAGACATAGAGAACAGCATAGAGTATAGAACAATACAGTCAATTTACAGACAATTTCTAATGAAATAGAATAAAAGTAATAATAAAATTTGCGTAGTAAATTGCTATGAATTTGGAATTGTAGAAGACATATATATAAAACAACAATTCTCCTTTTATACTTATGCAATAAATAAAAACCAATTTCCTCAAAAGTCAACCCTTTTAACTCATTTAAATATTAAAGATACTAGATTTTACTCTTCAAGAAAAATATTGCTTAATCTAATCTAAGCATTTTGAGTTTGTCGTTCTTTCTCATATTGTCACTTCAGATTACTTCTTCAATCAACACCACAATTTAAAAAACGTGTCGTTTTTTAAATTGTGGTGTACTATAATTCTGACGAAGTTAATCATAATCGCTTGGTACAAGATAAGATATATCTTATAAGAAGAAAGAATATAAGTTATGGGTGAGCAGCTATTATCATTAAAAAAAACATTCATCTAATTTTGAAATTGCGGATGCAAAATATCACTCCAGATTTAATAACAAAACATACAGAAAACAACAAAACGTAATCTAAAATAAAGCTTTAATACGATTAAATATCCTTCGTGGAATTGCTAAGTTTTTCAACCTTTCCCGGGTAAATAGGCCTTAGGCTATTTTTGAATGATTGATATTGTCGTACCTACACTAATACTTCCAATGTAGGAAAATCCTGAAATAGAATTGTCAATAAAACAAATATTTAAAATTTTAGATTGTTTAAAGAACTTTTCAGTTTGTTTTCTATTAACGATAGAGTCTGTTCAGATCTAAGCTTAATGATAACTATCTCACATACGAGTATATGCCCAACCATCGAAGCATCATAACCAGTTAGGTAATGTGGATCTCTAATCTAGGTTAGCTTAATCAAGCTAACCTAATTTGATCACGCCCAAACATGGAATAATTTTCCTCTGTTCCGCGTATGTTATGAGTTGAGCTACTACTAGTGATATATTTGGCAACTAATACCAATCCATATGTCTATAGTCTACACTCTACATATCCGATAATAGTCAGAACTTGGCGGCTTACTATTTAGGCAACCTTAATACTGAGGTTGTATGGATATGTGATCCAGACTAAAAATTAATATGAGAAGGCAATAAGTCTTGTATTCTCGTCTTCTCGTATTTTATGATTTGGATTTCATGTTTTTCTTTATATGCATGTGTGTTTCTTTCATATAAACATTCAAGTACTGTCATTTAGTGACAAAAATATGTTGGAAAAAGGAACTCTTCGATCCTGTTTAAGATAGTAACGACAATACTAGTTACAAGAATTATATAACGCATCCGCCGTGTTTCTAGCTAGTTCTTCTCGGTAAGTATAATTTTCTGAACAAGCAGCAGAATTGACTATTCAAAAGCACTTATTTACAAGTTACTTGAATAAAGAATGATTGACTTTGAATTTGAATTTAAAAATTACATTTACGCTATTAATTCCACTACATTAATTATCAGGAATATCTTTGTAATTGTTAACGATATGGTCACTATACAACGCAACCATTTACGATGGATCGGATAAATTCACCATTATTTTGTGTAAAGCTTTTATGGCCGAGACACCCCGAAAACCTAAACGAATATTTCATATTAAAATTACATTAATAGCACGTTTACTTCAAAAACATTCTGCGGATTCACGAATTGAGCCTTAATTATAATAATTGTCGAATTTGTATTGGCCACACGTTTCACAATTCAGGCCAATTTACTTGAATTAGCTTAGCTGTAAAGTAATGTTGCATGTTTCAAATTAACCTCCTTTAGATCAATAATATAAAAAACATTGTCAATGTGATAAGTTTTTGAAAAAGAATTGGTTGACTTTTGAGAAACTTGAATAAGTTTAGGAAAAGTTTAAGTAAAGGAAAAATGTTGTTACAGTAAACATAGATTAGGTGTGTTTTTCACAATGCTTTATTTGAGCATAAAGAAACAATATTTAGAAAGAAACAGTCATTTATAAACATCAACAAACAAAAATATAGAAAATTTTAAAATTTGTCTTAAAGTTTAAAGTTAATCCTTAGTTTTCAAATTCAATAATTCTTTATTCAAGTTGGTTTTTGCGAGCACTAAATGCTACAAATGGTTCGGAAAGGTGCTCTTACCGAAAAAAACCATATTGATTCTTGAGTTTTGAATAAAAGTAGGTACGTTAAAGAGCTTATTTGAATAAAACATATTTTGATTTTGTCCACTGATTTTACCACCAGGATAGCATATATAGGTATATGACTGGCCCGTTGGCGTAGTGGGTATAACTTCAACTCCGCGGGTCGTGAGTTCGATTCCCGTCGATGGTTATTATTATCTCAAACAATTTGTTGATCTTTCGAGCGTGGGTATACATTTGTTATTAAGTATGTATTTAAAATTATATAAGCAAGTATATGTTTACAAGTTGTCTGTCTACCATAACACAAGTATTAATTAAGTTACTTTGGGGACGGACGACGGACGGACGTGTATGTAAGTGTCCCATTTATTTATTTATTATTATAAAGGTAAAATAGAAACAAGTGATAGCTTCGTTACAATCTCAAAGACCTTTTGTTGTAACAAATTTACTATTGAAATAAAACAAGTGAGTTGAATATGTAAAAGAAAATGTCCAGTAAAAAGAATATCAAAAGAAAACTAAGTAATTCATTATTTTATATCTAGGTCCCATATTGATATGGAAATTGAATATGAAATATTCATTATATTTAAAAGGGTTGCGGATTTTATTTGGGCCAAAGGATGTATATTTTTTGTATAAACTAAAAGGCCGACTTACCGTGCGCAAGTAAGTAGCGGCCTGTTACTCTCCCACTGCTTGGAATAGGCTCTCTCTGTTTTTGGAAAGAAGGTTGGAGCTAAGACCTACCACGCTGCTCCAATGCAGATTTGTAGGTTACACATATCTCCAGAAATCTCTAGAGATATGCAGGCTTCCTCTCGATATTTTCCTTCACCGAAACGCGTGTGCTAAATTATCAATTAGACACATAAGTTTCAATAGAAGAACTCCGTGTTTTACCGTGCCTACTTAAGTGTTAAAATACCTATTTTTTTTAAAACAAGATTATTTTAAATAAGCCAATTTTACTAATTTTAATCACTAAAGTTCCTGAAGATTAGTGTATTTAGTGCGAGTTTTTTAACCTACTCGATTATGTTAGTGTAAAGCCAATTTGTATGACCAGCGACATCTAAGGACCGCTGTTACAGCGTTATAAAAATTGCGATAGACAGATATACAGACAAACATTCGCATTAATAAGCAAGGATAAAGGCAAACAAGCCTTTTTTTATGTCAGAAAACCCATTATGGGACATCACCGCCCGACGGAGACGAGCGGCGGGTATGTCGGACTCGCACCGACTAAAAACCTGACAGTGCTCCACCACGCTGCTGGTGGCGGGGACAGGGTACCTATGTAAACATTGCCCCCCATCCCCGGCAGCAGCAACTCTAAACGCCTAAAGAGCGCGCCTCCTCTGGGTTGGGGCCTCTCTAATAGTGGCCCCTCCCTCCGCTAATCGATGCATCGGGAGCACCAGATGCATCGACCGCCTCCGGGACCTAACTCCAGCGAGCGTCCGAGGGGGCAAACAAGCCTATGTTAACAATTATCACGCATTTTCTTACGAGGTTATGTGAGTCGAGGTCGTGTTTCGATATTAGGGTGAACTCGTAAACTGAACTGCGATATCCAAAGTTTTTTTTTATAAAATTAAAGTTTTAGCCGTGTGGTATCCGGCTGAGTAGAATACATCATCCTCATTTCTTACCGGGGTGCCGTAAAAGCTGACTAAGGTAAATCGACCCGCCGTGTAGTATCCGGCTGAGTAGAATAGCCCAACCTCATTTCTTACCCAGGTGTCATCAAAGGCGACTAAATGTTTGTTAACGCGCCGTGTGGTATCCGGTTTAGTAAAACAGAAAACTCTTTTCTTACTGAGGTGTCGTAAAATATGACTAAGGTAAGTTGACATCTGGCGACATTTATACATCAGGATGTATAAATACATATATAAGAAAATCCAAAGTTTCGAGATATGTTATTCTTATAAAATAAATGTAATCCGCTACTCCACACCTCACCTTACCTCTCTTAGTCTATGGCGATAAGAAGGATAAAATAAAACACAGCAAATTAATCAGCAGTAATATTTTTAATTGCTTCGAATCACAATTTCATAGTGTTTATAGATTATAATAATTACAAAGGAAGATTATTCGTTCCTTCAGTTTGTTTCACCAAACCGCATCTCATAGTACACTATCATCTCTTATATGATGTCCGTCCGTAAATCACAATTTTATGTTATACAAATGAATATATATTCTTAAAGAAATATATTATGTAAGTATTGAATACAATCTCGTGTTTAGTTCAATATGTTTCTTAGAATAAAGAAAAATCAGATATCGCAAAAAATGCTGCAAGCTCTATAGATTTGTGTGACATTTTAAAGTCACCTTTATTTACACATGTAACATACATTTTAAAATTGTATTTTTAGTTATGGATTTATTAATTACGTAATATAAACATTTCACATATAAAAAATTACATAACATTCGATTTGACAAAAATACCTTTTTTATGTGCGGTAAAACTTGAATAAGTTTATGTTCACACCTATTTATGTAATATTGTGTATGAACAATATTACATAAATAGCAACACCTTTAATATTGTGTATGAACAAATAAATAAATAAATAAAATATATTGAAAATAAAAACTCTTTATTTTTGAAACTTGGTTGAAATAAATATTTACAAATTAATATGTTTTCAATATTATTTTTAATTTGTTTTTAATATTTTTTATACTTATTATAAAATAGCGTCTGTGTTTAAAGTCTGTCTCTGGAGACATTTTCTTTTTTATAGTTTAAAAAACCTTTCCTAAATTACGTCTAAATGTCTAGTTACTTTCCTAAAGGCATATCTCGCGCAATTTGAAAAGGTAAAATTTACGTTTGATTGTCATCAAAACTGAACTTCTAAGTGCCAAAAGGATTTTAATTTCTGAATTGTGGTGGCGGAGATAAGGGCACATTTTAGTTTTTAGTAAAATAAAGCTATATACCCTAATTATATTCACAAATTGATTTTGTTTATTTTGGTTGCCAAAAATTGCCTTACTAATAAAATAAAGACCCTGCTAATAATTTTTTTGTTTGGTTTTTTTATATGTTGTGTCGTTACTTAAGCTACTATCAGAGCCACATTTCTTTATTTCTTTTTATTGCATGATAAAGCTAAAGGTTACGGAATATATCGCGAAATTGAAATTAATTGGTTATGTTTATTAGCATAGTAATTTGGTGACAAGTAAAAGGATAGGGTAGATACCTTAATCGGTTTAAATTATTCGCTTCAAAAATCAATTCGGCTGGTTTGATGTCACAGATTGCAAATTACGTTGCGTTATCTGATTTTTCTTAATTCTAAGATTACTTATGGAATGGTTACATTTATTTTTTATCACTATAAACAAAGCAATATTTTTTTTCCACAAACCAATGTAAAGTATTATAATGGAGCCTTTATATAAAAAATACTCAAAAATATATACATAATACCCACGACTGCCAACTTAAACGTTTAAGTACCCTCAATTCAATATGTTTTTCTCGTCCCTAAAAATGGCAATTTTTGTATCCTGTATATTCCCGCTAATATAAGCTTTGTTTCAAATACAATCAGTATTTATATAGCGAAGTAGTTGTAAAAACGTAACACAGACAGGCATATTGTCTAATTTATCATATGAGTAACTTATGAAGACATAATATAATAGTTATTGTATAGAACCGGCTATACTCACGTCTTATTCTATCAGGTTAGCCCGACTAGTTTCGAACCCATCCGGGGCCCTTATTCATGAGCTCTTTACACGACGTTATCGCGGCGGGAACTGCCAGAATAAGACGTGAGTATAGCCGGTTCTATACAATAACTATGAATACTACTCACGATAGTTTAAATTTAAAAACATAATATAATATTTTATATTTGTGATAAGCAACCTATTTTTATTTTATGTAGAGACCAACTGCACCCACATAGTATATAAAAATTAAAAGTATATAAATCAAGTTTTATAGATAAATTTACAATACAATAGTGATTTTTTAAAGCAAAGAATATAAAATAGATAAAAAAGACAATTTTAGATACATGTGGGTTTTGGCATAAGATACTATAATATAATTCTACAAGAAATTTTAGCTTGGCATAAGAGCAGTTTAAAAAACTATGAAAAGAATGCGTAGAGAACTAGTTCTACGAAAATTTTTTTTAAAAAGAGCTCTGTCGAGTTTCTACTTAATTTACTATCTGTGGGCAAGTCATATTGATTGCTAAATTTTATTGTAAAAGCGTTGTTTTATCACCAATTAACTCAAAATTTTAATTTAATACCAAAACTTACATTTACAATGTTTTAATTAATCAAATTTAATTATTGTAATATACTGGCTACTTGTTATGATGCAGATTAGATAAGAATTTTACATAAATCCGTGCCAAAATATCGTGTCACGTGCTATGTCACGTGAACCAATGGGTTCATCATCCCTGCCCTAGAACACGAAAATATTTATTTTTTATTCCTTGGTGTCGTAAAAGGCGTCTAACCTAAGTTGACCCGCCGCGTGGTATCCGGCTAAGTAGAATAGACCAACTTTATTTTTAAGTCGTAAAAGGCGACTAAGATCAGTTGACCCGCTGTGTAGTATCCGGTTCAGTAGAATAGACTACCCTAATTTCTTACCGACGTGTAGCAAAAGGCTACTTAGGTAAGTTGACGTGTGACAGGTGGCCGGTAAAATAACTAACCAAATCATGTAACAACATGGTTAATACATGTTGTGCCGACCCTACTTATAGTGAGATAAGGGCAGGAGAATGATGATGATTTTATAGCCATAAGTGTTTATATTATAGCGTGATTTTTGAAAATAATTTACCAATTATGTACACTAAAGTAATGCTAATTTAATTGCAAATTTGTTAATAAATCTAACCATTCCATTTAATAATATATAATAGTTATAATTATATCAAATAAGTACAATTGATGTTAAATATTTGCCATATGAAGCATTTCATTAAACAATATAACTCGGCTATAAACAATAATATAAATATTCCTATAAATATAAAGTCAATAAAAATTAACTTTAACCACTATTAGGCATACAACAATTTATGGAATAATAAATTTAGTTAAGTTAATATAAACTCATTAGTAAATTCGAAACTAGTTTTCAAATCAAGACTAAACATACCATAGAGTTATTAATACTAGAGTAAGTTATAGTCAAGCTTGTAAGTAATAGTAACACAATAAATAATGAAAGATGAAATTTGTATACTTCTTCTTTTTCTAATTACACATAAAGAAACTGTGATAGCCCAGCAGTGGGAACGTGTGACTCTTTCAAGAGGTCACGGGCTTAAAGCCCGGGCAGGCACCCATGAGTTTTTCTGTTAAAACTTATGTGTTTAATTGATAATTTCAATTTATCGCATGCTTTTCGCTGAAGGAATATCGTGGGAAACCTGCATATCTCCAGAGAAATCTGGTGATATGTGTAACCTACCAATCTGCATTGGAGCAACGTAGAAGGTCAACTCCAACCATTCTTTTAAAAAATGAGCGAGGAGGCCTATGCTCAACAGTGAGATAGTAACAAGCTGTTATTATTTACATAAAAAGGGAACAGATATAGCGACTTCATTTGCTTTTCTTTATTATAATACGGCAAATTTTAAGCTAACTACTCTAGTATAATAATTCTATGAAACAAGTACATAACGCTTCAAAACTAATATAGCGTATCAAATTCATAATTTGCTACAGATAATATGTCTACTGATTCAAAACATAATTGAAGACAAATTTATTATGATAATATTCGACTTTGATCGTAAATTTGAATCTCAATTTAACTATCATTGAAACAAAGACAAATTTTGCACTACCCAACAATCAGAAGATGTTAATTTTAATAATCAAACTCTTCTGATTGGTAAGCATCTATATCCACAATATTCAAATGGAAATTTCAAAATATAATATCGCTACATCGATAATTTCGAAAGAAATTAATGAAAAGATTATCAATATTCAAGAAAAGATCGATATAGCAATATACAAATAGGAAAGTAACGCTATTAAACAAACCTTACAAATAATTTTACTCGTAATATTTGGTGTTAGTAACCTCCGAACTGGCAGTACATAACAATATCAATACACCCTTTACAATGAAGAGAAACTAATTAAAAATGCATATAAAGTATTCTTTAATGATTTAAATATTAAAAAAATAACTTCATAAAAATTTGCTATGAAATACGTATACGCTACTATATAAAAATCGTCTCAAGCAATAGTTCTACTTTAACTAGAAAAATAGGGACCAAAATTATTAAATAGAAAACAATAATGTTACTAGTATTATAGAACAACCTAAAAAATCTAATAAAAACAATAACAAAACGGATTTCATAAATAAACGAACAAGAAAACATAACACGGAAAGTACTACAACTGTTTAAACTGATTAATATACAAAAAAACACTATACAGTTAAAAATTCAGCTATTAATAAAACTAAAAAACAAATTAAAAGTAATACAACAGATTAATCTAGCCTTAAATAAATATTATATCAAAAAACAATGTATTGCCATTAAAAAGTTGATTAAATATATAATATCTAAGTGATATGCAATATTATATTTAGGCAGGCATTGAATAAAATAATATAAAATCAGGTTGACATTGTATTTAATAACAAAATTCTTAAACAATAAAATTAAATATACATGATTTATGAAGACCTCAACACTTCAATGAAAATAAATATATTAAAGAAGTAAACCAAGCTAAATTTTCTCAAGATTCTATACAACAGTAAAAGATTAGTTATATTAAAAAAACTTTGTAACTATAAGCTTTATGAAATGTTCATTTGATTTCGGACAATACAGAATTCAAGTAATACCTTTAAAATGACTGATTTTAATCAATAATTAACACCTTTATATTAACTATTATTAACGGTATTGACTAAGATTTCATTGGTGTTAATAATTCTAATACAAAAGTTATACACAATACAAGATAACTATAAAGTGAATATAATTCATTTAACTGCAATAAATAAAATAAATTAAGAGCTGAGAGTAGATACATATATCAACCTGAAGAATCTAAGAGGCTAAGCGAAATAATAAATGCTGAAATAACAGATCGCGATACTTAACCTAAACTAAAATAATATTTCAGATGCTTCAAATCATTTTTATGCAACCTTTATCACAATATTAAAGTAACTCGCCTTTGGCGTAGCTTATAAACAATCAAAATATTCATAATTTTACAAATATAACCTTTGTGTTTACATAAAATAGTATTTTAAATAAAATGGATACATAAATATTGAAATATGTTGACTGTGTAGTAAAATAATAGTAAAAGAGAACTTATGAAATTATTATTAATAATAAATGATAAACTCAACTAAATTTAGTATATAGTTTTAATAACAGCATTTGGCAGAAATTTAAAATTGATAAAGATTTATTTTTAATCGTGATCAAAGATAATGAAAAAAAATGTATTCTTTTGTAAAATGTAAATATTAAAGACATAAATAATTGCAAATATTTTATGTAAACACAATAAATTTCTGTAAATAAAGTAGGCTACTCAAAAATAACACCAATCTCGAAATCACCAATCTTAATCTCACTATTAAACTCATTCCACATTCGTTTACTTTCAACTCTTTATACTTAACTGTACTCCCTAATATGATTTATAATGTGTGAACAAGCTTCTTATTAATATAATAATAATAAAAAGTATTAGTTAAACTTTTAAATTTAAATTCTATGTATAGATTTCAAGATTTCTTTTTTTTATTTCATTTATATAAGTAATTCTTCTAACTATAACTACATCTAGTGCACTATTTGTTAGCTGTGGTCAATCACTATTGCGTGCCATAAATATGTGCTCCGAACGTTTTTTTTTATTTACCATTTTTATTTTATTTAAAAATGCTAAAACAACTAACACGGCCTAGATTAATTCAATCGCACCTCTGTAAACCTTTCTAAAATTAGTTTTATGGCACTAAGACAAAAATAGTTATCTAAAACTTACTAAATCATAAGTCCTAATCAAATTGCTCGAATCACCTAAATTAATTTTCGCACTTAATTACTCATAGACCCAATTAAACTAGTAAAACTTCTTTAATAATATTTATTGCTCGATCATTGTCTTATTTTTGTTCAAGTCGGAGCACATTTTACGGTAACACTAGAAGCATTCTATTCAACTGGTTGTGACGATTGCGTGGATAATATAATACTCTTTTTCTATAAATCGGAGTAATTTACACCACAAAAATATTATTGCTTTCAGAGGTTCTGCGTTACCATTAAAAATATCCTTTACGTTCATTTAATTCCGCCTCCGCCTTATATGTATATCGTCAGCATTCCGTAAGCAATCGTGCACTTTATCCAAAAATATATACATGACCACTAGCTAAACGAACTATTCATCCGAAAACGAAAATACGAGAGAAATTTCATTGGAAAATTAATACATCAAAACTTTTGGCGCAATACATCTCGAAATACTGGTATCGTATCCGCCATCACTACATATACATATATAAATATAACATCTTAAAGTTAGCAATCCAAAAATATAAAATGTACATGTTGCATTCGTGCGCCCTCGGGTGCCCCATGCCTTGCAAGCGAACCGCGTCACTATAGTCATAGTCGTAATTGTTGTTTTCGCTTGTAATACGACTTTTGCCTCTACGCCACCAGAGGGTGCAAAAGCCGCCACAACTGGACGGTTATTCTCGAACTGCGTCGCGTTACAATCATTTTTACTTCTAACATCGCTAACGCATTACTAACATATCCCAAACATGATTATTAAAAGAGATCAATTATGTTTGTCGAAATTTAATAATTCAATATTACACTCTCGACCTACAGAACAATTGACTTATACTATCATATAAATAATGTTGGATATGATAATAATACAAAAGCAGCCAATATCGTATGACAAATCCGGGCCTTTCAAGTCTTTTACAAAGGAAACAAATTGGTAAGGAATGCAAGACTGAAAGATGTGGAAAGTACCATTGAAAAATATTCGAATTTTCTGAAAGGAACTAAAGACTGAAAAGTTTTTCAAAATTAATTCGATAAAGAGGAAAATAACAATTCCGTTCATAAAATAAGTGAGGAATCTTTTCCAAGGCCCTGCACAAGCAAAGCAATCGTAGTCATTCGTAACTTTTGCTTTATAAAAATACGAATCGAAAATATCTCGACGGCAGCATGTCGTCTTATGGTTAAGCTATTATTACCTCTAATATCTTAATCTATATCTATATATCTACGTTAAAATATCAGAGAATTCAGAAAAAGGGAATATTTAGGTAGTTATTTCTATATTAAATGGTGCACAACCTTATTTTTTCATGAACGCTAGATTAGTATGGCATTTAGCATTATCGAGGATCTAAAATAAAATTTAAATATCTAATAACTAATTTAAGTTGTTGTATCGATAATTAATTAATTATTATAATAGTTATTGAAGTAGGAACTAGGGGTAGGGAAATTGAAAATGTTAACAGAATAACACATCTTCGAAACAAGGACAAAAATGGCGAGTAGGAAATAAATTATATTAAAAATTTCTGTCAAACTCGAATAATGTGAAGAACCAAAACATTTATGTTCTTCGTCTAAATGTTTTATTGCATAGACTAAAAGAATTAACCTATTTAGGCTGGAATGAAACCTATATGGTAAACTTTAGACCAATAGTAAAACTAAGTTTTTTTTCTCTTAAATACGATAAAATCTCAAAATACTCACAGCTCGTCGGGTTTATTGAATTTACGCTAGGTGCATCTACTTTATAAGAACAGTGGCTTTTAATAATTTGAATTTGTACTTAACCTACTTACTTTAAATTCCACCGTGAAAATTAGTAGAGCTACGAAATTCAAGATTTGTTCGATCTTAAAACCTTGCATCGAAAGCGGGTAAAAATAAACAACTAAGATTGTAATGTAATAGTTAATGCACAAAAAAGTATACAATTACTTGTAGTGCCGTCACTGAACTGTATTTTTTTTAATGCTGCCAATATTACAGATGATCTAAGAAAATTACTTTACATTCAATTTAGAGATTTCAAAAATATGATTCCAATAAACGCCCTAAACAAATTTCTCAAAAATACGTTATGAAAATATAATACAAATACGATAAAATTTATACTAAATATAACCCTGTCTATGACCTGAAGAGTTAAACGCAAATACGAAATTAAGGCCAAAATATGAAGAAGACTTTTTAAGAAGAACTAATCAAAACGAGTTTTAACATGCAAGGATAGAATATACTAGAATAAGAATTATTGCAGTGGAATTCGAAACGCTTTGCACAACCCTAGGGAAATTTGATGGGAATATAATGAAAAATGATATTTTTTAAATTTGAAATATGAATTTTATCACAACTATGTTAAACCTGCTTGAAATTTGTTGTCTATTACAATGTCAATAACATTTTAAACGAAGATTTCATCGATCCTATAGATGTGAAATTTCTACTGTAATATAAGGTAACATGATTGAAAAAATTATTAATTTCCGAAAAAGCAATTAATCTAATTGCGGCAGTTATTTGTATACTTATAAATAATTTGGATTAAAAAAAAATTTTTGGAAACCCTTGATGTATGTGATCTGTAGCTGAGTTTCCAAAATGTTACCAAGTAAGTTTGCTATCAAGCGTTTTAGATGGTATGCCGTATATTTGAAATTAATGTTCAAGGTCAGGTCACATTTTAAACAGAAGCTCGAGAAGAAGGTCATCATCTGCGTCCATCGGTGATTCAGGTGCTAAGTAGTCAATGATCCTGAAACAAATAACCATACCTTAAATATTTGGCTGTTTTTTTACTGAGAATTTTTTGTATGGATAAGATAAGCTTTACACTTATCAGCTATTTTTTTATAGAAAGAATCACCTTCCAATGCAAGATATAGAACAATTGACAATCCAGCACTTATAGTTAATGTAATCATTGAGCGTAATAGAGTAATGTGAACTTGATCGCCCGGCAGAAGATGAAAAAAGGACAGGGTCTCTAATGATCTATTAAGAAGGTGATCCGTAGACGAACCAAAATGACTGACATGGCTACTAGAAAAATACCTAGAAGAATCAGTGACTGACATAGCAAGTAGCAAAACTCCGAGAAGAACCAAAGTGACTGATATAGCTTATCAAAATAGTGCCACTTAAATTGTGAGTGGCGATGCACATAGTTTAAAAATCGATGAACTTTGTAGTCTGAAGGTAAAAGTGGTAATCTTACATCAGTCAATTTATCTGACAATAACTTATCTAGAAGCGAAGCTGAAGTGGCGATGGACGGGGCACATAGTGCGGAGAACCGATGGACGTTGGGGTCTCAAAGTGTTGGAATGGTGACCCCGCACCGGAAAGCGCAGTGTCGGAAGACCCCCTACTAGATGGACAGACGACCTCAAAAGGGTCGCGGGTAGCCGCTGGATACAAGCGGCACAAAATCGTATGTTCTGGAGATCCCATGAAGAGACCTTTCTCCAGCAGTGGACGTCCATCGGTTGAAGAAGAAGAAGAAGAAGAAGAACTTATCTTAGTCGCCTTTTACGACATCTCGATAAGAAATGAGGGTGGTCTTCTACTTAGCCGGAAACATTAACTATCAAATAGGAAAGTAATGGTATGTTATGTTCACCTATTGGGCGTGGGTGGTGTATTGGTGGTGAGCAGCGACGAGTTTCGGCGGACATCCGGGAACAGCCGGGCCACCTTCACGCTTCCGGCTCGTTCTCTCTGTAACCTGAAATACAAATCGTTTTGAGTTATAATATAACGTGCATATTACGGAAATTGTTCATTCATGTTGAAAGGAAATTGTTCATGTGCAATGTAGTTTGTTCATATTCGACTTTGAAACGTACTTTTTTTTAGGTTAGTTTATCCATAACAGCATATAATATTCAACTAACAAACGTTTTCATATTTTTTTACATTTTTTTGCAATTGATTTACATAAAATCTAATAAAAATATTTTTTTCTATACAGAATTTAAACATTTACTAAAATTATAATAAATACTTGTTCAATTGATTTGAACAATAAACAATTTATCTCTGAAAAAGGTACATAATAAGGGACTGAACAGCAAAATTATCCAAAAGAAGTGTAATTGCACATTGTGGTACTGCACAAGCACATTGTTGTGGACATTGTGGTACTGCACAAGTACTATTATACCGTGGTAAGCACTGGAACGCATCGCATCGCAAAGACAAAGTTACAGTAACTAAATTATGTGCCAATTAAGTAAATATGGCAACACATTTGCACACATGGACTTTGTTTGTGATTGAATTTAGTAATTCAATCAGCATTGAAAATATTTATTTTAATACACATATACGAAAGGTTAATAAACTGAACACATTATTTGCATTATTGTCATTTTGTTGAATAAAGTATACGAAGCCAGAATAGAGATATATTCATATTTTGCTGTTCAGATAAAATTGGATCGTTAGTATATATAATACATTAAAAGGTTCCCAGCTTCTATTATTGGACTTAATTTGCAGGATTTATCTATTACTAAAGAATATATGTAGTTCTTCTTAAACATCGTAGCCAATTAAAACAAGCAAAATAAAGGAAATAATTACCGTTGAAATGCCTACAAATCTTGAACTTTAACAATAGTTCAACTAATAAGCTATAATAACATAAACACTAATAATATTAAATCCAATTAGTAATAACTTACGTTTGTTGTGAATTCCTCCCAAGTACTAGATGCATGAAAAGATTAAAAATAGTACCAATATACTATAGTATTGATAATTTTGAAAAAACAAATATATAAAATTGTTTCTCACTAAACGTTAATGCAATAGCTGTAAAAGTTGATATAAGTATATTACATAATTACCAAAGTATCGTATAAATAGATAAAAATAATGCAAAACAATTGAAATTTTAACAAGTTTTTTTTCTTAAAAATTTTGATACAACACGCTGCAATATAAATATATTCATAATATGTTTATATAATTTCCTTTTTAGCAGATTTTTTACTGTTAATCACGTTGTTTTAACCGCTAATATTTTTTTGTTTTATACGTATATATTTATATTTTTTTAAATATTTTTTTTGAAATCGCTTGTGAAGATAAAACTAATATAAATAGTTTTGTAGATAAAAGCATATGAGTAATCGGCTAGATTAATAGGATCGGCTTTTTATGTTTATTAAATAATGCCAGTTACATTGTAAGTGTTTGTATGTAAAATTTAATAAGATTTAAACAAATCGTTTAAAAAATGTTGCCGCTTATGTGTACAAATTATCGTATGATTATTCATGTATTATAATAAGTTAATTGTATAATGTTTGAAGAAGATTACAGGCAGACTAGTAATGCGATGCGTTACAGTATTGCCTGCATTAATGTGCGCGAGCCTTATAATTTTTTATATGATTTTATAAAGGTTAACAGTTGACATTAAGTGACCACGAAGCAGAAGAATTCGTATTCCAAACTATCATATTTTTTTAGAATTGTCAATTTTTAAAATAATAGTATAAGAATTTAATTAGATATTTAGTCTACGAGAATCATGACCGTCTTCTTTGTCTGACCTGTCAATAATTTATATAAAACCGAGTAGTTCTGAAATAAAGCGAAACAAGTCAAAAACTTTAACCCCATAAACATAAAATCCATAAACGCAAACCACATATCTAAGGGAAGAAGGAAGGAGAAAACGTTTTTTTAAGACACAAATTTTCAACAGTAAATACTACATATACATATATAATATATTTGCTTATAAATAAAAGTATATAGTTTTAAAAAGAGGTATCAAATAATTACTTGATCTTTGACTGCCTCATAAATTGTTGAATTTTCCTTGCAGCTTGATTTTGACGTCTTTGTGAATAAGTCCGCCTGCGAACAATGAACAATTTTATATTAAATGCTTTTTTTGGTTCGTTACCCGCTGCTATATACTTAAAGTGATTTTACAACCTTTTTACGTCATTTATCAACCTAATACGAGGTTTTCGAAGCTATTGAAACTTTTTGGCTCTGTCAAAGTTCTTGTCTATTGTGATCAAACAGAGATTCTCGCGTCATTGCCCGCTACGTGCATGGTCAAAGAGTAGCTATATCCACAAAGTCTTTCTGTATCAGTCTCTGTTTAACATTATTTTTAAACTGCTGTAATGGCAAAGGTAATATGGATTGTTTCATTTTCTTAAAGAATCTTATACCCAAACCAACTAACAATTTACAGTCTTTATTGTTTACTTCGTCAATATCATCGCCATTTCTATTTACTTTATATAGCAAAGATGTATCATCAGAAAACATAATCATATCGCAAATATATATAATATATAATAAAATGTGGTAAGTTATTTATATAAACTGAAAACAAAAAGGAACCAAGAATCGATCCTTGAAGCACACCCATAACTAAGCCCGATCTGTATGACATCATTAATGCACCCTATTTGAATCCGGCTGTGAAGATAAGATGCAACGAGACGAAGCGTGTTGTTCTTAACACCATAATTGGACAAGCTTTACCAATAAAGTCTCGTGTTGAACACAATCAAATGCCTTGGATATATACTTCTGTATACTCACTTGACAGGAGTGGCGGCTTGACGACGTTCCCTAAGCGAACGATATCCACGTTGGATGACTGTCGCAGCCGCGTGCATTTGCTTCAGATAAGCAAACTGAAACAAATGTTACGTGGAGATTAACAAACAACTTTAATTCAGATTTTACCTTAACAATTTTTGTATGTACTTGAAACTTCGTAGACTGATAATTTTATATTCGTACTACACGTGGATAAAGATCCACATGACTCATACAAAATATAGTTTAATTTCAGGTTTGGCTCTAAATTGATTTCATGAAATATCAATTTAAAAAATATAAAGGTAAAAGAAAGTGCGCAAATAGGGATTGAGAATTTAAAAAGTACATGATAATATTAAAATATCGGGCAAGAAAAAGTGATCAATCGTTACGTATAAATTTTAATATTGCAATAAACCTTTGAATATTTTGTTAAGCATATCCTGTCAGTTAACTAAACTTGTAACACAGAACTATGGATACTTAGTTTGTGTATATTTTTGTAGTTGAATTTGATTACGCGTCACTTTATTTGGGAATATGGATATTATACCATCACTTTGTAATATATATCAAAAGATTTTGTCAACTTAAACACCAACGATTCTAAAAGAGAGATTTAAGGGTTTCAGTTTTGGGTGACTTTTCCAATACCTGCTTGTAACGTCGATAACAGTTTTGTATGGTGATGGCAGCCGCCGCAGCCCGCCTTTGTAGCTGCCTACCGCGGTACTGGCGGTAAGCTTTTTGGATCGTAATGGCCGCTGAGTACAGCTCCCTTTGTTCGCGATCTAGAAGACAATATGTTATTTTGAAACATTCGCGATTTCACTGTATACTATAAATTTCACGAGTACACGACTAAGAAGTTACGATGAAATCTTTGATTTGGGAAAAAATCACATTTGCTTCCATACGCACGCTTCAACATATGATCCCTGTCGTGATCATCAGAAACGTGAACACCTTTATGGTGTTCACGTTTCAATTTTTAGATTATGTGTGACGAAGAGTTTTTGCTAGATCAAAATTCGAAAATGCCTTTTTACTCAGTTTTAACAGTTTTTCAACATTTCTAATTTTAGTAATTTTCAAATATCACTCCTGAAATTAAAAGTGTAAGGATTAGTGAAATTAGGAATTTTAATAATGAAGAGGAAATTTACAGTAATGTACAGGATAATTGCAACCGAGGTACCAGTAGCACTAAAATAATCCATACATCATCTGCATTGACAGAATTAACATAACCAAGTTAGGCATCGTCATTTGGTTAAAGAAAGTATATTTCAAGTACAGCTGTTTTAAAAATATCGTTTGCAATAGTACAAATAATGAATACACCTTTAACCTTTACGACAAATTAAAACCAATCTTTACCATTTAGTGTGAGACTTGAAAAGTGTGTGGTTGTATTCAAAAACTCCTGCAACGTTGCAGATGTAGTTGGTAACGCATTCCGTGGTGATGCCGGTGGTGGAGACAACGCTGATCCTGGTGACACTGATCCAGATGAGCATGGAGTTGATCCACCACAATATCTAATAAAGGAAGAAGTGAAAATAATACTCTTAACACTAAAGTCGCAATCATAAAGATGTGATGGATATGACTTTAGATCATAAAAACTAGTACAAAAGTAAATAAAAAAGAACTGCATAAAGAAATTCATTAGTAAGTAATTTCAGCAATAAGTAGGACTTATTGAGTAAGATACTAGAGTTACGATAATGATAATGACGATTTTAATATATTTCATTGTATTGTGTTGGTTTTATAACAGAAAAGTGAAAGTGTTGGTTATACGTTTATCGTCAGTCAAGATATTATTAGAAATAAAGGCACAACTTTTTAAAATTTTCCATACCCTTCCGAGGGCTATAATTCATAGTTTTGTAAAGAATGCTTAACAGTATCTTAATTTGACTCATTTATCTTGATTTCATTCAATGTTTTGATAAAAAGAAAATTAATTAAGAATATACATTTCAAAGAATTAAATATAACATATATAATATTAGAAATTAAAAAGTTATATAATTAAAAAGAAGAAATAACTCTCAGTCAAAACTTAGAACTAAATCGATGGCAGCAAAGTAGATACGGACATCTACAAAATCGACATTTTGCTGAAATAATGCAGTTGTATTTTTTTACTCCGAAAAAACTTAGACGTAGAAGAAGATATCTGCCCGATATCCGTTTATACGTGGTGATTCAAAAGCCATCAATTCAACCTCAAATATCTAAAAAAATTGAGATAATAAAACTCCAGTAATATTTCTACAGATATTTAAATGAAATTTGAGCAACGTGTTAAAACAGTTATCCTTTTTTTAACACAATTATGAAGATGTCTTCATATACTTTGCATTCAAGATTTCACTTAACTTCATCTACGTCTATCTCTAAAATTTGTTTCTTTCCCAAATTGCCCAAATATTAACGATATTGGAATAATATTTTAATAAAAATGCATTAAATTAGGAGCTATGTTTCATTTATTTGTTAATTTTGTTTTTTCTTCTTTTGTTTTTTTCTTTGTGTCACTCTGTTTAAAAAATGGAAAACATGAAATATCGCGTTACATACGAGTATGAGTTCCACCGTGGCACCAGTGCTGTAGAAACGGCTCGAAGGATTAATGATGTGTATGGTGACGGTGTCGCAAAAGAAAACACAGTGCGTTTTTGGTTCCAACGTTTTCGTACTGGAAATTTCGACCTGCAGAACAAGTCTCGTGGACGGCCGGAGACCAAAGTTGATAATGAAGAATTGAAGGCTATTGTGTATGCGGATCCATCGCAAACCACGTCCGAGTTAGCTGCAGGCTCCGGTGTTAGTGATAAAACTATTCTAATCTACTTGAAGCAAATTGGGTAGGTGAAAAAGCTTGAAAGGTGGGTACCTCATGAATTGAGTGAAGCAAACCGACAAACGCGCGTCGACTGCTGCGTTACGTTACTCAACCGGCACAATAATGAAGGAGTTTTAAATCGAATCATTACCTGTGATGAAAAGTGGATCCTCTACGATAATCGGAAGCGCTCATCGCAATGGCTGAACCCTGGCGAACCGGCCAAATCCTGCCCTAAGCGAAAATTGAGTAAAAAAAAGTTGCTAGTAAGTGTTTGGCGGACTATTGCCGGTGTCGTTCACTACAGCTTTCTTAAATCTGGCCAGACGATAACGGCAGATATCTATTGTCAGCAACTGCAAACCATGATGGAAAAGCTAGCTGCTAAACAACCGAGGCTGGTCAATCGCTCTAGGCCACTGCTGCTTCAGGACAACGCTAGACCACACACTGCACAACAGACGGCTACCAAAATCAGAGGAGCTTCAATTAGAATGTCTTAGACATCCACCGTACTCTCCGGACCTTGCTCCAACAGATTACCATTTTTTTCGCAATTTGGATAACTACTTGCAAGGAAAAAAAATTCAACTCCGATGAGGCAGTCCAAACCGCCTTAAAGATTTTATTGATTCCCGCCCGAATGGTTTTTTTAGTAAGGGAATCAATGAACTACCTATGAGATGGCAAAAGTGCATACATAGCAATGGATGTACCATTGCCATTGCCAACCATTTCCCAATAAAATCCCATTGTTTAATATGATTACCTAAACCCCAAAATAAATCAAATACTTTTCCTCATAATTCGTCACTTATTTTGGTGCAACATTTAAATTTACAGTTTTCGCATGAGGGCCGCATATTTTTCCGTTTTTGTTCTTTTCCATACCGTGATAGGTGTTTTTTACCGACATTTAGCAATAATTTTCTTCTTGTATTGATCCAATTCTCTTTTCTGCATTTTCTCCTTTCCTTTGTAACGTCAACTGTAAATTTACGACGTTTTCTGTTGACGAAGGTGAAGAGCATTCACTGGAAGCACCACTTGCTGATGATACACTAGAATCAGTGGTTAAAATGGACGGTGAAGAAATTTGTGGATTGAAGGGACGTAAAACATCATCCTCTGCAATAAGTTCCGGCAAATGTGATTCAGCTTCAAACGAAATACATTGAGGAGGCATAGGTGTAACAGAGCGTGATTGAGGATAAACAGTAAAATTTTCTGGACAAGCATTTGGATTACAATGTATTTCAGCAGAATTCGTAATAGATAACGCACTGCGCTGCTCACTTTTATCACGCAAAATCTGTTCAAGCGTGTCATTACCTAAGATCGGTAAGCTGTAAATAATAACCTTTTATATAGTTTAAAAACGTACTATACATAATCTCAAGCAGTTTTATTAAATGTCACTAACCTGCTTTTATCAAAAGACCCTATATCTAAATTGCCCTCAGTCACTGCTTGCAGATCACTTAGCTGAATTAAATCATTTTCTGTATCTGAACCTGAAAAAACTAAGAAGATTTTGAAAATAATGTGAAACAATGTGAAAAAATAGTATATCTAAAGATAAATCAATGAATTTCCAAATAAAAAAGCGAAATAATACATTCATAGATCAGGACATGTACAAAAAGTACGACGTATAAACGGACAAGTGGCAGATGTACGTGTTTACGTTGGAATGTAACCTCAAAATAAATGTTATTACTTACGCTAAAATTTAATTATTAACAATAATATTTCAACTATTACATATTTCAACATTACCTAGCAACCGCGCATAAACAAGCATGACGTATTTTTTCCGATGTCATAAAATTTTTACTTAAATTAATAATTTTATCGTGAAAAAACACAGTAAAAATGAAAAAATACAGTAAAATTAAGTGACAAACACCTGTGCACAACTAAATCATGCAATGAAATGCGGAATATAAACGATGCTAGAGGACGACATACACTACGGCTTCCAACCTTGGGGAACTCGTTGAGTTCCGATTCGCAGTCGACGTCTTCAAGTGAAGTATATTTAACACCGCCATCGGCTGCTGAGTCGGAACACCACGAACTCGTCTCGTCGGAGAAAACATCTAGACGCCGACGAGCCGTGAACCCACCACAGGATGGCTTGGAGTCGAGGGGGCGACGCGCTCCTACACGGGCTCCCGCCGCCGGTGGAGTAGTGCGCCGCATGCGATGGTCTCCAAAAATGAATGAGAGCGTCATGCGGGCCTACTATGGGGCAACAGAGGGGGGAATTAACCTCACTGCGTACCGTTTAAAAATGCTGTCTCTGTTTCAGGCACTTGAACCAACATTGACCGTAACCGCACAACGATTGTCGGATCAAGTGCGGGCCATTCAGCGCCGTCATCTGCTGGATGAGGCCGTACTTGAGCGGCTGCGCTTAGAATTACGTCAAATTACTGCTGTTGATGGTGTTCATCAGGCTGAACATAGCCCGAGTAATGACATCATAAATACCCAGGATGAGTTCCATGACAGTTGTGATTTGCCAGTAAGTACCCAGAACGAAGAGCTATTGAGGAGGACTTTGGAGGATGCGATTTCTGAATTTAGATACATGCAACTTAATTTAAGACCAAAATTACCTCGTTTTCCTGTGCATAGACGTAATATGGCGTTGGTTGGGGTTCTAGATCAAATGTTAACACCATATTTGGAAACTTCGTGTGACCTTAGTGATACGCATTCAATTTTATACTGTGGAGCCGTGGCGGCATGTCGTATGGCTTCTGTTAAATTCTTGCAGTACAATAGAGCTCCAGATCGAGCCAATACTGTACCGGCATGGCAGGATAGAATTGAAAAGCGTATCTCTTTGACTAGAACCCTTATTGCCAAGCTAATCTGCTTCAGAGCAGGTAATAGTCGACCCAGAATAATGCGCTTTGTGAACAAGGCGTTTTCTGGAACAAATACTAATCCATGTGAATACCAGGCCTTGGTCACAGAGCGCATTGACTTTTTGAAGCAGAAAATCTATGCATGGGCAAAACGCATTAGGCGCTATAAGGTGCGTGTAGATAGATTCAGACAAAATCGCATGTTCCAAAGTGATCAGCGGATGGTGTATAGAAAGTGGGAACAATCTAGAATTTGTGAGAATGGTGGAGAGCCAACTGCAGATGAGATGTCAACTTTTTGGCATAGCATCTGGTCGACCTCCACTAGTCACACCGAGGGGCATTGGATTAATCTTGTCAAGGAAAAATGTGCATCTATTAGGGAAATGCCACAAGTAAGCATCAGTACAGACAATGTAAAGTGTGCAATCCGTTCAGCTTCGAATTGGAAATGCCCAGGTCCGGATGGATTGCATAATTTTTGGTTGAAATGGTTTACAAGTGCACATTTTCTTTTGGCAAGACAATTCCAAGAGGCTCTCGATTCTAGTTCACTACCGACATTCATGACAACTGGTGTCACCTTTCTATTGCACAAATCCGGTGATACTGCGGACCCCAAAAACTACCGCCCGATCACTTGCTTACCAACCATCTATAAGCTTCTTACATCTATTCTGACTTCAAAAATTATTGAGCATATTGATGCTAACAATATTTTGGCCTCAGTTCAGAATGGGTGTAGGACTGGGTCTCGCGGTACAAAAGAGCTCCTCCTCATTGATATGACTATATGCCAACAGGTTCGGCGAAATAGGAAAAATCTTGTAGCTGCTTGGATTGACTATAAAAAGGCTTATGATTCAGTGCCTCATACATGGCTCAAGAGGATTATGGAACTATATAAGGTCGATATAAATCTATACTCTTTCCTTGATACATGTATGAGACAGTGGATGACAATCCTTCGTCAACCAGGAGATACGGATTTTTCTGAACTAGCTGAACCGTTAAGGATTAAGCGGGGTATTTTCCAAGGAGATAGTTTGAGTCCTTTGTGGTTTTGCTTAGCCCTTAATCCACTCAGTGATCTACTGAAGGATTCAGGGCTAGGTTTCCGCCTTCGCAGGGGGAGTGAAGTCATATCTCACTTGCTATATATGGATGACCTAAAGTTGTATGCACCAAAACGTCCAGACCTTATGCAGCTACTGAAGATCACGCAGAGCTTTAGTAGCGACATAGGCATGGAGTTTGGTGTAGACAAGTGTGCGGTCATTCATATAGAGCGAGGTAGGATTGTAAGCTCTGAACCTGTAACCATATCAGATGCTTTGACTCTCAAAACTCTCTGTGAAGGCGAAACTTACAAGTACCTTGGAATGTCTGAAGCATTAGGTATTGAGGATAGAAGCATGAAACAAACAGTGAAAGAACGATTCTTTTATCGCTTAAAAAAAGTATTTAATAGTCTTTTATCGGGTGGTAACAAGGTTCGTGCTTTTAATGACTGGGTCATGCCTATCCTCACCTATACTTTTGGCATTCTAAGGTGGACTCAAACAGAACTGGACTCCTTAGATCGAGGGGTCCGAAAACTGCTGACGGCATACCGTATGCATCACCCACGTTCATCTGTTATGAGGTTGTATATCCCACGGAAATGCGGGGGACGTGGTTTTTTAAACGCCAAGAGCCTTCACAATCGTGAGGTGTACAACCTTAGAGATCATTTTCTCAAGATGGACAGTGATGTGCATAGGAATGTCATCGCAGTTGATAAGGGCTTTACTCCGCTCGCCTTAGGCAAACAGAATTGGCGCAAACCTGTAATAGTTGGTATCTCTGATCGCATCGAGATATGGAAGAGCAAGGAGTTGCATGGTAGATTCTACAAGGCTTTAATGGGGCAAGACATAGACCAGATTGCCTCTGTATCCTGGCTACAATACGGGGATCTCTTTGGGGAAACTGAAGGTTTTGTCTGTGCAATTATGGACGAAGTTATCAAGACGAAGAACTACCGGAAATACATTATGAAAGATGGCACTGTAGACGTATGTCGAGCGTGTCATCGTCCTGGGGAATCCCTCAGACATATAATTTCCGGTTGTTCTCATCTTGCTAACGGTGAATATTTGCACAGACATAACCAAGTAGCCAGGATAATACATCAACAAATTGCTCTTCAATACTCTCTGGTTGATGAAGAGGTACCATATTACAGGTACGACCCTGCGTCAGTTCTTGAAAATAGTCGTGCTATGCTCTACTGGGATCGGTCTATTATCACTGATAGGTTTATTGCTGCCAATAAACCTGATATAGTGTTAGTAGACCGGTTAGCGCGCCGTGCAATTATTGTTGATGTCACCATTCCGCATGACGATAATCTCATAAAAGCCGAAAAAGAAAAATTAACTAAATATTTAGACCTTTCTTATGAGATAACCGCCATGTGGAATGTTGACTCAACAATAATTGTTCCTATTGTTGTGTCGGTTAACGGTCTGATTGCGAAGAGCCTCGACCAACATCTTCAGAGGCTTTCGCTTAACAGTTGGATCAAGTGTCGGATGCAGAAGGCAGTATTGCTTGAAACGGCGCGCATTGTGAGGAAGTTCCTCACTTTGGATCCCTAACCACCGGCAACTCGGGATATTTCCCCGTTCCCGGCGGACGACAATTTTTTATATTTTTAAATGTTTTTTTAATTTATTTTTTTAGAAATATTTAAAAATGTAAAAAGTTAGGATTAAGAAAAATACATGACTGTCTAAGGCACTTACCTTCATAGGGATTTCGCATGGTATTTTTATAGTTTACCAAATCCGAAATCTCATTTATTTCCTTTTGTTCACCTTTTAGGGCCATATTTAATAGTAATTTATTCCTAGAGACACTCATTGTTGAAAAAAAACTGATATTTTAAGGATTTATTAAGGTATAATGCTTATTACAATATAAATTTAATTAAGAGGCACGAAAATCAAACCTTTACACACGAGAATGTGACAAGTGACTGATAGCTTTGTTTACGTTTCAATAATCTGTCACAGCTCCGAAGTAAAGACGGACAAATTTAAATGTCCGTTTCTACTACGAAGTTTTTTTAAATTCGGTTGTAGATGTCTTTATTGACGTGCCAAATTTTCTTTATTATTTCGAAAATTGAAATAATTTTAATACAGATCTAAAGAGGGTTGATTATAATGTACTTTTTTGTAAAAAAAGCATTTTCGCAAAAATGCAGATGTCCGTATCTACTTTGCTGCCATCGATATGATGATGAACTTATAATTCATAAGTTATGTGCTTAATATAATACCTATAAGTGTTGTCGCAAAATTCAAAGCTGATTTCAGTGCTAAAAGTCGTGGTGTCATCGAGAAGTGGTACCATCAGTGTGTCTTCACTACCACCGGCACCATTGTCTAAGTCACAACCGTTTAATAGAGACGAGGTTTCGTTCTGGAAGAAATATCGAAAATTAATGGATAAAACACAAATACGAACAATATTATATGAATCTGGCGCAATCTATAATTTGAATCAAAAACTTAGCAAAACACATATAAGATATTTTTTTTAATGTTTCCGAAAATAAACAGAGAAAGATTGATGTGATATTCTTAATAATTTTTGAGTTATTTAAAAATATATGTTAAAGGTAATTAGTTAATTTCTCTTTTTTATAAAAAAAAAATTGTGATTTTAATATTCAAATAAGTTTTAATTAAATCAAAATGTCATATTTAATTTAAAAGTCTTAAGTTTGATGTCTTTACTGAAGGGTAGTCTAGATCGAAATACCTTTATCCTTTCTGGCATGGCGGCTATTATTTGCTCTGCCAACGTAAACACTCGGTCATCCTGCTCCCCTGAAATGTTTTTGTATAGTGGAATCTCGGCTTCACACATTATTGAATAGTATTCATTTAATATTCTTTAATTACGCATTACAATTCATTACAATTTATTCTTTAGTTAGAACACAACTTAATAAAGTCAACTTACTGAAGAAGTATCACCTTATGAAATCTTTCATAAGGATTTTCGTCACATTTCGTCAACCTCAATTTATCACTTGTTGTGATCATCACCATAAATAATAAAACGTGCCATATTGTTACAAAATCAGTGTCAAGCGTACTCACCCTTTCAGTTTTTAATGCAAATATTTTTTAACTACACATAAAAAGCCGTTACATAAATATCGATTCATGCAAGCAATTGAGCCTTCATGCAGTGTTCAACTTGTTATTCGTGATGTAAAACTGATTTTCTCTTGGAGTTATATTCTTGTTAAGTGTATAAATATAGTAAACCAGTTAGAATTGTTGTGTTTGGAAGTAAAGTGATAGTGGATAGACCATTACGAACCATTTAAAGCGACACCGATGGACAACATCGAGAAGCCGAACCGAATAACAAACCAATCGAAACAGATTCAAATATATACTTAGACTCAAACTTATTTTCAAGATATCATTGTATCAAAGATTTAGTTCTTTGTGATTCGGTTCAGTTTTAATAGGTAGCTACTGACAACACCGGGGCATCTCCGCTCGATAGGATAAAGATACAGAAGAATCTACAAGTGGTCTACCAATAGCGATGACATAGAACTACGCTGGCGACAGAGAAGATACGGTCGACGAAGGAGAAGGCCAGAAAGGCCATGCAACTACGACACGTACAACACCGATAAATAAGTCGAGCGGAGGTCTGGCTGCGACTTGAAATGGTATAGAACAAATTTCGTTATAGATAGTTATAGTTTGCCGCCAATTACAAATAAGAAGAGGGATAGAAAAATTTGGTTAAACACCTAGTGTGCTTAGATATTACTGCCAATTCTGATGTTATATTTTCTATTTTTGTAATATCAATTTTAAATTACTTATTTTAAAATAATCTTTGCAAGTTTAAATAACCAATTTATACTAAATCTCAATTAATTTAGCTCAAAAGTCACTTTTTAAGGTATACATGATTAAGAGAAAATAATTATCATTTTTATTACTAGTATTCTTGGTTTGAACTAGAAAATTTATTGTAATCGGACTGCATGAGATTTATTTTTAAGTAAAATGTATATTGCAATTTTCGATATAATATGGTTCTTCATCTGATTATGCAGTTAAGACAATTATGGTTTCTTTTTTTCAGTGTATTGTTTTTTATAAGCTTTTGCTCATTATAAAATATTTTTATTGCTTAACTGAAAATATTAGTATCGGTTCTATTAATTCTTGCAGTCTTATGTTGGTTTACATTCAAATAGAAATTTTGCCTGTCAGTAACGAGAGCGTTAGATTATTTGTTGTTATCCCCAAATGGTACTGAAGTTATAATATGTATGTTTTTGGCCCCAATAAAATAATTGTAGATTCAATTCACATTCTACAACACCAACTAGCCGTCTATACCGTTTCGCGTGTGCAGCGAACTGACCTGCAGCGGGCGGGTCGGGCGCGGGCGAAGGCGGCTCAGAGAGGGCCTCCACGTCTATCAGCGGGCTGGCCGCGCGCCGCGCCGCCGTCTCGCCTGGACGGACAACAGTCAGTCGCGCGCTGTGCCCGATATTGATCGATAACCTCGCCAGCGGTTTTGTCAATTCGCTCTTATTACATCCCCATATATAAACGAGTTTAATACGTTGTAACATTATTTTTACTTTTTGCGAACTCTAATTTACTAGTATTTAAATATTTTGGGCTCTTTTTTTGCTATTCGCTTTCTTATCTTTAGATATCTTATTATTCTTATAAACTTTCAGTTTGACAAGTCTCAGGTTGGTACCTTGAAATAAAATTAAATAAAGGCTGTTTTTCATCCTGTTAACAAAACTAAGTTATTACAAGACATATATACTTAATTCTTTCTAAATAAACAGCTAAATAGTACAGAGCAATTGGTTTTAAATCAAACTTAAGAAATTATCCCTTATAATATAAAAAACCGCTGACAACGTCAAAAACCTCAGGATTAAAATATGAACGCGATTGGTAACTAAAATTGGAATACAAAAAAAAATTCGGTCTCCCAAAATTTAGGCGCCGTGCCGATGAAAATAAATAATCTTTTGCAAATGAAAACTGAACTTTCTAGATAGGTAAATGAAATGATAAGTAAGACTTACAAAGGGCAAGGTCCAATCGTCTTCCACTTTTTGAATCACCAAGACTATCTTCGGACGTGTCAGAGTCAAGTGGCAAAGACATACTTCTTTCCCATCTGCAAATCCAATATTAAAAAAAAAAACCGGTCAATATAACACCAGTGAAGACTCAAAGAAAGCACTCTTACAAAAAATAAAAATTTATAAAAACTAAAAATTTATAAAACGAATTTAATAAAATTCTGTCCTGTACCTTTATTGCTTTACTTCTTACCTTGCAGATGAATTTCCATCGCTCTTATCTATAGCAGAACTGGATCTAAATGCATCTGCCATATTAATACCACTATCAATGGATGGCCGTTTAACTAGGTTGCTTTCCAAACTACCTGATCGACTCTTTTGAGATAAACTGGAATTTGAAACATTTTTTTATTTTGATTATTATATAAAAGTTTATTTAGAAAACTTATGGAAGAATATTTGTGTATGTATTTTTATTTTGGGATTTTTTGTAGTATACTCGACGTTTATTATTGTATATTACTTAGTATATTGTTATATTTTTTATTCACTTACGATAATATTCAAATTTAAAATCATTTTTTTTATATCTACTCCTAGTTTTAACGTATGGGCGAAAATCAAATTTTTGAATCTCATTCACAATATCAATTGCATATTTTTTTGATTAAAGATATATTTACCTATTAGGTCTCCGAAACACAGCGTCACCAGAAGATGGGTGAATACGATCGAGTATAGAGGCAAGTCGAGCGTGGCCAGCGCGACGCGCAGCTGCTACTGCTGCCCGGGCCCCAGACTCTCGACGTGTCCCAGCACTCCATCGAGCCAATACTACTGCCGTTTCTACATGCCCAGCAGCACTCGCCACCATCTCAATTAGACGAGAAATAAAACATGACAATATGGTTTAACAAATTCTACAACCTACTTAAATTGGATCTTTATTCACGTTAACAATCTTCACAAAGTGTCTGCCGTCTTAAGGAATAAAGTCATATTTTCTTTTCATAGGTAAAAGATTCAATAATAATAACCGGTGTTCACAGTTAAGCATACCTCAAATGCACTGACAATAAGTAAAAAAGAGTTTATTTATGAGAACCTCTATGTATCGATTATCCTTTCAGTCAGCACCAACTTGCGACATTACTACGCAATAAGCTCATACTTGTTTGTTACAACTTGATAATTTATAGGAATTGTTGTATGAGTTGGTGATATATGTTTTCTCCTAAATTTAGCCCGTCTATTGCCAATTCTTTTATTATTGCTATGAAAAATATATACGGTAGTCTTTATTATAAGGTCTATTTTAAATATTTCTAAAGCATTAATCAAGTAAAAGCCAAAAGACACCAAATATCACTATTTGAATATTTAACTAGCCCCTACTTTAAGTTAATCTACGTTTTTTTCTGTGTCATAGAATGTTTATCATTATCATCGTCTTTATCAGGATTTACCTCGATTAACAAGAAAAAATAACAAACTTATGTATGTGTTAATGTCTGTAGTAAAATTTACTTACCAAAGGAGTGCAATTATCACAATCTCTTGCACCTAAATTAACTTCCTTTTCAAGAGCCAGACTATTATCATCCTGCTTCCATCTTAACAAAACAGTTGTTAACTTTGTATATCCCAAAGCTGCTGCTAAATGGAGAATTGTTGAATTATCTTCACCAGGTTCTGTGGTGAACCCTTCTGAGTGGCCAAAAGATCTTGAGCTTAATGAGTGGCAAAACGTGACTAGACGATCTTCAAATTTTGGGTTTGAGTATAATTGCACATCTTCAATCTGAAAAATATATGAAAATAATATTATAACAAAAAACTTTACCCTTTTTCCGGCAAAAAAATAGAAACTTGAAGCATTTGTATATTATAATAAAAGAAATCAATATGTAATAAATAAAATATTGTTTAGGTTAAACTCCGCTATTATCAATATTGTATCGAATATATGTATCATTATTTTAAAAATCATTTTGTAATAAATATTATCATGTATCACGAATATTTGGTATATCAGAAAATATTTATGAAATTTAAACATTAAATATATAAGAATTAATTGATAGCATGTCATTACAACACAACATAAAAACATAGAACAATAAATATAAATAATAATAAATTTTGGACCTGATTATTATCATCCAGTGGTTCTATTTTTAACTGCAAACGACCATGAAGCCGCTGTAATCTTTGCAAAAGAGAAAATCTTCTGAAATCTAAAGAAGGCAGCGGCGCAGAGGCGGGTGATGAAGGTGCCAGGACAGGGCCAGCCTTATATTCAAACACAACTGTGTCAGATACTACACGGCCCGCTCTAGCTACTTGTAAAGCTGCAAGACCTGCTTCGTGAGCTGAAATTAGAATAATATTTAATTTGGGTTTTCAACTCTCTTTTTGTTTTTAATGTATTTCTTAATCATATGAGCCTTGTGTAATACCAAAAAACTGTGTATTATAAGTGTCGAAAAAATCGAAACTGTTTGATAAATAAATCAATAAATGTTTAGCGAGCTATGTTAAACAAATGTACCAACCTGGGCAATAGCATCTTAAAAGACCATTTTGTACCAATATTGACGGCACTGGAAAATTGTCGAATAGTATTGTGTATTGATCAGATGTATCCGTCCAAGGACCAGCTACTAATACCTTCACGCCTCCCTCGGGATACGCCCATTCAGGTGAATAGTCCGTTATACTCAGAGTACCTTCACCTGGACTGTCTGTTTGCATTTTCTCATGTTTTTCTTCAATTATTGGTGCAGCACCACATAAGAGCTGTAATAAATATTGTTATTTTTTTGTTATTATTACAACATCTGACCAGTATTCAAAAATCTGACAAAGCTTTTGTTACTCAGTGTATACTCACTATGGGATTTGTTGATATAGTACTAGGATCTAACACTTCCAATTCAGGAAAATCACCTAGCATATCAAAAGCGTCCAGATTTACAAATACATTATCATCAACCACGTGAGTGGGAGATGCCACTGCTTCACAACTTTCTATGAAGTCCATAGTATCTATTCCCGAAACCATCACGTTGGCTGTTTCGGTAGACCGCATAACACTTCGATCTAATTCACAATTTGGCATATTTGCAGATAAAGTTTTTTGAATATCCTCATGAGATAACTCTAATGTTTCATCGAAAAACCCGCTAGACGTCTCTAAATGGCTATCAGTTCCTAACAAAACTAAAGTATCTTCGCAACTTTCCGTGTGAACCTTACTTTCTAAACGTTCTACCAGATCGGGATACCGTGACGGCGTTGATGGTGCACTGGTTATAACATTGGCCCGACTCCTTGGCTCTATTTTGATTTTTCTTTCAAAAGTATCAATCTCAACGCTCTCTTCAACGCGACTTTCAACTTTGAATGTCGTCTCCGTGTTAGTCAAACAAGAAGTATGCTGGCTATCTGGTATTTCCCTTTTTAAAACAAAAGTAGGCTTGTACTGATGTCGATACCTATCTCGAGGCTCTTCACAGACGAACGACGTTACAGATAAAGGTGAGACTAAAGAAGAATGCTGTTGCGCACTGTTGCTTGTACCGTTTAATATTAGTAAACCCCCGCCTCCTTGTATTTGTCCTAAAGAAAGAAGTAAAGATGATGATTGCGTTGTTTGCCGATGATCCCGTGTATACTGCCTCGGAGGTTGCGCCATTGGTCTCGGAGATGGGCCTGTAGTTGAAGACACATGATGATCTGAAGGTGGTGGTTTTGCAGTTTGGATACGCCGTAATGGGTGAGCACACGTCCTAGAATCTTGACAGGTTGAATCAGGGCACCCACATTCTAGTTGTCTGGCTAGCGCCGCTGCCCTCGCTGCACGTTGTTTTTCCATCAATTGCCCCACAATTGCTTCCACCGTTTCCGTCGTCTGGAACATTTTTCCCTAAATTTTAATGTTAATTAAATTTTCTTCTTAAAATTAGATGTCAAATAAAATTATTAGTTTTAATACTAACCGAAATTTCCAAATCATTGTTAAGATCCGGTTCATCTTCACTGAAGACTGAAAAATAAAAAGTATTTTATTACAAATAGTGTTTTTCTCGATTATGGCAATACATTTACAATTTCTAAACAATTAAACATTTAGGAAATGTCGTAAAATTATGACCTTATTTATTATCAATTAAGCCACTGTTAATGTACTCATGTTTTTCCTTCATAAATATTCAATGGAAGAGGGTGCACTCAGCTGGAGTTTTAATTATCGGTGGTTAACTATTGTGAGAACTATTTTATTAAGCTTGCGGTGAATACTTTGGAGAAAATTCAAAAATATAGCGAACTATCTCATTTTTGCGATTTCTTTTCATTTTTTGTTAAGTTTTTTTCATTTTTTTCTAAATACCTTTGTACCAAAAATCACGTTAAATTGTTGCGTCATTTGGACGCCAAATTAATGCACTATATTATTTTTAATGGCGTTGAGTATAGATTTAACTAAATCCATACATTCACTGACATTTCCACGGAGATAGTGATACACTTACAGATGAACCTTTTTTAGTTTTCAAAATAAAAAAGTAAATAAGCTATAAACTCGCTTAGTACCGAAATACAGTTAAACTAAATCAGCAACAGATCGCCTTTATTTGTATTTAAGATCTTTTAATATATAAATTACTTTTTAATATATGAAAAAAAAATGGAAAAATTTATTAAGTGATGTCATCATGAGAAGATTTGATAACCTAGCGGGGAGACCAGGCGAATGTCATAAGAGGGCCACGGGTTCAAATCCAGGGCAGGTACCAATGAGTTTTCTCTGTAACTTTTATGTCTCATTGATAATTGCAAAAAAATCCGCCGAATACAATAGTACCACCCTCTTTTCTTACCGAGGTGTCGTAAAAGGCGACTAAGGTAAGTCGACCCGCCGTGTGGTATCCGGCTGAGTAGAATAGACCACCCTCATTTCTTACCGAAGTGTCGTAAAAGGCGACTAAGCTAAGTTGACTCTCCGTGTGGTATCCGGTTTTGTAGAATAGACCACCCTCTTTCTTATCGAGGTGTCGTAAAATACGACTAAGATAAGTTGACTTCAGGCAGGCGGCCGGTTGTAAAATAGGTAGCCAAATCATGTGACAACATTTTTATAACATGTTGTGCCGACCCCACTTAGAGTGGGATAAGGACAGGAAGATAACGATAATTGCAAAAAAATATAAGGCCTATGTCTAGTAGGATAGTAATAGGCCAATACTTTACTATCATGCTTACAATTAAATTTATAGGTACTTACACATAGGCTTCAACTGGCTGACGAGTTCGTCTTTTGTCCATTCTTTCTTGTCAGCCCACAGTGCTAGACTGGGGGCCACCGTTGCTAGTTTGTTGTCATCAGGGTACGGTACATTTAGGTAATGGACCAGCACGATATCGGGATTCTGGAATTGAAACCAAACAACTTGTGTATATTGCATTCAAATTACTTATGATTTGTGTCTATTACTAATTTAATAAAATAATAAATATATGTAGTTAAGATATAGCAAAAATCGCCGTGATAACCAGACAGTAAATTTCCCATTTTTAACATAGGTTCCGGGTTCCAACAACAGACACTAATGAGTTATAAGAAGTTTGTTTCAAAATGTTTAGGATTCATCATTTGCATTTCATTGTGCATTTTAATGGAGAAAAAGATGTTCAAATATACAAAAAAAATAACATAGTGGCTATGTATATTTTAACATCATATACATAATAAGGTAAAACCAAAAGATCCTTAACAAAATTATAAAAAAACAAGCCACATTGAAGAAAAGTTTATAATAAAAAACGATTCGCGGAAATGAAAAATATTAAGTGTTCACGGTACAATGTTTAGTGATGTGAAGAGATTTAGTGCAAGCATCCCATTCATTACCGAATGAAATGAGAATAACGAGCGAAGTGCGAACTCATAAACCCCTGCGGCTAAAAATGGGGTGAAACTGGCGTGCCGAGAAGTATAAAGCCTCCCCAACGCGCATAACAGCCTCTAAATCGACTCGCACGCAGTTAAACTACGCAAAAAATAAGTAATATACAATATTTTAATTTTGAACGGAGAGCGAATGTAAAACGGAGTGCGCCGTAATAACTATCCATTTGTCTTCAAAATGGCGGCAATAAACATGGCGGAATTATTTATGTAATGGCCGCTGGACAGGGCTGCCACTCGACACGTGTGCTTTATTGTAGATACAGCGGTTTTTCATTAACTCGGCTAAAATAATTTGCCGTGTATACAATGGCGCGGTTTTGGGAGACATTCATAATTTTTAAGCACTTTATCTATCACGTATGTTCAACGAGTATTTCTCATTTGTTGTTGTAATATTTAATGATTGTTGCCGATTCCTTTCATAAGCTAGTATTAACAAGATTATTGTAAACTTTAAAAATTAAAGGATAACTGCATTGTTAAAATCTTCGAATTTATAATTGATGATAGATTTAACCGATTACCGCCTTTAAGTTTTTATTGGATAATAAATTATGGTCTTTAATAGTCTAAGTGAAAAAAAATACAACGCAATATATAACATTACAAAACATGTATGCATCAAGAAAAAAAAACCAACATTGTCCTACATAATGATAGGCCAGAAAGTATTTATGTAAAAGCTCATAACAGGATAACGATAATGACACTTTCATGGAATCATCGCTAATAAAATAACACCCTGTGAATATTCCCAAAATGGCAACTATGACTTTTTCTCATAATAATCCAAAGTTATCTTTATTAAAGAGTAAAAGCATCTGTAATATTTATATTATTTGATTTCGCGATTTTAAGCGAGGCGTTTCCTTTATTAAATAACAATTATCAATTTTACAACAGGATTTTTTTTCTTTTTTTGTGATAATCTGCTGCGAAAAGTAATCTTTATCACTAACTAAGATACTATGCCTCGTTTCTTACATTATATACTAGTAAATAGTTCACACAATACCCAGTATTAAACAGTATTAATTAATATAAAGGGCAATTTACAATAGTTCTTGTAAAGGTTAAATATAAATATTTTTATTTTCCCATTTTTATCGTTACTTTTATTTTGTAGCAATCTAAGAACTAACCTACTTTTATAAAAATGCAAATACATATAAACACTTGACCCTTAACTTCTCGGATCACTTAAAGTTGAGTTGCTAAGCATAGTTTGTAATATTATGTGTTAAGAAACTAGGATATTTAAAATCGTATTGACAGACATCAGGATTGTAACTGTATGACTTAAATAGTCAAGATGTATCTTTTTATATATGTTTATAACAATTTAGCGTATGACCTCATACATCATCTAGTATTACCTAATGGTAATAGATCTAGAAGTACCAATCAACTAGTGTAACTACGTTACCATCATTCGACATATTGTACCGGGACAAAGAGTCAGCTTAGATAGTTTCTCCGTAATAAATCTAGTTGTCAAAGCTTATACTTATCTAAACAAGAATGATTTGATATTAATAAAGTTATAATATTTAACGGATTTTTTCAAAGCGCTACCATTGCAGAAATAAGGCAAGTAAAAATAAAAATATGGCCAATTTTAATTATGTCAGAATCAGGTTAGAATTAAAAATTAACTACGTATGCGTTTAAAAGAACGTTACTAAAATCTTTACTAATAGCAATCATTGATTAATTTAATAAAAATAATTTTGTGATATATGGGAATGGAACGTTAGTTGAATGCATGAAACGGAATGCAGATGTGTGAGCGAGATGGTACGACAAGAAGGAGGGGGCTAGAAGAAAGGAAAGATGATTGAGGACGGGTAGAAAAGAGTTCATATGAATGAAATGAAGTTTATTAAAGCTACAGAGTTTTACTATGCTTCGGATAACCCGCATACTACAGATATATACGTAAAACTACACAATATTTTGAATAACGTTAGTTCGCTATTAGCGTGATATATTTTGAACTAGCAGTAATCACTGTTTGCGCGAGTTGGCCTGGTTTGTTCTGTGCTGATTTCCCAGCGGACGGCATTATATATTTCGATATGGTTAGCTATTCAAAATAAATAATTCACTCTGTTAGTTATTTCTGTTGGTATAGTTTAAACGATACTCGCATAATTTTTAACGTTATCGCTTGCTACCGTTTCGTATGCAAATTTTTATTTCAAGTTTTAACAATTGCATTTTCACTTCTGATTTCGTTTCACTACTTTTATTATAAACTGTAAGAATTATTAAATTATATGTCTTAAATTTAGGTTAATAGTTAACCATCATCATCTTCCTCCTGCTCTTATCCCACTCTAAGCGGGGTACGGCACAACATGCTATAAACATGCTGTCACATGATTTGGCTGCGTTTTTACGACCGGCCGTCTGCCTAACATCAACTTACCTCTGTCGTATTTTACGACATCTTGGTAAGAAAGAGGGTGGTCTATTCTACTAAACCGGATACCACACGGTGAGTCAACTTACCTTAGTCGCCTTTTACGACACCTCGGTAAGAAATGAGGTTGGTCTATTCTACTCAGCCGGATACCAAACGGCGGATCGACTTACCTTAGTCGCCTTTTACGACACCTCGGTAAGAAAAGAGGGTGGTACTATTCTATTCAGCCGGATACCACACGGCGTCCTTATATCTCTCCTATTATGTAACATTAATAAAATTATTTTCATTGCGATAATATTTTACTATTTAATATATATATTTACTACTACTATACTATATTTAATATATATTTTAATACCAATAGTATTTTAATTTAAGTCTTTATTTTTGTGAAAAAAGTCAGTTTTTTTTATTCTAAGAGGTTTTTATGTTGACTGCCAGATAATAACGACGAAAATCAAATTTAACTACATTATAAATTACAATACAATAAATGAATAGAATTTAACATACTGAATACGAGTTTAATCTTTCCTGTCATTATTTATTGCGACACTCTAGCAACCCTAAAATTTTATTGTTTTTATAGCTTAAAGCTAAGTCAGACGTCGGTTTGAGTTTAGATATGAACTGGCCAAGCACGTTTCGATTCACGATAAGGCTCAAATGAAACAAAAAGATTTTCATACATATTACATCGATGAAATTGATGTGATAAAAACCTTAGAGATAAATTATATATTTATAGATATAAAAAATGCAATTGGACACAAACAAAAATGCAATAGAGACACTATTAAAAGATAAAAAAATGGAATTGGAATGTAAAAGAAGGAAAGGGCAGGTGACATGTGGGATTTAATCCCGTATATTTTCACTTTTATAGTCCACCCGTTCCTATTGGGCTATTACAACTTCTCAAATGACAGCAAAATGAAGCTTTGCATTCTATTTCTATTTAGCAGTTATTTAGAGCCTGGAAATAGGGATAAAATGTCATGTTTTAAATGAAACCTAGCTAGATCGATTGATCGCACCTGAAACCCCTACTTTGAGTTTCATGAAAATCGTTAGAGCCGTTTTCGAAATTAAGTAAGATTAATACTGTTTTTTCATAAGACAATAACAAGTAGTACATAATTATGGGTATATTAACAATTCAGTTGAAGCAAAGGTACTAGCTTGTTATAACCTAACAATGATAGCTTATAGGTTAAGTAAGCTATTAAGTTCAAAAGCTATAATACCCTCTTGGATGTGAACAATTTGCAAAGTTCAACTGGCCACCAGTGTGGTTGCTCAAAAACCCTGGAGCCTCTACAAAGGCGGAGAGTGGCTGGCTTTAAGGCAGACAATATAACCAGAACTCTTCCCTAAGAGCTCCACTTGGTTTCGAATATTTCTTATTCCTCAGATAGATGTAACCTAGCAATCCTCGTGGAATAGCATGCTTGGTAATCCAATCCTTCAAGGAGATAAGTAAGTATCCCGCTGGGATAGTAACAGGCCACTTTACGTAACATCCAATACAAATTTTCACGAAAAGATAGTATTATTAACAAATAAACATTTTATACAAGCATCGAATATTCGAGATTCGATATGATATTGGTATTTAACTCTCAAGTGTAAACGAGAACGGTAAATATTTCAACTTGTGTTGGCAACTGTACCATAAGCTCAAATAAGGGATGTACATAATATCACTCGCATAAATATTTTTTATTATGATCATAGATATTGTGTTATTATTTCGTTCCGAATTTTCAAGTTGAATAATAATCGTTATTTGTGCTTGCGTTTAGCTTTTATTAAGCTCTTTTTTAATAAGTAGAGTCTTGCTTATATTTTATTATTGCTTAAGTCACGAGGTGTTACATTGAGGCCTGTGGTATCTGGCTGATTAGAATAGACTACTTCCATTTTTTACCGAGGTGTCGTAAAAGGTGACTAAGCAAAGTTGATCCGCCGTATGGTAACCGGCTGAGTAGAATAGGCAACACTAATTTCTTACCGGGGTCTCGTAAAAGGCGACTAAAGTAAGTTGGTGTATCGTATTGAATAGAATAGACCACACTCTTTCATAACGACGTGTCGTAAAAGGCAACTGAAGTAAGTTGATGTCAGGCAGGCGGCTGGTCATAAAATACCTAGCCAAATCATGGGTCAACATGTTTATAACATGTTTGTCTATCCGCAGCAGTAGTTGCATGTTAACACTCAAGTAACATTATTTTTAAATCGCAATTTTTATACAAAAAAAATATATATCCCTAATCGTATTCTATCTGTAATTTGTTTTATATATTTTTTCCTTCATATTCATGGATCGATATTTTTAATATTTAGAAGGTACATCCCTAGTGCAGTCATAGACAGTGACGCGTTATGCACACGTCACAGGTATCGACACCTGTTACTTTGTACCGTCGGGTGCAGCGGTGCAATCACAAATTCAATTACGTGTCGACATTTCGGTGTGAAACCTAAACCCGCTGCGAGTTCCCGCCATTTTCGAATGTCATTAATGGCGGTCAAGTGAAACGTCCAATATATTCAAAATGGAATAGGAGCTTTTTTCTGAATTAAAATTTTAGGAAATAAGTTTATAAAGCTAAAGAGTTTGCTTAATCGATTTTTTGAACACGCTAATCTCAGGAACTAATGGACCGATTTCAAAAATTCTTCAAACATACAATAGTCCATTTATAGAGGAAGGCTATAGACAGACAGGCTACAGAAAGATATATAACATCTAAAATAAAGGAGCGGAGCTGCAATAAAAAATATGTGTTTTGTCAATAAATACATCTATTGCGAGATTTTTAAAAGCTGTTATTCAACTTGCAAAGTACGTAAGTGAAGGTGGAATCTCCAAGATGGAAACCTCTAAATCAATCTTTTCCATACAATTTATTCTTTGAAAAAACCGTTTTATGTTTTCTATTTAAAAAAAATATTATTCTCCGAAAAGCTTGTACGTATTATTCTATAAAAACTAGAGCATCAAAACTGACCTTTTTCAACAAAATTTCTCAAGATTATCTGACCTTTTTACACAAGTTTAAAAATTATCACAATGAATTGATGAATGAATGAAGATTATTTGAATAAATGACAGAAGCATATTTCAACTGCAGTGCACCACGTGGCAACAATGAACATAGAGTAAGTTAATTTAATTTTATAGTTTTAGGATAATCCGCACGAGTTCCTTTCTTTTTGGTAGGAGCAAACTTCCGAATTAGTGATAGCTTCTTTAAAAACATTTAACGATACAAAAGTACTTGCATACAATCTACTTTGTGGTACCAATTTTGTATTTTTTTTTCTATTTTACTAAATAACTTATTCTGCGGTGTAACATTACATTAAACTTTTTTAAATTTCGTGAATAGGAAAATTGAAATGATGTTTCTTAACAAAGTTTACTTATTCTATTGTTATTGTTCAATCAATATCCTTTTTAAAGCGACTTGAATAGCGTCCCGAAATATTGTTTTTCATTACCAAGATACCGGAAATTTCCACTTTTAATTAACCTGAAAATACTTCTAATTAATCTCACAGATATTAATGAAATTTCTCAAAAATGTTATGAAGGAAATAAGGAATATTTTAATTAGAGTTTTTAAGGCGGTTTCTATTTTACGTGTCCTGGATATTTTAATTAGAAGAAGAAGGAAAAATAAAAACCATTTATTTCTTTGTTGTAGCTAATGACGTGGTTTATTTATCGAAGACAAGTTACGAGTATATCCAGTATATCCATATACGGTACGGTATATACGGATATATTGATGCAGTGTGGTATCCGGCTGAATAGAATAGACCGCCCTCATTTGTAACAGAGGTGTCTTAAATGGTGACTAAGGTAAGTTGACCCACCGTGCGGTATCCGGCTAAATAGAATAGTACCACCCTCATTTCTTACCGAGGTGTCGTAAAGGGCGACTAAGGTAAGTTGAGCCACCATGTGGTATCTGGCTAAGTAAAATAGACCACCCTCATTTCTTACCGAGATGTCGTAAAGGCGACTAATATAATATAAATTCACGTCAGGAGGCGGCCGGTCGTAAATTACTTAGCCAAATCATGTGACAACATGTTCAAAACTTTTTGTACCGATCCCACTTAATGTGGGATAAGGACAGGTTAATGTAGAACATTACTTTCGCATATTTATATATACACTGACATATTTTTTAAAGAGATTTTTTAAAGATTACTTTTTACTTTTAAAGAGAAATCTCATCCTAATATTATTTTTACTTAAGTGGAAACGTCAAATAAGCAACGATATCGAACTCACGGCATAAAATATTCATGAAATATAACGACTTCACGACACTGATGCAAAAATGTTTGAACTTTTTGAATCTCAGGTCCGCAGATAGGTTCGAGCATGCAAATTAGATTAAGCCTTCGACGTTCCTTTAGTGCAAGTCGAAGTTATTCCGCCAATTTTAAAATAAAAAATCGTGTCTGTAAAAATATCTTTTTGTTAGTTCGCTATATAAAAAATGACCAGGATTCTAAAATACCTGATCATTTTCAATCGAAAAAGGCAAAAATAATACTTTTTAGAGTCAATTACAAGATTGAAAAGGTTCCATCTATCTCTAGATGATGCATCGGTTGCGGGGCGAAACGATTGGTGAGTTTGTGATACGTGAACGTATGTAGTGCTTGTGTTTTGTGATGGCGGTGTTGGAGTTTTGTGCATGTGTTTTTACGAATAATAATAATACAAGTATGAGAACGGATTGTCCACTCTACATTTAGTATTATATATAAAAATTCTACTAATATATAATTATTATTTAGACAAATATTTTCTAGTCTGTAATTTAAATACCGAAAGGGAAAGAGATTTGCGGATTGATACTTGTAAATCATTCCACAGCTTAACACCTTGAAAGCTAAACGATCTTGAGTAAGTCAGTGAGGAGCATTTAGAGAAGGCAAGATCTAAGGTATTTATAGATCTTAGCCGACCACATCCTACATCCAACAAGAAGTTGAAACGCTCTTTAAGATATATTCAAATTCAAATTCAAAACTATTCTTTATTCAAATAAACTTGTAAACAAGTGCTTTTGAATCGTCAACTCTACTGCTGGTTCGGAAAGCTGTTCCTACCGAGAAGAGCCAGCAAGAAACTCGGCGGTTGCTCTTTTAAAAATATAATTCTTAATACTATTTACATTAAGTCGTTACTGTCTTGTACAGGTTCAAAGAGAGCTATATCCACACATTCTTATCTTCCAAATAATCTTCAAGAGTATAGTAGGCTTCATTTCTTTCTTCTTTTATTGGGCTGGGATATTACCCGACGCTAGTGGCGGTCTACTCTGCGCATTTCGTATTTATAATAATTGTAAATTTCGAATAATAAATAATTATACTTCCGTTACAGCAAAAATCATAAAGAACTCAGAAACGAAAACCATAGATGGTCTAAAAATTTTGGAAATCAAAAATTTATTAATCTTATATTTATAAAAACAAAACTATAATATAACGTATATTATGTAGTAGAATTGAAAACATGTTTATACCTGTACCTGTAAGAGCCAGTAACACCTTCTGTGGAAGGTCGGCAGGATGGCTGAGTGTACGTAGCACCCGTATATACACTGGAACAAGGAAATATATAAATTAATTTAAATTTCTATAGAGCGTGAGTTGTATGGGTTCACAGTATCTAATAAATAGCTAATAATACAATGGTTATAGCTTTATGGATAGAATAAAAGGCTTCAATATTCTATACGTTACAAGAAATTTGTTTTAAACTTGCATTTAGAAAAGTTCAAATCAACAAAACTTTTTATACAATTGAAAATAATGTCAAAGATTAGGAAGCTATAATTTGAATTACAACTAGCTAGCCTGTAGATTACATTGTAAGCTTACGGAAAGCTTAATTAATTTTAATTAATAATTTTATACAGTAGAGTAACCGAACAGTGGACGCCGAGATTCTTGCTGCTTCTAACAAGTAAGAGCACTCTTTAGAATCAGTGGTAGCTTCATTAAAATTTGGCAATTCAAAAGTACTTGTATAAACCAAACTGAATAAAGAATAACTGATGATAATTTAGCTAAGCTGTTGAATTACATATTAAAGTAAAAAAAAACAATAATTATGTCTATTTTAGTTTTTAGCTAGTTATTTACGCGGCCATTTTGGTTCTATCTTGGACCATGTATTTCGCCGAAATGAAAAGTAGAGCATATTATATTATTCCAGTTTTAGACTAAGCTGAACTTAAAATTTTGTTACGTAGTATAAAATACCTTTAAACGCAGATATGTTAAGATTTCACAATCACAAATACATGATCACAAACTGTGGTCTTTGTAATTTTAGTAGGATTGTTAACAATTTTTTATCATATAGAAGAAATTTTATCATTATAGTGAGATAAAACTGAAGCAGTTACGAGTTTATGTGCCGAAACATTTTGCACACACGGTTCAATTAATGGCTCCGTACAAAAATCTGCGCCCGGTTTCCTCTCGCGCATACAAGATAAACACATTCAACAATTCATCCCAACGTTTGTACCTATTAAATCATCCGGGCGCTTTTATCGCGTTATTTCAATGGAGGAATATGGTTTTATTTACTTTAACTTTTCACAGTTTGTTACAAATGTTTCGCCAATTTAACACTCAAATTAATACGTCGGATGTATTTCATGTTATGCTTCCAAGCAACTCTGTATTTCATTGAATACAAAAAATATATATATTTACATACTAAACTCTGTATTTCATTAAATACAAAACTATAATATATATGTAATTGAATACAAAACTTTTTATTACATTGCATACTAAACTCTGTATTTCAATGAATACAATTTTTTTATTTAATTGAATACTAAACTCTTTATTTCAGTCTATCTATATTTAAACTCGAAATTTAATTGAAAATCAAATTCTATATTTCATTGAATATAAAACTTTTTATTTCATTGAATACTAAACTCTGTATTGCGTTGAATAAAAAAAGAAAATTTCATTGAATACTAAACTTTATATTTCTGTAAATATTAAACTCTACATTTAATTGAAAATCCAATTCAGTGTTTCATTGAATATCAATTTCTTTATATCACAATAAAAATACAATACAGAATTAAAATACTTAAAAAATACAAAACTTTGAAATTTATTGAATACTAAAATGTACTTAATTGCATTTCATAATTTTTTTTTCAATCATCGTAGGCCGTTCTTTTTCAACGCAGTGAAGCTTCTGAGCATACTTCTGATAATAAAGATAACACTCTTGCTAATTTTTTAGGTTTATTTACTAATTTACTCGAATCGGCATTACTATCATGCTGTCTATACGACAAAATGACCTGCAGAATACTCGTGTGCTAATTCTTCTACTTCTTTTTTAACGATTGACGTCGATTAAGGCAGAGGTCACTTCAATTTATTGAGACACAACATGATCCCGGTGGTTTGAATTTTTAAGGCCATTTGTCAACCTTCTAGGCTCCACGGCTAAATGTGAAACATTACTTTATCGCAGTATCAGTGAGAGACCAATGCGCTAGTATTCAGTTGGGTAATACTGTTATTTGGTATTAGAGAATATACTCGTACAAAGGTACCAACCAAAATGTGATGAACCACTCCATACTGACAATATGCAAACAAAATAATGGATAGTAAACCGAAACAAGAGACAATCCACTATTGACTCTTGAAATTAGTTGTTCAGATATCCACTATAAGTAAAGCGCTTCGTCGTCGGTGCAAATGATAAACTCTAGCGATAAATTATATACATTCTGTACCCGAGACTATGTTCGGTTCGGATAATTTTTTGTTTTTTCGGTTACTGAAGGAATAACAAGAATTTTTTTGTTTATGTGTGAGTATATTAGTTTTAAATGTATTAAATTGTACAAATATTAACACACTATCGCATTTATAATATTCGTGATATATATATTATGAATTAAAAATATATAATTATAAACTCACATGAAACCTCATATGAAAATTTTATATATAACTATATAGTCAATTTATGTCAGTTGATAATTTAATATACGAAAAAAAAACATAAGTTTGTAAAAGGGAAATATATGTCTTTTGTCTATTAGGGTTGGTGACCCAAATTAAACTGTAAAAGTAAAGCTATTCGTAAAAAAATAAGGTTACTTTTACACTTACGGAGGAAATAACGCGAAAGAAGTCGCAGCTGTAGCCGTTGTAAATATAACTACTAACCAGAGACAATTATTATACTTTTGTATACACCTGTTAACGATAAATGTATTAGGATTTCATTTGATATAAATTATATCGTTGTTGTATAAAATAATGCCGAGTGGTTTCCGACTGAGTATATTAGACCACCCTCATTTCTTACCGAGGTGTCGTAAAAGGCGACTAAGGTAAGGTGACCCACAGTGTGGTATGCAGCTGAGTAGAATAGACCACCCACTTTATTACCAAAGTGTCGCAAAAGGCGACTAAGGTAAGTTGACCCACCGTGTGGTATCTGGTTGCTGGGATAGACTACACTTTTTATATCAGAGGTAAAATACGACTAAGCTAAAATACGGCACAACTAAAACTGGTTGTGCCTACCCTACTTAGAGTGGAATGAGGGCAGGAGGATGATTGTGTATAAAACGCTTTTATTTTATATCGCTCTGTTTTATAACTTGGACCTCGTACGCTTCAAACTGATCGCAGAATAATTTTATTCAGCACGCCTACACGTTGTGACTACGTACAAGTGGCATGCACGTGCGAACTTTGACCACAGACAAACATTATACTTTCAAATTTTTATTCACGACCGCGCGTAGCCTTTACGATTTAAAAGAGGTCAAACGTTTGAATTTTTTTCGCAGTTTCAAATACTTTACGATTGTAAAACGGCTTTGTGGACGAAATTTATGTTTTTTTTTATTTGCATTATCTATTTTTTTTTAGGATATATGTCCTAAAAATACCTACATAAAAATACCACAACACTTTATGTATTACATAAGTCATCATTACTGCCATTATCCTATATTAAGTGTGGTCGGCACAACATGTTTTTCATCTTTTTTTCTTATTATTCAACTCTGGCACTACTCCTTTTATATTCATATCATACTTCCTTATCTCTTTTAGGCCTCCCTTTAACCACATATCCATCCAGATTCATCTCTAACACTTGTTTGGTCACATTATTTTCATTCTTCCTCAGTTGTGCATACCATCTTAATCTTGCACTTCTCGTTTTGTGTATAATGGGCTCAACTTTCTGACTTCCCCTTATAAACTCATTTCGTATTTTATCCAGTTTTGTCACACCACACATACACCCTAAAATTCTCATCTCATTTGCATGCACTCTTCTTTCATACGTTTTCATAGCTCAAAATTCTGATATTTTCAAAACAACAGGTCTTATAAGCGTTCCATAAATTTCCCCCTTAACTATAAGAAGCATTTCAAATTATAAATAAAAAAATATTGAAGAGAATCCTTAAACTAAAGTAAATATTAACTATGTTCTTAATAGAAATATAAATGTTTGTCCGTTTGTCCTTTTATAATCTCTGAAACTGCTTCACCGATTTCTAGTGACTGATCCTGAAAGTTTGGTGGCAATCAAGGCATTTTTTAACTGGTGAGTCCATTTCGAAGGGAATTTTTAAATCGGACTTAGCCACAGCAATGCGTGGCTGGACACATAGTTACTTAAAAACCTAAGGCATTGTATAATTAAACATTACATTGTATAATTAAACATTGAAACCCTTAGAAATACGCTTCAAACAAACTTTTACAAGAAACTTCATCCCCTTTATAATTTTCCCTTTCATAATGTTTCCCATCTTCAACGAGCGTCTTATCCCCAACAGGGTTCATTATAGAATTTTCCTGTAATAAAATTTATAACATACACGAGCGGTTATGTGATTAAAATCACATACACGGATCGGATGGAGCCGTAAAATCCTAATTCACTCACGAGCTGATTTTCGTTGAGATATTATTGTTTGGCCCAATGTATGAACTTGAGCGTGTTTTGAGAAAATTAATGGCGCTGAAAAAATCAAAGTTTAAGACCAGATACAGTTAAGGACTGAATTCTTTAATCTTTTATAATAAAAGTAGCCACGACTGTGCCCACGACTTCGAATAATCTTTGGTATTAAAATATCTCCAACTATGTATTTTTTCCAGTTCCCAAAAAATAATCTTGATTCAAGTTAGCTTTCACAAAGTCCTGTTGAATCGTCAAGGATCAATATGTTTAATAAAGCGTTCTGTTATATGTTTAATAAACTGATTCAGAATATTGCTTCTATCGAGAAGACCTAGCAAGAAACTCAGCGGTCAATCTTTCAAACATTTTCTTATAGTCTTATAGCAGTACCTACTTTTTAATTTGGATATGTCGGTTACCACCAAAAAAAAGGGATTTTAAGTCATCTTACTACGATAAAAAGAGTAGGTAGGTAGTCATAAAGTCTTAATCACAACTTGCTTGAATTGCGCAATGTATCAATTTCCTTGCCATTAACTAAATTTGAAGATAACTAAATTCGTCAGGAACTTCCTACGCATTCCGCCTTATACCAAAACATCAAATATCGGTTTCCGGAAATAATCCCCGAAAAATCCACTCCAGACTCGGTTATTGGGTCGAATGGCCTCACAAAATACGATTCGGCAGTTCAACCGATTTAGATCCATCTATTTGCCAGGTTTATAGGTTATCTATACGATTGGGTCTCCAAATGAGCTGACAGTGGGCGTATTGTTCTATCGGATCGATGCCATTATGCTTTTTGCTATAGCATACCGATTGAATTGATAGCATCGTGGGTGATTCCGGTAATAGTCAGCGATGTATGACAATTGTTTGAGACATCTTGTATGAATCTTCATCAGGCTTTCTAATTTTTTGGTTCTAGTTGTAACAATTGTTGTTCAAAGCTCAATAGAAAACAAATGAAACAAGCTATTTGCTATTATCTCCTATAATTATGTGGACAGCCTCAAAAGGAATGGTAGCGACACAAGGTCGTATAGAGTGAACGTCATTAGACAAGATAAAGTCTGCCGGATCCTGTAGCCATCAGCTAAAAAGAAGAATAAATAGAATAAAGAATACAATTAAGATGAATAAAGAGATCCCGTATACTGTATCCATCGGCTAAAAGAAGAATAAATAGAATAAAGAGTACAATTAAGAAGAATAAAGAGAAAAGTCCTAAACAGCGCAATTCATTAATAAGTAAATGTAGAAAAAGGATATATGTAATGGTTGGACAGATATACGAGTAACAAACTAACTTATTGCAAAAATACAAATATATTTTATATAATTGAATCAAATATAAAACTTCGTAATAAACAAAATATAAATCTGTATAGATCAGGATCTATCCAACAAGACAGTATAGTGTCTTTATATTTCAGCACGACATAGATGCATGACTTTTAATAGTCCGATTAAATCTACGTTCAAATCGACTAACTTCAATATGGCAGCCACTTATCTGACATTTCAAATTTTATCGACTGGAAAACCCAATTTTTGTTTATACAATCACCAACTTAGGTAGTAGTAATAAGGGATTATATCCAATTTGAAAATATCCTTATACATTGTTCTTACATAATATGCACAACCACACCCCTCAGTCTCGTATATTGCCAGTCAACACCACTATTTCGTACAATTTATCAGACGCTCCCTTATTTTAATCAATCATTGCTGTGTCTGTTTCTACCACGGATCTTTGCTATTCGGAGTGTCTTGAGAATTAGTTGTACATATAAGTATAATATCATAAGCAGCTTCACGAAATTGAATAGAAGCTTCAATATAAAATCGAAGTAATTTTCTGTAATTTATATAAAAGTAACAAAACTTCACCGATTACATAAGTGCCTGCTAAGATACTGTTGAAGAAATTGAAACTACAACTAAAGAATAAATACTATTTTCTAGTTCACTAGTGGCAAATATGCAAATTTATGAAAATATCATACAACAATATTATTTTAGATAATCTAAGCGCAACTACAATAGAGATAACCTAACATTCCGATCAAATATACGTTCAAAAGTAGACTCCTTTAACATAAAAACTCAACTACTTAAAGGCTTATTATCAAATGCAAACCACTAGCATTAAGCAACTGCACAAATATCTATTAACTATACCGTTTGCGACATATTCTTTTATCAAATCATCATCAAATAATCTAAAAACCGCAACGTTAAATTTAAAATTTGTTAGGTTTTCAGCATTGCTAGAAATATTTGAAGTGTACAATTTAATACAAAATTTCTGCGCTAGACGAATTCTCAACAGCGCCCTTAAGTCACGTACTCCAACTTGCAGTCAAAGCTAGTAGTTGGCATAATTTATCACAGGCTCACTTATTTTGATCAATCATAGTTATTTCAATTTCTTCTACTATTAAAATTGCAAGAGATAAATTATTATCAGATTTATTCATATCACAAACGGTTATACAATAATTTATGCTGACACTTATATTTTTAATTAATTAATGTTATTTATTTTCCACTAACAAAAAATAATTTTAAAATAATCAAAATGAGAGAGAGATGTTTGTATTAGTGGAACACTTATCAAATCAGTTATTACAATAGAATAATTGCAAATTGGTTTGCTATTATATCCCGTTACAATAAAAAAATAATAAATATTTATATTTGAAAACATACGAATAGTTTCAAGTATTTAATATATTTTATACTATGATTGATTTAATCAGGTAAGTCATCAAGACTGTTGTTAATTATATAATACCAGTACTTTAAAAAAATTATTTAAAGTGCTTGCCAGAATTGTCAATTTTAATAAGCACATATTCAAACTCATCAAGTTCAATATCTATTATTTAATAATGATACAGATATAAATGTAGACGGTAATGAAAAAAATCAATTACATCAAAAGAACAATAACAAAACAACTCCGTAAAACCTATTAACATCTTAAGTAAATGTATCAGCCAAAAATCAGAAACAACCTTCACATAAAAAGATTAATTACACCATTATGACTAGAACTTCAACCATCAAGAAATTAGAGCAAGACATTTAATTAAACTACCAAAAACTTCATCGATCAACGTCAGAACGTAATACGTGTTGCGAAACATAAATCATTTCGGCTGCGAATTTAAAAAGGCATCTGCATCCGTAAGTGGCGAAACTTCTTTCGTCCGTGCACCTGCTCGAGTATTCTCTGCGAAATGTTATTTTGAGTGTGAGTTCACGTGACATTTCCTACTGAGTGTCCTGAATTGGCTGCAATCCAAATATCTGTTTATCTAGCTTCCAAGTTGAGACGTAAAGGTGTCATAGATCTGCGGTAATCGAGATCAAAACACTTGGAAAATTATGAGTGAGATTCAGTATGAAATGTGAGAATAAGCGAAATTGCTTCAATTTTAGTAATAGGTGGCCTTAACCTAATTAGAATTTATGTTGACTATGTAAGTAATTAAGTAACGGCCTGTTACTATCCCACATGCTTTTGGAGAGAAGAATTGGAGCTAAGACCTACCACGCTGCTCCAATGCGGATTGGTAGTTTGCACATATCCCAAGAATTCTCAATAGATATGCAGGTATTGACTATGTATGTAATCACTAATAATGGCTTTGGTAAACGTTCTTAAATTTATTTGTATGTATGTATCGTTTTCAAATAACTTGGACAGACTCAAAAGTGTCATGGAAAGCAAAATATCCAAACTAATCAAGCTCGTATCCCTTGAAGAGATCTAAGTCTTACAGTAGAAGAACGAAATTTCTGACGTTGGGTTGCCATGGTTTCTTGCAACACTCCCGACGGCGTGATGACTAATGAGTTTTTCTAAGCCATGGTCCGGTCTCACAAAAGGCACCCTTAGGACGACGTTCCTCGTCGTTAATAGAGTTTTTGTACTTTAGTCACCACATTTCTCAACCTCGAAGATGCTTTAAGCTAGCCCTTCTCACCCGATGACGCTGTAAAAGCTGTTAGCATACAGGCATTACAAATAAAGCAGCAGAAGACCCTCGGTTTAACAAGAGGAAGAAATGAACTGAGTTTTGATGTAATCATCAACAAAATACTGAACAATCGCGTGCGTGTCACGAATACGTGGTGCAATTCCTTCATCGATTGGTTTATTACACATTGAACTGTCAATGATTTCCATTTTGCGTGATTTTAAAAGATTATACAAGTATGGTTATTGTTATATGGATTGTCCTATCATCATGAGGTATCGTAGGCTGGTGAAAATGACGAGAATAAGGACCCATATTATTAAGCATGAAGTCTAGGTTTTGAGACAATCGATGACATAGCAACAGTCAAATTTTGGAGACTTTGTTGTATAATAAGTTTAAATATAGATTATAATGTATCATATATGTATTATAATGAATTTCTCATGTAATGGTCCACTAAACGGTTCTTTTTCCTAGTTAACAGGAATATATTTAGTTCAACGCTTGCCCTCTACACTCTCAACTTTTAATGAAGATACTTGAACGCCACGTAGGTCCGTTAAATACAAGCACGTAGTGAAATTTTCGATTCACTAACTACGATTCTTCACTACTTAAGGGTTAATAAATTTAACTGGCTTAACAATAAAGAAGAAGAATCTGCTTGTCTGTAACGTTTTAAAGATTAATCTGAAGCAATATTAGTGAAATTTTGTGAATCTATACTAATATATAAAGCTGAAGAGTTTGTTTGTTTGATTGTATGAACGCGCTAATCTCAAGAACTAATGGACTGATTTGGAAAAATCTATGAGTGTAAGATAGTCCATTTATCAAGGAAGGCTATAAGCTATATAACATCACGCTGAGATGAATATGAGAGGAAAAGCAATAAAAATATTAAGAAAACGTCAAAAATTGAAGCTTGCCTTATGTGCGCTAATTGAACGGTGAACGTTATTCGAAAATCATGTATTACAAAATTGTTTCCCTCTAAAAGTTCTAAATAAAAGTCCGCCACAGCATATGTCTAGCTTTTAAGCTTTTAAGCGACTTTAACCATTTTTATGGTTATCAAAATACTATATTACGATTTTAATGTTTTAATAGTTATAGTTTTAATTTGTTCCCGAACTTAACATACTTGTGTTATATGTGACAGACATAATTAAATTTAAATAATATCTCTTAACGGTCTGTGCCCGTTAGCGAAATTCCGCAAAGTAATGCCTGCTTCTATAAAAGTTTTTTCTACTTTTTGTATACAAAATTCTAGAAAAATCGAGTCGAATTTAAAACTACCCAAACAATTCTAAATATCCTAAACAATTTGGGGGTAAAAATTGGTACTAGGTGAGTATTTTCCGGTTTAAATTTCCTTTTGGCCGAGTGAATGTCAAAAGGGTCTGGTGAAATATTCAAGCACCTCACGCATAGGTCTCTTTGAATGGATCTAGTACAGAACGAACGTACGTTCATTCGTGATCGTTGGACGGTGTGATTTCATATATATTTCTTAGCTGGCTATTAAAATCACGCCCTATTTACTTTTGAACGTAACTATTCAAGATAATGTTATGTTTTTGATAGACGGGTGACAAATCAATTAGAATAATTATATGTCTAATAAAATCAGGGACTTTTAAATTAGGGACTAATAATATAAATGCGTATTCATGGACAATTACATTATTGGCTGAGCTAACATAGATGAAATTTAGCACAATCTGCGTTATTATAATTTTTCAAGTGAAAGCGTTATTAACCTTTGTTTTCTGTAATGTTGTATCAGTTTTGCAGTGCCTGAAAACAGGGATATAACCAATTTGTTTTTTAATTTAACCTAGCTAGATTGATTTATAGTACCCGAAACCGTCTAAATAGTTATTTCACCATTGCCTAAAAGAGGAGTATATCCTTATAAGTCTTTCAATAATTTGAAATAAAATAATGAACAAGAGTTCTCTGACATTAAGTACAAGTTTTCAATACATAATTTATTTATTTATATATACTTTATTGTACCACCACATAATATGAATACAAACATTTGTATTAAACTTTATAATAAAATATAAATAACAATTTTGTACGGCACAAAAGGCGGCCTTATCGCTTATTAGCGATTTCTTCCAGACAGCCTTTGGATTAGGAAAACTGTAACACACAGAGTAGGTAGGTGGCGTGTTATGAAATAAACTTACATACTAATAAATACAACCTAATACATACAAATTACACAAATGAAAATATTATGATACATATTATATACCAACTAAAATATATATATATATACACCTAAAAATGCAATAAATTAGTAGAACTATCGTCACAGTATTAAGACAGAGCATAATAATAAGTTTTCAATAAATATAAGTTAAAATAAAGTCATGAAATATTATTGTATTATTTTATATTAAGGTCACTAATATTTTATCAGTGATATAACCTAAACTCGATGTTTAAGTTACTTGTCAGTGTCATTGACATAAAATCTAACTGCTTGTCAATTGTTTTATAAATGACAAGCAACCAGTTTCAAACTTAATAATAAAATATTAGATATTCAGTTATTTTATATAACAATACACAAAAATGGTATCAGCAAAGTAATACAAAATAAACCTAAAATTTTTATTTTTGACAGTGATTAAGTAACATTATTTGGTTTATTATTCTTTCATAACTACTTTTGGACTAGCTGCGCTTTCCTTCTCTACAAAAACGGGATATAAACAGGCCGTTACTTTATTTTTTTTTAACTGCACCTCTTAGATTTACTTACATTATACTATACTTTAGATTTAAAACGGTTTTTTATTAGAAAAACGATTAGTAGATTAAACCATGCTCATTTCGAACCGAGGTGTCGCAAAAGGTGACTAAGGTAAGTTGACATCAGGCAAGCGGTCGGTCGTTAAATGCCTAACCAAAACATGTAACAAAATGTTTAAAACATATTGTAGAGACCTCACTTAAAGTGGGATAGGGCCTAGAGAATGATGATTTAGCCCGGTATTTAAGTATCAATCGCACAAAATTACATCAATATTGCTCCAGCCAATCAACTATGAAAGCGTAACGGATAGACAGATTTTTGGTTTTATACAATTGGTATAAAAATAATCATCAATCTTATCTTTATTTTTGCCATTAAATGTCAAGAAAAAAGCGTAGATTATTCGGGAAACGTGTGGTCGGGAGAAATGAAAATATCTAGGATTGAGCCCCACCTACCCAATAATTTTTTCTTTTTTTTTTTGAAGTTTCAGCAAGTAAATAAATAATAAAGTATAATCTTTCCCTGTCGGTATCGATACAATAAATTTCACTACAGTTATAAAAAAAATAACTTAAGCCAAGCATGATCCACACCTAAAGCTGTCAAGACCACGGCCGATCCACCAAACGCCGATACGGGGCGGGTTGTTTACGTAACGAGGTAAGTTGGCGCTCCGCCAGGGCTCGCAGATATCGGATGGAAAACAAATGCTTTGGATCTACTTGACCGATTCTGACAATTGTTTTCAATGACACAGTATCTATATCGGAATTCAAATTTTAAAACCGGCACTGTATTCCAAAATATATTTTAATATGAAATGTGTGTGGAACATGAAAGGAAACGGGTACTTTTGAGTCCAATTTTAATAAGTTGAGGTATGGCTTGAAATAAGCGATATATTTTTGTTTCAGAATATAATTCAATTAGCGCAATTTGCAAGCAGGGACATTGAAAAAATCTTTAAAAATGTGTTTGCCATAACTAAAATAAGTTATCGATAATATCCTCCTGCCCCACTCTCAGTGTAGTCGGCACATGTTTTAAACACTTGTCACATGATTTGGCTACGTATTTTACGACCGGCCACCTGCCTGACGTCAACTTAACTTAGTAGTATTTTACGACACCTCGGTAAGAAAGAGGGTGGTCTAATCTACTCAGCCGGGTACAACACGATGGGTCAACTTACCTCTGCCGCCTTTTATGACACCTCAGTAAGCAATGAGTGTGGTATATTCTACTCAGCCGAATACCACACGGCAATTTTTACAAATAGTTGAAAATAACTATAAACAAATAGCCCGAAGCAATCAAAACTCCATGAATTGTACTATAATTTAAGGACGTAAAATATTAAAACTACACCGTCCACCATAAAAGTGCATTCTATGGTCCCCATAATACAAGAACAGGGATCGTCATTTCAAAAGCCCAGTCGAAAGCAGACGACCATTCTACCCCCATTATTATACCTGCCACAAATTGACGCGGATATATGCGATAGGTAAATTTTTAATCCAATAAAATTATTGGCGGACGAAATATTTATACGAACAATACGTTTCTACTTTATTTTTGCGCTGGATCGGTAAATTGGGCTGCGATTTTTTTTGCAGCAAGAATTACGCGTTTCTGGGCCAATTTACTTTCGTAGTGTGATGTTTTAATTTTTATTAGCGTTGATAAAATTCACGTTGAAAATCCTTTTTTATTATTTAAGTGATAATGTTTTTAAGGAAACGTATATCTTTGGGCCCAATTGTAATAAGTTGAGAAAATGAGATTTATTTATTTATTTCTTTCCTTGTTATACATATATTTAGAAAAGAAAAAGTAAAAAAGCCCACGTATAAAGGCGGACTTATTTCTAAAAGGGATCTGTTCCAATCAACCTTTGAGTAACAGAAGGAAAAAGACAAGTATTGAAGAAGAAAGAGAATATGGGTAATATAGAGAAAAAGAAAAAGTTTATATAAATTTAAGTGATATAATAAAATATCTTGAAAAAAGCGGTTTTTGTTTCTGAAAAAAGATTACAAAAATATTAAAAATAGTAGTTAATTTCGCTATCAATTACAAAGTTGTAATAGTTCGGGCGGGATTAGGAAGTCAAAATACCTGGGATCAAGACTCTGTTATTATCTTTTTTGCTTTTGTAATTTTAATGAGGGTGGTACTATTCTACTTAGCCGGATACCACTGGTGAATATATACTTATATATTTTTTTAATACATACTTGAATACAATTATACACCCAGACTTGAAAACCAACAAATTAATAGAAAATGTCGGCCTTCGGCGGTAATTGAACCTGCGACCCGCGGAGCTGAAGGCAGGGTCACTACCCACTACGTCAACGGGCCAGTCAAATAATATCAAAACTATTACTACTGGCCGATTATACAGCAATTACTATAAGTAATAAAATTACAGAAAATCATTTTCCAAGAACCAAATTCGAGCCCTTCAAATACAATATAAATTGCACGTGAAAAATTTGAACTAAATTCTCTTCACGAGCTATTACATAATTATTTTTGAATTCGGCGTTACATATTTGTATAACTGGCTTTGAAATGTATAAATTGCTTTTAGGAGAATTTAATCGAACAAGTCTTCAAAAGTAAAGCATAGTATCGACTAACCCATTGGCGGAGCTGGCAATGACCCTGCATTTAGCTCCGCGGGTTGCGAGTTCGATTCCCGCCGAGGGCCAACATTTTTAATATTTTTTTAGTTCTCCGAGTCTGGGTGTATATGTGTATCTAAGTATGTATTTAATATTACATATGACGACCGTGTGTGTGTTTAATTGTCCAATAAATTTATATTATACATAAATGTTTTTCTGGTTCTGTATAAGGTATGTCAACGTTGCCTATTTCCTACACTGAGACTCACACAGATTCTCTTCAAACGTGGATTATAGCAAAATAATTCTATCATTGGATTGTACTGGCGGAAAACTATTTTGTACACTTTGAATAGATAAATATAACCAGTTTCCTTGCGTACATCTAGTGAAGTGACTCTAAAAATGATAAGCACGACCGTACTATTTCTTACCCACCTTTCCTTAATTGGCACGATTCCAAACTACGGCCAGAACAGTCTCTGATACTCTACCGAGAAAACCCACCGCCGTAAATTAGGCCTTTTAACTGGATTCCAAAACGCCCACATTACGGCTTAAACGTTATGAACTGTGTACAAAAGAATTTAAAGCAAATATTTTTCTGTTATTCTTAATTGTTGTGCTATTAAAGTCTCATTTTTAAACTGAACAAACGTGCTATGGGACGATTTACTTTACTGAAGTTTTGCGTTCCGGTTCCTAAATAAAATTTCATAGCGAAATTTGTGCCATATATTTTAAATCCGAGTTAACTTATTATTCTCTCGATTATAACCTAAAAGATATACTCGCGACTTCGTATATGCTGTGTGGTATATGGCTGAGTAAAATAGACCACCCTTAATTCTTACCGAGGTGTCGTAAAAGGCGACTAAGGTAAGTTGACGCTGACGTCCCTGAGGAGGCGGCCGGTCGTAAAATACGTAGCCAAGTCATGTAACAACATGTTTATAACATGTTGTGCCGACCCGACTTAGGATAAGGGCAGGAAGGTGATGAATATATTTTTATTTTAGCAGTTTTATCATTGCCCAAAAACAGGATTAAAACCACTTTTTTTAATAAAACCTAACTAGATAGATTTTTCACCCCCAAGAGCTACAGGCTAAATTTCATGAAAATCGTTGGAGCTGTTTCTAAAATTACTAGCTACAGAATAAACGAGCTAGCTAGGTTTTTTTTTCAATTTGTTTTATCCCTGTTTTTGTGCATTAAAAAAGTGTACAATTAAAATCAAAGGATAATTTTAACTGTTAAACGTAACGCTACGACAGCCGATGGGTTACGGTCGGACAGAATATATTCAAAACCCGGGTTCTTGAATCCCACAAATCATCGACGCTTACTTTCTTCTTTTATTATTTTTTTAATATCTTTTAAAACATTACCGAGTAAGGCTCGGTTACCCAGGTACTACTTTAGCATACAGTATTAACAACGTAACATTAAACATCTCCGCAACAACAGATGTCGACAGAACTAAAGATAATAGTGATATACCTGAGCAAGGTCGCACTACGAGTACATCCACCTTCCCTTAATTGGCTCGATTCCAAACTAACAAAACAATAGCGTGCCTCCTGATACCAACACCGAGAAAATCCAGCCATGAATTACACCGTTTAACAGTTTATATTTGATTTTAAAACGCCCACACCACAAGTTAAGCGTTATGAATTGTGTACAAGGATTTCACAGCGTTTATTAGTGTTACCTTACTGTTTTCACATTGCGGCGCCATTTTTCTGTTTTATTCATAATTTACTATAAAACTATTACTTAAAATTACTATAATTATTTTTAAGTACCTGGTTGACCGAGTCTTGCTCGGTAATTCTTTACAAAATAAAAAAAAAACTAAAAAGAAGAAAAAATAATCGAGCCCCACCTAGGGTAGGTCCATCCGCCTTCCCTTGATTGTCAGAATTCCAAGCTAACAAAATGATACCAACACCGAAAAAACCCAGCCATGAATTGCACCGTTTAACAGTTTATATTTGATTTTAAAACGACGCCGTGTGGTATCCGGCTGAATAGAATAGTACCACCCTCTTTTCTTACCGAGGTGTCGTAAAAGGCGACTAAGGTAAGTCGACCCGCCGTGTGATATCCGGCTGAGTAGAATAGTACCACCCTCTTTTCTTACCGAGGTGTCGTAAAAGGCGACTAAGGTAAATCGACCCGACGTGTGATATCCGGCTGAGTAGAATAGTACCACCCTCATTTCTTACCGAGGTGTCGTAAAAGGCGACTAAGGTAAGTTGACTCACCGTGTGGTATCCGGTTAAGTAGAATAGACCACCCTCTTTCTTGTCGAGGTGTCGTACAATACGGCTAAGATAAGTTGACATCAGGCAGGCGGCCGGTCGTAAAATACGTAGCCAAATCATGTGATAACATGTTTATAGCATGTTGTGCCGACCCCACTTAGAGTGGGATAAGAGCAGGAGGATATATTTGATTTTAAAACGCCCACGCCACAAGTTAAACGTTATGAGTTGTGTACAAAGATTTCACAACGTTTATTAGTGTTACCAACCTTAGTATTTCAACAATAGATTTGCTGTTTTCACAGCGCCTATTTTCTGTTTTATTCGTAACCTTGCTGCTTACTTCGATTGGAAATCTGTGTATCACAGAAGACACAAAAGTAGTTTTTGTGAGTTAATAATAAGAGATAGAGAGTATTTTTCTAGGTCTACAGTTCTCTAGTACATTACTTCAGTGTATCTTGAATTGTTTACGCGGCGCATGCCACAAAAGCTCCCAGCAGACTTGCCTACAACCGCGCGACTTTTTCAATACAATTTACATAAAATCATAATATAGCGTTAACCTAAACCTTCCGGAAGAATTGCACCATCTATTAGATTGATTGATAGAGATTGTTAAACAATTGTCACCGTTTACTTAGCACACACATGAAAGCTTTAAATTGTCCTGTTTTCTATAACCTACCTCGATAAATATACTATCTTACACTCAAAAAAAATTCAAATCGGTCCAGTAGTTCCTGAGATTAGGGCGTTCAACAAAAAAAAACTCTTCAGCTTAATATATTACTATAGATATAGTTTTTTTTAAAGATCTCATGTTTACAATCAAAGAGAAAAATATTTTTCAATATATTTTGATTAATAGATTATGATTCCTGGTCAATAATAAAAGTAGGTATTATATAAGTATGAAATCTACCTTTTTTACTTTACCTCCTGTTTTTTTGTAATTGCTGTTTTTTACTTTCTTGGGGTTGGCAACATTGACGTTTATTTCCGTTATTCAAAGAACGGATTTAATTTTTAAAGCGACTGTGTCTTACAATTTACGGTAGCGTTAAATTTTGTTTTCCAGACCCTAACTAAAATTTAATGGCACCTCTTTTGGCTTTATTTGCAAGCGTAGGTCACTGGTTGGTTGGATAAAAAGTGTTCGTACTGAATAATAGAATTCGGTACATTTAACTGTTAAATTGTACCCTTTGAATACAAAACGAACGCCATAAAATAGATTGTAGGTGTCCTTTTAAAGCTAAAGTAATTAAAACTTTAGGTATATTGATTTTACTTTTAATATGTTCTTTAAGTGTGGTATACGGCTGAGTAGAATAGACCAGCCACATTTCTTACCGAGGCGTCGTAAAAGGTGACTAATTCAAATTCAAATTCAAGTTCAAAATATTCTTTATTCAAATTGTATTCAAAAGCAATTGTAAACAAGTGCTTTTGAATCGTCAACTCTACTGCTGGTTCGGAAAGCTGTTCCTACCAAGAAGAGCCAGCAAGAAACTCGGCGGTTGCTCTTTTAAAAATATAATTCTTAATACTATTTACATTAAGTCGTTACTGTTTTGTACAGGTTCAAAGAGAGCTATATCCACACATTCTTATCTTCTAAATAATCTTCAAGAGTATAGTAGGCTTTCTGTATCAAAATGTAAAAATGTAAATGTAATGTAAGTTGACCCGCTGTGTGGTATTCGGCTGAGGTTTCGGACACCCTAATTTCTTACCGAGTTGTCATTAAAGGTGACTAAGGTAAGTTGAGCCACGGAATGGTATCCGGTTGAGTAAAATAGAACACTCTCATTTCTTACGGAGGTGTCGTAAATGGAGACTAATGTAAGTCACCCGCTGTGTGGTGTCTACCTGAGTAGAATAGAACACCCTCAAACCTTACCGACGTGTCGCAAAAGGCGACTATGATAAGTTGACGTCAGGCTGGTAGCTGGTCGTCGTAGCCAAATCATGTGACAACATGTTTATAACATGTCCTGCCGACCCCACTTAGAGTGAGATAAGGGCATGAGGATGATGATATCAATACTAGAAACATATATATTATTTTTCCAAATCCTACAACCGATAGTCTGAATCCAGTAAACCAAAAACTTTTTCCATCAATAACACTACCTATATTAACAATATAAATGAAAACCATCCAGGTTTTTCTCTTTTTTTATAAAAACCCATGTAATTACTAGACACATATTATTTTTTGTATATTTTTCAAACGTTTCCATCAATATCCAGGCATACCCTCTATCTAGTAAACCAAAAACTTTAGCCGCCATTAACACTATTAACAGTATAAGTGACAGCCATCCAAAATAATGAATTCAATAACCGTGTAACAAAATAAAATGTATCCGGACAACCGGGTACCGGGTCCAATTAGTGGGCCCCGTGCCGTAGTTAATTGGTACAGATTCATTTGCTTATTCATCAAACCGTTCCGAAGGGGCACCGGTCAATACCAATTTGTTTTTCTGAAGGGGTGCTTAATGAAATTTTTGTTGTCTTTCCTCTACCGGGCTTAGTGGGAATATTGGGTAAATCGCACAACAATGTGATGAATATGTTACGTGAAACATCCTATTCTATCCTATCTTTAATATTTAAATGAGTTAATCTTGTATGTGTATATATCCTCATACCCTTATCCCACTCTAAGTGGGGTCGGCACAACATGTTATAAACATGCTGTCACATGATTTGGCTGCGTTTTCACGACCAGCCGCCTGCCTGGCGTCAATCTTGCCTAAGTCGTATTTCACTACACCTCGGAAAGAAAGAGGGTGGTCTATTTTACTTAACCGGATACCTCACGGTGGGTCAACTTACCTTAGTCGCCTTTTATGACACCTCGGTAAAAAATGAGGTTGGTCAATTTTACTCAGCCGGATACCACACGCCGGGTCGATATACCTTAGTAGCCTTTTACGATACCTCAGTAAGAAATGGGGGTGGTACTATCCTATTCAGCCGGATACCACACGTATATTAATATACATATATACATACATATAATATGTATATAAATATATTTTCTGAATCTCGGAAACGCCTCCAACGATTTTCCTGAAATACGGCATTTCAGCATTTTTAGCAAAGCATAATGAATTTAAATTAAAAATTCTAAATATTCTTTATTCAAATAAACTTGTAAACAACTGCTTTTGAATCGTCAACTCTTCTGCTGGTTCGAAAAGCTGTTGAGAAGAGCCAGCAAGAAACTCGGCGGTTGTTCTTTTAAAAATAGAATTCTTAATCCTAGTTACATTTAGTCATTATTGTCTTGTACAGGTTCGAAGAGTAGCTATATCCGCACTATCTTATCATCTAAGTAATCCTCAATAGTATAGTAGGCTTTCTGTCATTCGATTCTTTCATCATCTTCCTGCCCTTATCCCACTCTAAGTGGGGTCGGCACAACATGTTATAAACATGCTGTCACATGATTTGGCTGCGTTTTCACGACCGGCCGCCTGCCTGACATCAACTTACCTCTGTCGTGTTTTACGACACCTCGGTAAGAACGAGGGTGGTCTATTCTACTAAACCGGATACCACACGGTGGGTCAACTTACCTTAGTCGCCTTTTACGACCCTCGGTAAGAAATGAGGTTGGTCTATTCAACTCAGCCGGATACCACACGGCGGGTCGACTTACCTTAGTCGCCTTTTACGACACCTCGGTAAGAAATGAGGGTGGTACTATTCTATTCAGCCGGATACCACACGGCGTTCTGTCATTCGATTCATTGAATATCATTAATACCCGGTCTTTATCGAGAACAATATGTGATTTTCAGAAATTACTAAATATCATTCGCTTCTGACAGCCGAACGTGACGTCAGCAGACTAACCAGTTTCGCACGCGCGAAAATAAGGAAATTGTTGACAATATTTCATGGCTATAATTTTGATTACTTTCTCTTTATGTAAATTTTTTCACAGTTCAAAAATGCATTTTAATATTATAATTCACATTCCATTTTGTCTAGTCTATCGCCTGATGATGCGTCGGTTGCGAGGCGAAACGATTGTTGAGTTACGAGAATGTGTGTAAAGCTTGTATATGGCTTTTTGTATTTTTGGTATGTGCATGTGTTTTTATGAATCCTCTGTGTATCATATATGAAAATGAATTGTCCACTCTATTAACATTACAGGACTAAGGTGACCCAAAATCGTATTACTAAATATTCATAAATATTACTTCTTCTTACTTCATGTCATCAATATTTACTATTTTCATTTTAGTTTTGTGTTTTGAAGTGAAAACTTCGTTAGCGGCATTGTGCACAGGCGCTCGGCGAGAATCGAACCTTCGACCCATGGAACCGAAGACAGGGTTACTGGCATAGCGGCAACGGGCAAATTATTACTATTGTCATCATTAATTCATTATAAGATTACGCCGTGTGGTATCCGGCTGAATAGAATAGTACCACCCTCATTTCTTACCGAGGTGTCGTAAAAGGCGACCAAGGTAAGTCGACCTGCATAACATATATTCTCTTAATAAACACGGATTACAGTAAAATAATTTTATTGTAACCTCTGTAAATAAAGGCTTTTAAAAATATAACAATTCATATTCTTTTGATACACAAATGCCATTAGAATATATCTGATCCTTATACACCCTGCTAGCTTTTTCAAGTTTGTTTATCACACACAAACACCATTTGTACGCTTAACATTAAAAAAGGTAAAAGATAAAACGCACCCCAAACATTCTGACATTAAGCAAACAGGTGCGCTTGTCTCGGATATGGCCGGTTTACCTATTTCTGATTTCCATTCCACGAATAATTCTTGTACACCCATTTTGTTGTATACCACGTATATCTTACTTGTCATATAGGTAAGTACCTATTGACCCGTATTTATTTTAAAGATACAATAAAAAAAATAAAAAATCACCAGGTGTGGGAATCGAACTTAGTGTTGTCGCCATTAACTTCCGCTTTGTATTTTATAGCAACACAGTCATGAAACAAGAGTACCGCGCCCTTTTTGATTGAAATGGTAGCAACACTGTGACGTGTTGTTTCCGGTTGAGTCTTCCTATTAAAACGTTTCAGTGACAGTCAGTCTTTGTTCGTCATTCAAGAGAAGTGCATCTCGGAACGGGAATGTGGTATTCCTATTATATCGTGTTATTGTATATAGTGTGCGTTAACATTAGGTTTCGAAACTTTTTTAGGTCCATGCGTTACCCTTAGGATGTCACAGCTTTGCATTTGTCAGCTCAAATTATGACTTACTGTTAATTCCTATTTTCGTAGTTTTTTTAATGCCCGAAAACAGGGTTAAAACGAGGTTATTTTAAAATGAAACCTAGCTAAATCTTCTAGATTCAAAAGCTGTTGTTTACAAGTTCACTTGACCAAAAAATAGTAGAATTCATCTATGACTTGTACAAAGGGGTAATTTAAAACTACGGGGTAGAATTTAAAACCACATACCTCAGTCCCCTGCACTTTGAGCTTCATATGGTCTTCTCTGGTGGTCTTTCCGTCTTTTCTCTTCTTCCAACAGTAGCCATCGCGTCGGTATCGTACCTTTTTTCGGCTGTACAAAAGCATTGAACCGCTTTTCGGTCTGTAACAAAAAAAAATACTTTACAGTACTATGGCAATTAAGAGCTAAAAACTTAACCCAAGAGTAATTATATGTCTTTGTTTAAAAAAAAATGATAAATATTTTGTTATAATGCAGGGGGATTATAGCAAAATATTTCACAAAAGTTATGATATAATTATTTAGCTATAATTCATGTTTGTTAAGAAAATCTATATAGGTAACGCTTAAGCGTAGAAAGCAGAGCCGTGTTGTATCCGGCTGAATAAAATAGACTTCCCCCATTTTTAACCGAGTTGTAAAAGGTGACAAAGATAAGAAACACCTAGACTAGAAAAATAAAGACTAGATAGAATAAGTGCTCACGGCAATTATAGGATGATTTATAATTAAACCTGAGAAACGTTTTTTAACTTTGAAGTTTATAGTAAGCCTCATTTACAGGTTGAACTTACAGGTTGATTTACAAGTTAATTTGAATAACTTTGTCTCTAAATGTTTAACATCTCTAATTAAATTATATTTTTAATAATTTCCAAAAGTAAAATAATATTATTTGGCTATAATCCATGTCAAAAGAAAATTTATATAGTGCCAAATTTCGAGTTAACAGTTGTGTATTATCCGGCTGAGTAGAATATACCACCCTCATGTCTCACCGAGGTGTCGTAAAAGGCGACTAAGGTAAGATGACCCGCCTTGTATTATCCGGCTGAGTAGAATAGACCACATTATTTCTTTGTAAGTTGACGTCAGGCAGGCGGCCGGTCATAATATACCTAGACAAAACATGTTTAAAACATGTGCCGACCTCACTTAGAATGAGACAAGGCAGAGGAAAGTTAGTTGAAGGAGAAGTAAGAGGAGAATGAAGAATTCAACAATTTAATTATCTCAGTGTTTATTAAGTTTTTTCTATAAAACTAGTTTCTAGAACAATCCATTGCATTGCCACATATGATTGAGCGAGTCCATCGTTCATCTTTATCGCAACAAACTGCAGATGGGTGTATGGATTGCATTGAAATGGATTTGGCAGCAGACTTGGCAGCAGCAAACACCGAAATCAGAAACTCAATCAAATCATTTGTCACTGCGCCAGTTAAAATATTCAATCAATCCAACTATTTGACCTAAAAATCTATATCCAAACTAAAACTATAAAATTTAAACAGCCTGTGTGTCTTTCTGTCTGTTTTTGGAGGACAGGGAAAAGGATAATAGTAGTAGTAGTAGCGGCCTGTTACTCTCCCACTGCTGGGGATAGGCCTCTTCTCTCCATTTTAGGAGAAGGATTGGAGCTAAGACCTACCACGCTGCTCCAATGCGAAATGGTAGGTTACACATATCTCCAGAATTATCTAGAGGTATGCAGGTTTCCTCACGATATTTTGCTTCACCGAATAACGTGCGATAACACAAAGTACTTAAGATATTGAGGAGGGATGAAAACCAAACGTGTGTTAAATTTGAATGTGGATGGATATGTGCCTAGAGGGAGGCCTAAAAAGAGATGGTTGGATTGTGTGAAGTATGATATGCATATAAAAGGAGTGGCGCCAGAGTTGACGAAAGATAGGACAGAATGGAAGAGAAAAACATGTTGTGCCGACCCCACTTAGAGTGGGAAAAGGACAGGATGATATACATAACTTGTACATTTTGGTATAAATAAATGTGTTTATTTATAAAAATAAAATCTATGCTGAAATCCAACAAAAATGTCGCTTTTTTATTTCAGACTTAAATTAAATACATACTTTCTACTATCTCCAAAACTCTACTTGAAGATGTAGCAGCAATTAACTTTCTATATAGATAAACTAGTGGTATCCGGCTGAGTAGAATAGTACCACCCTCTTTTCTTACCGAGGTGTCGTAAAAGGCGACTAAGGTAAGATGACCCACCGTGTGGTATCCGGTTTAGTAGAATAGACCACCCTCTTTCTTACCGAGGTGTCGTGAAATACGACAGAGGTGAGTTGACGTCAGGCAGGCGGCCGGTCGTAAAAACACAGCCAAATCATGTTACAGCATGTCTATAACATGTTGTGCCGACCCCACTTAGAGTGGGATAAGGGCAGGAAGATGATGATAGATAAACTAGTAGTATCCCGCGGTTTCACCCACGTAAATTTTATTTTTTACATTTATTACATACTTATAACGGCTCCCTATTTTTTGAAAATATAATATAGCCTATGTTGCTCAGTAAAGATGTATCTTTCCAATGGTGAAAGAATTTCGGTCCAGTTGTGTGGAAACATTACAAACATACTTACAAATTTTTCCTCTTTATAATATTTGTATAGATAACAATGCCATGTGCATTGTACTGCGAGTTCCCAAAAGATAATCTACCGAGAGTCATCCATAACAATTTCCCCAATGTGATTTATCGATCAACCATTATTACGGCGCGATAAGATAAACAAATCATCATGGAATATATTGCGAGTGATTTATTTTTCAAAATTGTATCCTTTGTATAAAGAAATTTGAAATTTTAATGTTTGTATCATTTTCGGATATTAATTTTAATGTAATTTAAAATCCATTGAAGTTATATGCCAAAACAAAAAATCACAATTATTTAAACTTTAATTAGAAATAATTCATGGACTATCCCACTACATACTACTACGCAAGTAAGTTTATATAACAAAAAAGGTAAATTATCTTAAAATACATAAAAAATTAATAATAATAATTGAAATTTAAATGTGAAGCTGAAAGAAAAGTAGGCTTTTTCAAACATGGCGTATTAATACAGATCCGGAAGACATATTATTCCGAATGGTGGTACTCCATTTTCGTAAAAAACTGACAGTAGCTTTTGATTGCTTTGTAACGGTCTCGCAAAAAATACGTAAGTCGTATCAGCGAATGTTGCGAGGTTGACAAGGGTTGTCACTTATGAAAATTTTACTTTTTTTTTCAAACAGACTTGTATGAAGTTTGAAAGCAAACATCTCTAAATTACTTAGAGATGAATTACTTAGGAGGCGTTACTTTTTCATTCCATAGTGCAGAAATTATAATAATCAAATCCAATCGAATCAATAATCTTTATTCAAATAAGCTCTTTCAAACACTTTTGAATCGTCAAGGATCAATATGATCAATGAAGTTACAACTGGTTCGGAATATTGCTCTTACCGAAAAGAACCAGAAAGAAACTCGGCGGTCAATCTTCTAAAAATTTTCAATTTTACATTATTAAACCGCAGTCCTGTATGAAGCTGAAAGGCTTTTCAAATCCAGGCTTTTTTATCATCCAAATAATCTTTTTTATCATCAAAATAAAATTATTTTGGTCTAATCCGCGTTTGTTAAGAGAATATATGTAATGCTAATTGTATGAAGCAGGCAATAATCACATACATTATACATGCAGGACAAGTCACCACACGTATCGTAAGACTCCGCCACCATTACGAATTTGTTCGTGGAGCTTATCCTCCTAATCTTAAATCTTAATTTAAAAGTAAGATTTAGAATGAGATAATTTTATTTTATATAAAAAGTTCGATAAATAATATTAATAACTTGGCAACCCTGTAAATGACCCACTTTATAAACTAGTGTTGCGCATGTAAAAGTTTTAATAAATTTAATTTCGGAGTGCATCATTTTTTTTCGGACTTTCATAGAACAGGTCTCGGACCAAATTTGTTTTAACAAACAGCTGATTTACAAACAGGATTTCGTTACACTTTCGTTTATTTCGTTAGTCTAATAAATGAGTCTTCCAATTTGATGTCTCTTTAGGTGACCATAAAACCTGTTACTTTTTCTTAATTATGGTGTAAAGAAGTTTAAGTTAAGAGAGTTTCTTAGTAATAATTGTGTAAGGAGAATGTCACAATGTGTCTCTATTGACTGGCCCATTGGCACGGTTGGCAGTGACCCTGCCTTCAGCTCCGTGGGTCGCGGGTTCGATTCCTGCCAAAGACCGAATTTTCTAAAAACGATTTGTTGGTTCTTCGAGTCTGGATGTATATATTTTTAACTCATCATCTTCCTGCCCATATCCCACTCTTAGTGGGGTACAACATGTTATCACATATTCGGGCTACCTATTTTAAGACCGCCTGCCTGACATTAACTTGCCTGACGTGAAATTACTTTAGTCGTCAACGCTACTATAACTTTGTTAAGTATCCCACAGGGGTCAACTTACCTTAGTCATCTTTTATGACACCTCGGTAGGAAATGAGGGTGGTCTATTTTACTTAACCAGATACCACATGGTGGGTCAACTCGCCTTAGTCGTCTTTTATGACACCTCGGTAAGAAATGAGGGTGGTCTATTCTACTCAACCGGATACCACACGGCGGGTCGATTTACCTTAGTCGGCTACAACACCTCGGTAAAAAATAAGGGTGGTATATTCTATTAGGTCGGCTACCCCACGGCGTGATGTATATATATATATATATATATATATATATATATATATATATATATATATATATATATATATATATATATATATATATATATATATATATTAAATATATATATATATATATATATATATATATATATATATATATATATATATATATATATATATATATATATATATATATTTAAGTATTTAAAACTATATATACAAAACATACATTTACATGTTGTGTTGACCCTACTTAGAGTGGGATAATTGCAGGAGAATGTTGATGAACTACAAGCTTTTATGCGCTCAAGCTTAACAATAATTCCGATCTACCAAACCTGATATAGTTTTAGTAGATTAGTCAGCGCGTCGGGCAATTATTGTTCCGCATGACGATAATCTCATAAAAACTGAAAAAGAAAAATTAACTAAATATTTGGATCTAGCTCATGAGATTACTTTTTTTTTTACTAATATATTGTCAGCCTCCAACGCCATCTAGTGACGCTATCAAGTTCTCGCGAATATATTTGGGAATTGTGCATTATTTAGCATGGCAAATAAATGTAATCACTGTGGAAAATTCCTAGCAACAAACGATGGTGCGAAATGTGTAAAATGTAAAACATTGTACCATCGGGCGTGTGTAAACATCAGTCCGGACAGTCGGGTGTCTGCTACTTGGGTCTGTCGGCAGTGTAAACATAAACGAGATGATGCCACTAAAATGTGCACGCCTGTCAAACCATGTTCTAGCCATGTAATAATTGAGGAGGAAGACGAAGGCCTAGAGGTAACAAACGATAACGCGATCGCCACGCTCGTGAAAGAAATACGTTTAATGCGTAACGAAGTATCATCGGTACTCCGAGAGATGGCGTGCTTCAAAGAGGAATTATCTTCAATAAGTAATACGATAAACAATCTAGGTACGCGTGTCGACGCTATTGAGGCTAGAATAACGGTGCTAGAGCTATCTAGTAAGGAAGTCCAAAATGGATCTTCTGAAGATTGTTCTTGCAAAAATTCAGATATGATAATGTCATTAAAGAGCGAATTAAATGATCGGGAACAGGATAATTTGTTGAACGATATTGAGGTGGCTGGCTTGGATGAGAAACCGGGCGAAAATGTCTTACATCTTATACAATTGACAGCAAGGAAGGTCGGTATAGAGTTGGATGAGCGGGACGTTATGAGCGCGGAGCGGATGGGTTCGCGTCGAAGCGTGTCCGGTGATAATGTTCGGGAGCGGCCGTGCTTGATCGTCGTGCGTCTCGCGCGGCGTGTCGTGCGAGACGAGCTACTACACGCGGCCCGCGTACGTCGTAACATGGACTCCGCTGGCATAGTAGAAGGGAGTCCACACCGCATATATCTAAATGAGCGCTTAACGCAGGTAAACCGTCGCCTTTTTTATAAAACACGCGAAGAAGTGCGAACCAGAGGTTGGCGTTTTGCGTGGACTAGAAGTGGGCGAATATACATTCGACGCAATACTGAAGCACCCGTGCACCGCATTCGGTCTGAATCTGATTTACTAAAGTTTTTCAATTGCAACACAGTTTGAACATTTTTTATCTTAACTTTTGTGTAAAACGATTTAAATTAAAGTATTTTTCACATGTTTCTATCAAATGTAAAATAATTTTAAAGGTTAATTTAAGTTATCATTTTATTTTAATATTTTTAATTTTTTTACGTAATCAGTTTTTACTTTTATATTGGTGTCGCATTATGTTTGTTAGCAGTGTAAAGTTATATTTGGGTATTACTCGTCGGAAGGGTTTGGTGTTAACTTACGATCTAAGAGCAAACGTCAGTAGCAATTCATCTGCATGTACTATTCACATATTCATATTTATAATTTATACATATAATACATACTTTATTTATCTGAAATGTAAGTTTGTTTTGTCCAGTGTACGTTGTAAAATTAATGCATTTATTTTTATAATCATTATTTTATATATTGTACTCTATTTTTACATTTTATTTCGTCACTTGTATTTTGCATTACACATGTTATTGCCCGCTGTTTGTTGCGAAGTTAATACATTTATTTTTATACTTAAAACTTTTTATTTTAAATATTTATACGTTTTATTAATTTATTTGAACTTTACCATAAATAAAGTATATCGGTTGATATACCTTAGTTTTATTAGTGGAAACCTTATTTATTCATTGCAATGCCTTCCCTAAGGATATTAAAAATTGGTTTCTTGAATGCGGGATCGCTTAGTACTGGACACGATGAGTTTACTATCAGTTTGAGAAATCACGACGTTGATGTTTTAGCAGTAAATGAAACTTGGCTTAAATGCGGAGAAGATCTTCGTGCGCCTTTAGTGCCGGGCTATCGCCTTGTACATGTGCCCCGCTCCTCACAAGTACGCAGCCGAGGTGGCGGTGTGGGGTTTTACGTCAGACGAGGGATTTCTATCAGGATCCTCGAACATCCGGTTATAATTGGGGTCGAACAAATGTGGCTCAATATTAGACTTGCTAATAAAATATTAATCGTAGGTACCGCATACAGGCCTCCTTGGCTGAGTGCACATACTTTTATTAATGCGTTAACAGATACCTTCAGTTCGTTCACTCACTTCGATCAGATCGTGTTGTTGGGTGACTTCAATATTAATTGTTTTGATACTGAGAGTGTTAATTTCAAACTTCTAAGTGAGTATTTATCTTTCACCAATATGCGTCAATATGTCAGCGAACCAACACATTTTACATCACACAGTGAGACTCTTATCGACCTTATTTGCAGTGATGCAAGCATTACTAATATTTGGGTAGAACATGTACCTGGTCTTAGTGGCCACGCATTTTTATCTTGTAGTGTTAACATGCCTAAAGATCCAGTGTTAGGGAGATGGGTGAGTTACCGACAAATAAAGGACATCAACAATAGTGATCTTACTGTTTATTTAAAACATATCGATTGGTCACAGATTAAATTCTTACATGATATTGATGACTTAGCTAGTCGTTTTACTAATATTATAATTCAAACATTTGATATTTTAGCACCTGTAAAGTGTAAATATTTTAAAGATAATGATTTTCCATGGATAACTTATACAATTAAAATTATGATGAGAAAGCGAAATGAAGTTTATAAAAAAGCACGGAATACTAGACTGGATATACATATGAATTATTATAAAGAACTAAAAAGATTAGTTCGTACTGCAGTACACTTCGAAAAGAAAGCATATTACAACAATTTTATAAATTTAAATGTGAAAAATGCTGCACAACTTTGGAAAAATATAAAGAAACACGTTACTTTTAGTAAGAAGGATACTCGTCCATTACCACATCACCTGATAAAATTAATGCCCATTTTTTTAATACACCTGGTAAGAGTGATGCGGCAATGGACGATTTACTATTTTATAAGTCTAACAGATTCTTAACAGCAAATTTTAGTCTTAGTGTTGTGGACGGGGATTATGTGCTTCGTAGTTTACAAGGTTTGAGTTCTAAGGCTCTAGGCGTGGATGGCGTTTCACTAGATATGGTATTGTCGACTCTTCCAACTACGTTAGAGACTATCACCAATATAATGAATAGCTCTATACTCAGTAATACTTTTCTAAATTTATGGAAAATGGCAATAGTCAGACCTATACCTAAAAAAGAAAATCCGTTGGACCTCAAGGATCTTAGACCGGTAAGTATTTTACCTTGCCTATCTAAGGTATTGGAAAAAATTGTCTGTAACCAAATAAGAGATTATTTAGAAGAAAATAACATATTACCTCATAAACAATCTGGATTTAGGAAACGAAGAAGCACCACAACAGCATTGACCGATGTAGTGGATAATATTTTAAAAGCTCAAGATGTTGGGGAGGATCATGGTACTTTTGGATTTTACACGTGCATTTGATACAATAAATATACCTCTTCTGTTATCTAAATTGCACTATTATGGCTTCAGCACTAGCGCTATTAGTTGGATTTCTAGCTATTTGACTGGGAGATCTCAGTTCGTTGAATTAATTGCTGAAGATGGCTCAAAAGCAATTTCATACTGCTCTCCAATAACTAGAGGCGTACCTCAAGGGTCTGTATTGGGACCTCTGTTATTTAGTTTATATTGTGCCGATATCGTTAGTGCAATAAATAATTGTCAGTACCATATATATGCTGATGACATTCAAGTTTATATATCTTTTAAGCCTAACGATACAGGAGCTGCAATAAGTAAACTAATGGAGGACCTTGACCACATAAGTGAGTGGGCAAATAGACACTGTTTGTTACTTAATCCAAGTAAATCTAAGTATTTGATACTAGGTTCACCCACACAGATTAGTACAATTTCTCTTAAGAACCCTATTATTCGGATACACAATGAGCCCATTGAACGAGTATATGTCGCAAGAAATCTCGGCCTTTTGATGGATGATAAGTTACACTTTGAACAACATGTTCTCAATAATGTACGTAATTGCTTTTATCGTCTTAAAGTGCTCTATAGAATTAGGGATTATTTAAGTGTTGATGTGCGTATAAAGCTTTGCGAATCTCTTGTGCTATCTAAATTAAACTATGTAGATACTGTTATTGGGCCTAGATTGTTATGTCGTACAAAGAACTTAATTCAGCGTGTTCAAAATGCTTGTGCGCGTTTTAGTTTTAAAATACCGCCTCGCAATCATGTAACACCATTTCTAAATAATGCAGGCATGCTGAAAATGGAGTATAGGCGACAGCTACATTTTGCTACATTATTGTTTGGCATTATTAAATACAGAACTCCAAAGTATCTATATGACAAACTTGGTTGGGCTAGGGATTTTAATACGTATGCAACCAGAGCCTCTGCCTATATGATTCGTACGCCTCATCACAGGACAGCCGCTTGTAGAGGCAGTTTCAAATAGTCAGCCAGCAAATGCTGGAATAACCTTCCTCCGCCAATCCGTAATTTACAATCAGTTTATTCTTTCCGTATAAAATATAAGATGTTTTTGTTGGATAAACAGAAGGGAGTGTGAATACTGTATCATTAGTTTCTTGTTTTTTTTTTTCTTTTTTTTCTCTTTTTATTCGTATCTTAATTATACTAATTTATATTATATTAATATAATGTATTAATAGCTGACATATATTTACTTATCGTTGTGGCACACTTATCGGTTAACATTTATTATTTATAGTCATAGGGACATGTATGGATACTCTATAGTATATATATATATATATATATATATATATATATATATATATATATACATCTTGCACATCATGTTGCGTCCTACATGGCACTTTTTACCGATCTTGTTGCGTCCAACCGACTTGTTGCATCCAGTATACGGACGCAGGATAAACCAACCCTAAAAATTTGTCAGGAGCCGTGTTTTTATATGTATAATGCGTGGGCAAAAAATTGGATGGGACGTTATTTTATCGCGGGAATGAATTCCGATGTATTTATTAGTTCAGCGAGTTGCCGCGCACAATTTGGAGGTCGCTACGTGCTCGCGTATATTTGGGCACGTATATTATATTTCTGATGCTAGCATTCTATTGCCTCCGACGTATATTTCAAAAAGTTTTTTTCAATTTTTATTTAGGATTATCTTGCGTCCAAATTTTTTCCCAATTTAATCGATTTAATAAGTGATGCGGGGGCCCAAGGGGTGCGCGCGCGATTCCTGCGTTTTGTTAATAAACAAACATTGAGCCGTTAGGACGCGTTTTAATTTGCAAAGTGATTGTACTCATAATTGCGTATATTATTAATATTGTAAAACTGTAAATATGAAGAGAGCGGATAAGTCATCGCTAGTTGCTAAATTAGATCTTCTTATTTGTGCTTACGGATCCCAATATTAAAAAAGTCGTTCTGAAAAACATTTTATTAATGTGGTTTCAAGAAAAGTAAGAGAGTTAGCAAAATTATTAATCGAAATTTAAAAAATTAACAATTCTATAATAAATTTATTGAGTGCCTTAAAACCATTCAATTAAGATCTTATGGCGGAGGCAACTAAAGTTGTAGATAACTGTGATGCCAAAAAGGATAGATTCGAAACCTTCTTTTGCTATGAATGTTTCGACTATTTTTAAACAATGCTGCAATATAGCCATTATTTGTGCATTGAAAAAACAAGGTCCTTACAATGAAATCAATACCGCAGAAACAGAAGCAGATCTTAAGATATTAATGCATCTTATAGATGCAATTTAGCGACATGTCATCTCCAGTCAAGCTGCAACAGATTTAAACAAAAAGAAGTGGAATAAAGTCACTATAGTCCCGTTAGCCAATGAAGCTGCAGCCAAAATCAAATCAGGCTACTACTGTTGCAACGTATATTCAGTTATTAGTAACCGTTTATTGCAAAGTTTTATTATTAATATAAAGTTCTCGAGGGATACCCAAGACTATCTGGACCCAAAAACCCAAAATCAATTTGATCTACGCGACTCAGAAAACATTTAGCAACCTTTTTACAAATATTTAGCATAACTGAGAATGATATGAAACATTTAGCTACGTTTATGGGCCATACCGGTGACGTGCATAAAAAGGCATATAGATTGCCGGATTACGTGGCATCATCATTATCAGCCCATTTTCTTCAACTGCTGGACATAGGCCTCTCTAATTATTCGCCACTTAGTCTGATCCTTGGCTTTCTGCTTCCATCCCGCTGTCCTACGTATATCACTCTATCGAGTCTCAGGGTGTCCTACACTATTTTTCCGGATTCGCGATCTCCACTCCAGAACACGTCTACCCCAACGGTCATCGGTTCTGCGACAGGTATGGCCGGCCCATTGTCACTTACTTCAGCTTGCTTATGCGCTTAGCTATGTCGGTGGCCCTAGTTCTCTGATGGATTACTTAGTTGCGAATACGATCCCTCAGAGAAACCCCGAGCATAGCTCTTGCCATAGCCTGCTGAGCGACTTTAAGCTTGTGGACCGCCTTAGCTGTTAGTGTCCACGTTTCGGCACTGTAAGTCAAGACAGGTAGGACACACTGGTTAAATACTTTAGTCTTTAGACTCTGCGGGATGGGTGACGAGAAGACTCAACGTAGATTGCGGAATGCTGCCCAGCCTAGCTGTATCCTTCTCATAATCTCACACTCGAAATTGTTTTTTTTTTTAGTTCGAACTTCTGTCCTTTTTTTTTCCATGAGGAAACCCTTCATGGGTACTACTATTCGCTGGGGGGCGAAAGCAGTTATGCCGGACTCTTACCGGCTAAAACCTCATGGTGTTCCACCTTGCTGCTCGGTGGCGAGGGCATAGGAATACTGGACGCATCACGTCTACACCCTCGTCAGCAGCCTACCTTTGCTACTCTTGTAGAGCCTGGACAGACTCTTGCACCATAAACCGACGCATTGGGAACACTTAATGCATCGGCCCTCTCGAAGAACCTCACTCAAGCCAGAGCGTCGAATTCCCCTATTCGACGCCCGGAGGTCCTCATCAGGGTGGTAGTCGACGGTCTTGGGCACGCCGTCTTTGTCTCGCTCGTCTACGACGGATTGGGTTGGAAGAAGTTGCCTCCCGAACTCTCTCTGCCACCTCCTTCTGCGATATTACATATTCGCAGAAGTATGACATCGCCGCCCAAGATCTACTATTTTCTACCATAGATTTAATTACAGATGGTAGGGAGAGATCAGGTCCTACGTGCTCTAGCAGTCGCGTCCGCTGCTCCATCCATGCAGGACATTGAGCAAGGGTATGCTGAGCAGTGTCATTGAGAGCACCGCACTCATGACACACACTGGAAGGTTCTCGCTGAGCTATCCGACACAGGAAGCTTCCAAAGCAGCCGTGCCCTGAAAGGACCTGTGTCAAGCGGAAAGTTAGAACTCCATGCCCTCTCTTCGTCCAACTCTGCAGAATTGGGTGGATAGCTGAAATTGTCCAGTACCCTGCACTGGGCGATTCCAGCCTGCTCCCCCATTTACGCAGAACATCTGCTTGAGCTATGCTCCGCCAATCTGCATTCCCACATATCGTCGAGGAATATGCGTCCCCTAAATGTGCATTCACTCTGCGATGGTAGGCTTGAGCCAGGACTTCAGCCTCGAGATCCCAAGGTGGGGTGCCAGCCAATACGCAAGCCGCATCGCAAGAGATAGTGCGGTAGCCCCTAACAATTCTGATTGCCAGAACTCTCTGTGCTCTGCGTAAATGAGCTAGGGAACGAGAGTTCAGACGACCTGCCCAAACGGGTGCACCGTAAAGGGCCATGGCCCGCACTACTCCCGCGTATAAGCGACGGCATCCTGCATTAGGCGCCCCCACTCGAGGAAGGAGCCGACTTAATGCTCCAGCAGTTGCCACCAGTCTAGGTGTAAGCCATCGAAAGTGAGCCTCGAATCTCCATCGGCTATCTATCAGTAGCCCCAGGTACTTCATTGTGTTTGAGATACCAATGGAGACACTCCCTACCCTCAGATATGAGTTAATGCGCTTAGCTATGTCGGTGACCCTAGTTTTCTGATGGATTACTTAGTTGCGAATACGATCCCTCAGAGAAACCCCGAGCATAGCTCTTGCCATAGCCTGCTGAGCGACTTTAAGCTTGTGGACCGCCTTAGTTGTTAGTGTCCACGTTTCGGCACTGTAAGTCAAGACAGGTAGGACACACTGGTTAAATACTTTAGTCTTTAGACTCTGCGGGATGGGTGACGAGAAGACTCAACGTAGATTGCGGAATGCTGCCCAGCCTAGCTGTATCCTTCTCATAATCTCACACTCGAAATTGTTTTTTTTTTAGTTCGAGCTTCTGTCCTAGGTAAATGTATTTGTCAACAATTTCGAGAGTGACCCCATCTAAGGAAATCGGTCCCGGAGCAACGTGCTCGTTGCACATGATTTTGGTTTTACTCAAGTTCATCCGGAGAGCGATCCTTTGAGAAGAAACAGCCGGTCCATGCAGCATCCATTGCAAATCCTCTATGGATTCAGTCGTTAAGACCATATCATCTTAGGCGAATCTGATATGAGCGCCATCGATGTTTATGCTATGTCCAGTCCAATTCACCGTCTTAAACATATCCTCTAGGGCGTTTGAAAACAATTTCGAAGAAATGACGTCTCCTTGTCTTACGCCTCGCTGCAGATGGATATGCCTTGTCTGCTGGTTTTGGACTCGGACTGCCTTTCTTGCGTTTTCATACAGACATCTCAGCATCTCAATATGTCACCAATCGACTTGGTATCTCTGTAAAGACTCCAGAACAGCCCAGGTTTCGACCAAGTGAAAAGCTTTTTCATAATCCACAAACACTAGGCATAGTGGTTGATTGTACTCTTTAGTTTTTTGTACAATTTGCCGCACGGTGTGGATATGATCTATCGTTCTGTACCCGCTTAGAAACCCGGCTTGTTCGGGGGATGTAAATCTTCGAGTCATCATGCGAGGCGGTTTGTGATAACCCTTGAAAACAGCTCATAGACATGGCTCAGAAGAGATATTGGTCTATAGTTCTTTAAGAGTGTTATATCTCCTTTTTTGTATAACACTATACTTCTGTGCCATGCCTTTGGAGTTCTCCCGGCAAAGAGAACGGTATTAAACAGCTCTTGAAGCTCTGTTACCAATGGAATTCCACCAGCTTTTAGCAGCTCTGTTGTAATACCATCCTCACCCGCGACTACTTCTATTTTTAAGCTGTCCAAGGGCTAAAACAATTTCATCTAGATGGATATCAGGCAGTTCTTCCGTATAGTGGCGGCTTAATTTGTCCTCTGTGTGCAGTGGTAGCATGCGATTCGTAAAATTCGGCGTAGTGGCTTTCCACTTCCGAGAGGATTTCCGGTTTGGAAATAACGACTTTCCCTTTAATGTGGTTAACTTCGTCAGGTGACTTTTTCCAAGAGGCATAATAAACACTTTTGGATCCCGATTCTGCTCAATTGATTTTTGAGCGTATTAGCTAAGTCGCGTCGTTATCCATCTTGGTAATTATTTTGTTTAAAGCCTCTACTTCTCACGAAGTTAGAATAGGGTTCGTCGCTCTGCCATTAATAGGAGAGTATCTCCCGAAAGCTTTGACTTCATGCCCTTACGTTGGCTTTCGCAAATTTTTGTGCCCTCATTTCGATGGACTTCTACTACTCGATCGAGTTTTTGGTCTACGTCATCCGTGGTTTCCAGAGTAGAAATTGGTTTTAAGTTGTTTCTAGAATGTTACAGATCCAATTACGGTTTGGAGAACATTCAGACGGACTGTTGATTTCATCAAACGGACACGTTCCAGCTTTAGATAAATGTTCAGAGTGCCTCGTACCAACCTATGGTTGTTAATAGTCGGTGGTAAGCACCGAGACATCCCTAAATATACGCTTCTTGTCCGTAATAATAAAATCAATCGCATATTTCGTCTGCCCACCGGGGCTTCGCCAAGTCCACCTACTTTGGGATTGTTTCTTGAAAAAAGAATTTATCAAAAACAACCTCTCCTTCTCGAGAAAGTCGACAAGCATTTGTCCGAACTCGTTCCTTCGACCCAAACCATAAGGTCCTACAACTAATTCAACACAATTTTACTCCCACTTTAGACTTAAAGTCCCCCATAACAACGTTGAAGTGGGCTCTGAGGTATGGCGTAAGGCTTTTGCTATATCCTCGTATAGAGTTTCCACTTCCGAATCCGATTATGACTCCGTGAGCGCGTACGCTAATACCACCTTAAGGGTATACCATGCAGATATTTTCAGCACGAGATACGCAACCCACTAAGACACACTGGGATATTTATAGCTTTATATTTATTTATAGTATTTATAGCTGAAACACATACACGCGCACACACGCAGCAAGCAACACAACAAAAATGCACACACACACACACATAATATATACACACACACACACACATCACATGGACTCCACGCACCTACGCATGCACGCACGCACACACACATACAATACGCACATTCACCTAATAATTTTAACTACTTCCCTGCAGTTCAAGTTTTTTCTGGGTTAGTAACATCACTTACCTGCCTATAAAAGCTTACTTTATTAGTTAACTGAATGACGAGGATACTAAGTTACTTACCTGTTCATAAAAGCTCACTTAGTAATAAGTAAACGACTATAAAAAAAATATTTAATAATATGACTCACGTGCCATATTTAAGTATTAGAAATCTGATGAAGTCAATGGAAGCCGTTAAGTCAATGTTACGCATAGATTCATACAGCAGCAATATTCGGAAGCATTTTAGTTGAAACAAAGAATGGATTTAATAATGTCAATGTAATATCAATAAAATATATTGAATAATATACAGAATCAAGTTAGATATAAATTAATTAGGAAGCGTGAAAGCCTAAACAGTGTACGAAGTATATACAAAAATATACAATGTGCCACATTATTTCGACGATGAACGGAACCGCTAAGTGATTGAGAAATTTTTAAAATTGAATATCGGTATAAAACTTATTAATGGAATTTAAAGTTGTATACTGAAATAATACGGATTTAAAGGTATAGTATACGCTTTAATTTAGTTAAAAATCCGTTCAGAAATGGTAGACGCAACAGGGTTCGAGTTTAAAATGACGCAAGAAGACTTCTGCAATTTAAATATATATATATATATATATACACATATATATATGTAAAGTATTTATGTATTTTGTTTGGTTTATTCTGTGTTATGTTGTTACTGACGTTGGGACGATTGGGGGTTAGGATTAGGATTAGTTTTAGTTGGCTGCTACTGAAAATCAGTGTTGGGCTTTCCAGCTCAACAATCGCTGAGTAGCTACCATTTTATAGCATTGCACTGCTATTATCTGTATGTGTCGACTGTTGCTTGTTGTATACTTGACTGTATGTACACTGTTAGAATAGTAGTGCAATTATATAAATAAAGATGTTCTTATTCTTATTCTTATTCTTATTCTTTTTTTTTTTTTTTTTATTATACAGGAAAAAACCCCTTATGGGTACCGCCGCCCGACGGGGACAGGCGGCGGTTATGTCGGACTCGCACCGACTAAAACGACCTGTGTGCTCCACCACGCTGCCAATGGCAAGGACAGGGTATCATTGTACATTTTGCCCCCATCCCGCCGACAGCTCTGATCCCAGAGAATAAACAGCTCCAGGTAGGGGCCCCTCGAAAGAGAAACCCCCCTCCGCTAACCGGTGCATCGGGAGCACCAGATGCACCGACCGCCTCGGGGACCTGTAAGCCAGGTGTCCGATGTACCCCGTTCGGAACACCTGAAGGTCCCCAGTTAGGGCGGCAGACGATGGGCTTGGGCGAGTCACTAACACCTGGACTCACCAGCAGCAGATTGGATCCAGAACAACAGTTCGTGGAACCGCTCCGCCGCCTTCCTCCGCCCCCCTCCGCAGAGCTAAAGGAGGCCATCGCTGCCCACGATCGCTCCCTGCCCACCGTGTTTGCTATGTCACGGTCGACAGGGAGAGATCGCGCCCCAAGTAGGGGCCCCAACGCCTTGGTGGGCGTTTCCGCCCCCACCGGGTAATTTTTTATAGAGGTTTTCTTCCTCGCAACCCGAAGGTCCCCGTTCCCATTGCTGGGCTTCCGGGTTTCGCCGACGGTGGCCGTAACCATGTCCAGCCAGACTTAGAGTAAGCCCAACTGGACCCGTCGCTCATTAGGGACTTCACCCCAACCCCCCCGAAGTCCCCGGCCCGTCCAGATTGCCCTCTGCTAATCAGAGGGACAACTGGATTGGCCACCCCTCAGTGGTCCGTTCGCCAAGACTAAGCTTGCCCAGGGTGCGCCACGAGGAGGCCGACCACTTTGGCACCCCCATGAGATTACTGCCATGTGGAATATTGACTCAACAATAATTGTTACAATTGTTGTATCGGTAAACGGTCTACTAGCGAAGAGCCTCGACCAACATCTCAAGAGGCTCTCGCTTAGATGTTGGATCAAGGGCAGGATATAGAAGGCGATGTTGCTTGAGACGGCACGCATTGTGAGGAGGTTCCTCACTCTGTATTCCTGACCACCGGGAGCTTTTATTATATTTTTAAATGATTTTTTTTCTGTTTGTTTTAAAATACATTTAAAAATGTAATTGAATTTGTAAATAAATGCATGAGTGAAAAAATTCCAAAGCTACCAGGTGACGAAACTTGTCGAACTTTGTCGGTGTTTACCAACAGTTTCCGAATTTCACTGTCGTGTTCACTAAAATTTTCTACAAAACAAAATAAACTTTAACTCTCTTCTCCGTGTTTAAGGCCAATTGAACAAAGAAAAAGTAAAAACAACCTTGTCAAAAAACGATAAGCAATTTAATGTTTTAAAACGTTAGCTTGTGTTACAACCACAGAACCGCCATATGGTATCCGGTTGAATGGAATAGACCACGAATGGAATAGGATGATGCTTTACGACCACAGAAATCAATTTAAGACCGAATAATTTTAGGATTATATTTATTTAGCTAACTACCAGATTAAATATTGGCTGACCTTATCTAATACTACCTGAACAAACCAATTAACGTTTTGTTTATTTAGTATCACTTCCAACTTAAACAGTAATTATAATAATAGAATTTAATTTAACCTAATAGATAAGTTGAATAGGGTATTAATTCAAACAGATTTTTACAAACACTTTTATATCGCCATAGTTCAAATATTATATCACATATGTACTTAAGTCTAATGTTTTGGAATATTGCTGTTAGCAAAGAACGGTTTCCGGCTGAGTAGAATAGACCAGTAAAAGGTGACTAAGGTAAGTTGACGTCAGGCATTTTTAAATCTAGCCAAATCATATGACAACATGTTTGTAACAGATTGTGCCGACCCCACTTAGAGTATGATAAGGGCAGGAGAATAATGATCAGATATCTTAAAGAGCGATTCAACTTCTTGTCGGATGTAGGATGTGGCCGGCTAAGATCTATAAATACCTAAGATCTTTCTTTCCCTAAATGCTTCTCACTGACTTACTCGAGATCATTTAGCTTTCAAGGTGTTAAGCTGTGGAATGATTTACCAGTATCAATCCACAAATCACTTTCACTTTCAGTATTTAAGTTACAGATTAGAAAATATTTAAGTAATTATATATTAGTAGCATCCTTTTATCCATTTATTTTAACAAAATTATTTAATCGATTAAATAGTTCAATTTATATAAACTTTTTTTTTCTCTATATGACCCGCACTCTCTTTCTTCTTCAATTCTTGTCCTTTTCCTTCTATTACTCAAAGGTTGACTGGAAGAGATCCCTTTTAGGAATAAGTCCGCCTTTATACATGTGTTTTTTTTTCTCTTTTCTAAATATATGTGTAAAAAGAAAAAAAAACAGTAAAACAACACAAAAATGTAACCTAAAACATATTCACAGTAAAGATTAAAGATCTAATTTGCAGTTCACGCATGTACCGAACCGTACTTTCCAATTATATTAAATTCAACCGCGTGTATACTGTCGTAAGAACGTGTAATATGTATTTACCGAGGATCGCAAGGGGGCTCTCGCGAAATTTCACAAAGATCTTATTACGCAGTTGTAATATTGCGTTTAACTTAATCTTGTGTTTTCATGAAATATACATGTATGAGATAATTAAGCCCGATTACGACACAGCTCGTCGTATCAAAATTTTGATAATAATAATAAATTTATAAGTAGCTGTGCTAGCCCAGCGGTAACATCGTGCGCCTCTTTCGAGTAGGTTTAGGGTTCAAACCCGGGCAGACACCAATGAGTTTTCTAGTAAAACTTATGTGTCTAATTGAAAATTGCAATTTATCACACGCATTTCGGTGAAGGAAAACATCGTGAGGAAACCTGCATATCTCTAGATAATTCTGGAGATATGTGTAACCTACCAATCCGCATTGGAGCAGCGTGGTAGGTCTTAGCTCCAATCCTTCTGTCCACAAACGGAGACAGGAGGCCTATGCTCAGCAGTGGGATAGTAACAGGCCGTTACTTCTTAACTTAATAAATTTATTTAGTCAAAAACATATAGAATATATACAAAATACTAATACGAAAGTAACAACGATGCTATTTTGCCGTAATCCGCGATAAAGCAAGTCGAAAATACGAGTATATTCAATGCTAAACGTATAGTGTATTATCCGTTTTCATACCTGATACATGCAGGACTCGATAAAACGCATGTTCTAAAAACTTCCACCACAATGCAAAAGTATTGCATACATTCACTATTACAAACTCGACAATAGTTTTGCTTCGCAACCGAAGCATCATCAGGAGAATCGACACATGACCGAAGCAAACATAGTTATATAGTGGTTGGTTCAACCCCAAACATTTAATTTGTCTCCGATTATGTATAGTAAGCTTGAACTAGACACATTTTTATTATATATATCTTACGCTTAGTATTAAAGCGACAATTTTTTTGTAACAATTTGCAATAAACCGTAGCACCTAACCTAATTCAAAAAGTAGTAAGTTATTTTGTAACAAATTGCAATAAAGCATAGCGTAGCGCCTACAAAACATAGTATAAAAGAGACCTATAAATTGGAAGACAAGAGAACACCAGTTTTTTTAATAGTTCGTAGAATAATGTCATAACGTAGTACAAAAATTTTAAAATTTGAGTTTGATCCTTAATGTTGTATTTTTTTTATGTATTCATTATTCTCTTTGTTTTTCTGTTTATTTTTAGGCTAAAATTTTAGAATTTCTAAGAATGATGTGATTTCCTGTTATTGGTACTGCATAATTAATTTAAGACTATTTGGATATTTTTAGGTCAATTACAAAAATTAAAGTAAAATTTTTTTCCACTTTTATTCTAAAGATGAGATTACGCCGTGTGGTATCCGGCTGAATAGAATAATACCACCGTCTTTCTTACCGAGGTGTCATAAAAGGCGACTAAGGTAAGTCGACCCGCCGTGTGGTATCCGGTTTAGTAGAATAGACCACCTCTTTCTTACCGAGGTGTCGTAAAAGGCGACTTAGGTAAGTTAACTCACCGTGTGGTATCCGGTTTAGTAGAATAGACCACCTCTTTCTTACCGAGGTGTCGTAAAACACGTCTGAGTTAAGTTGACGTCAGGCAGGCGGCCGGTCGTAAAAACGCAGCCAAATTATATATTTTTAGGTCAAATAATATGTTATGGTGTTGGAAATCCGTATAAATTAATAAACATCAAAATCTATCCAGTAGTCCGAAATTAATTCTGAACCGACTGGCAGACGGCGAAAATTCATTTTTTTTATATGGATCATGGATTTTTTGCATTTAATGTGTAAATATTACCATTGGCATAGATTACATTCATTATATCGTTACTATATGTAGAATGTATAACACCCCTATCATGCCGGAAATTGGTTGGATTTTGGAAAGCGGATATTTGGCATTACGCATAGTCATCATTATTGGTGGATGGTTTGAGCGTTTAGTGGATTAACGGTGTATTGTTTATGGTTGACCGTGGACATCATATTCGAATTCAGAATCTTCATACAAATAATTGGAATTTAGAAAATCATTTGTTTCGTTTATTGTAGACTAGCGGCCTGCCCCTGCATCGCACGGTTATAAAAAATATATCCCATGTCATTCAGTGTAAAAAAAATGATTAAAATCGATCCAGTAGTTTTGATTTATTCACTACTGCCCGTGGCCCGCACGCGTTAAATTTGGAGAAAAACAATTTCCTTTCCCTATACCAAGAAGATTTCCTGCTATCTTTGGAATATCTAAATTCATATAGTACATTTTTACTTATTTACTTTTACATTTTCCCTATGTATTTAATTTTTACAATTAATTACAGAATGTCTTTATATACAACATTCACAGCTTCCTTGTCGTTAAACAAACTCTTGAAAGAACGATATAGCTGCTGGATTCGAAGTGCTATAGGGTGAAGCGCGGCTTCCTCGCGGTATTTCAAATCTGTAATATCTCCGAAAATGTTCACTTAAATTACATGCTGTAAACGGCGATATTGATCTATATTAAATCAACAATTTATTTAAGGTACTTAATTGGATAAGGATTAATGCTGTAGTATATAAAAATTGCTTCAAAAATAAGGCACTATTTTTCGTAAAAAGTAAATGACAAATAGTGCTATAGTGGGTTATTCATAAGAGATAGACATATACCATACGTACAAACCTTCCTCTAGAATCACTCTATCTATTAAAATGAAACCGCATCAAAATCTCTTGAGTAGTTTTAAAGTTTTATGCGTACAAGAAAAGAATGCGACTTTGTTTTATAATATGTAGTGATGTCTATACTTATTATAAAAAAATCCCTTAGAGCTGTATGTGATGGATTTTCTCAAAATCTACTAAACGGATTTTTGAGGTGAGAGCTACCCTGTACATTCTAGCACTCGTCTCGGCCAAGGCGTCTCGCGCTACTTAGCAAGTGCTCTAAGCGAGAGTGTACAGCGGCTATTAGGATATCAGCGGGAGAAAACGCTTAGTCACAAATTGAATTATAAAAGTCCATGCTATTTATAAGCTACTAGTGAGTTGCATTTAATTTTGCAGAGGTCATCGCTTGCACATTGCTAATAGAATTAGTTGAAAACTATGACAGCTCTGCCGCGACTTGGCAAAAATACAAAACGATATAAAAATTATTCGGTGTTAAGAAATAGGAAAATAACTTTCTTCGCAATATAAAATTAATTTAATAATAATATTGTTTTGCTATAAATTGCGATAAAAACAAATAGAAATTTGAGTCGTAATTTTAAGGGATATAAAGGATATAAAAGAAAGAAAGCACCGTGTGACATGTAGGAATGGATCTAAGGTTTTCAACTTTTTCGGTCCGCTCGTTATTATTAAGCTATGACAGCTTTACGTTTGACAGCTAAAATATCATTTTCATTCAATTTTACATTTTAGAATTTTTTAATGCCTGAATACAGGTATAAAACGACGTGTTTTTAATAAAAACTAGCTAGATCGATTTTTACTCCCCAAAACCTCCTACATGCTGAATTTCTTAAAAATCGTTGAAGTCGTTTCCGAGATTTCCAACGATTTCCTGAAATTCAGCATGCAGGAGTTTTTGGGGAAAAAAATCGGTCTAGCTAGATTTTAATTAAAAAAAATCGTATCCTGTTTTTGGGCATTAAAAAAATTCTAAAATTTACTTTTAATTTATTTACACTATTTTCGCAGTTTGTATTAGTTTTTAAATGTCAAATCAGCGTAGCTTATTCAGGGAACGGGTGGTCGCGGGAAATGACAATACCTATTATTTTTTTCCTTTTATTTTCTTATTTATCATTGTATTAAAGCTATTTCTTTGATGGAAATTTATCTGTCGTCAAAATAACTGTCAACGCTACGTTAGCAGAGAAAAATAGCATCTAACATGTAGTGATTTATAAGTTCCATATGCGATTTATTAGACGGCGTGAAATCGGCGCGTTCGACGCGTGAATTTCATTCGCGAAACAACTCGTATATTTGACTTGTGACTGTTATCGACTATATTTCTGGCATTATCACAACTGTTATCTCCTTAAGAATGTAATTTAATGTAATTCAAAAGATCTAGCTGTGAAAGCCCAGCGGTAACACAGTGTGACTCTTTCGAAGAGATCACGGCTTCAAACCCGGGCAGACACCAATGAATTTTTCTATTAAAACTTATGTCTAATTGATAATTACAATTTATCACACGCGTTTCGGTGAAGGAAACATCGTGAGGAAACCTGCATATCTCTAGGGAATTCTGGAGAGTATGTGTAACCTACCAATCCTATAAGGAATATGTGTAACCAATCCTCCTTGGAGAGGAAGATTTGTTACACATATTATATGAGATTCTATGGAGAGAAGAGGCCTATTCCCAGCAGCGGGATAGTAACAGGCTGTTATTTTACTTTACTAAAAGATCTTAATTATATGTTATACTAGCTGTGCCCTCGGTTTTGTCCGTGTCCAAATTATTGGGTGACAAGCTTTTTCTATACTAGTCTTACTAATATTGTAGGATATAGGTACTACTTTCCTACTAATATTATAAATGCGAAAGTGAATATGGATGTATGTTTGTTTTTTCACGGCAAATCCGCTGAACCAATATCGATGTTATTTTGACACAATTATTACTTATACACCGGAATTACATATAGGCTATAGAAGTCCTGTTAATTCTACAGAAATATGATGACATGCAAACAGTCCACGCAAACGAAGTTGCGGGTGAAAGCTATTTTTATTAAACCAATGTAATTATTAATTGAAATGTTCTTCACAATTTGCTTCTCTTTTAGTAAAAACCGAATAAAAATATGTATAGTAGATTTTGGAAAAAACGGCACAACACCTTATTAACATGTTGTCACATGATTTGGCTACATATTTTAGACCGACCGTCTATCTGGCGTCAACTTACCTTAGTCATATTTTACTACACTTTTATTTTATTACACTACACGATGGGTAGTCTGTTCTACTCAACCGTGTACCACACGTTACGTCAACTTACCTTATTCGCCTTTTACGACACCTCGGTAAGAAATGATAGTTTGTTTCATAGTAAGTATAGAGTCAACTTACCTTAGTCGCATTTTACGACACCTCGGTAAGAAATGATAGTTTGTTTCATAGTAAATCAATTTACCTTAGTCGCCTTTACCACACCTCGGTAAGAAATGATAGTTTGTTTCATAGTAAGTATAGAGTCAACTTACCTTAGTCGCATTTTACGACACCTCGGTAAGAAATGATAGTTTGTTTCATAGTAAGTCAATTTACCTTAGTCGCCTTTACCACACCTCGGTAAGAAATGATAGTTTGTTTCATAGTAAGTCAATTTACCTTAGTCGCCTTTACCACACCTCGGTAAGAAATGAGAATTTGTTTCATAATAAGTATAGGTAGAGTAAAAAAAGTATTTTTCACATTCCTTCTTTTTATACGTTTGTTTTTTTTTTCAGTTTACCAATACAATGTTTTGCGATCGCATTGTCGTAACGGGCTATCAAAAATATTTTTTTAACCGTTTTTGTTCCGACTAATAAATCGCGTATTGAAAATATAAATCACGAGACACGCGACAGTTGCGTTATTTTACACTTACACTGGCGACGGCTTTTGTCGGTACTGAGATACTTTATAACTAATCGATTGAAACATATGCAGTTTTTTTTGGTAATTCATTTTTTTATCGTATATTTATCCCACTGGTGGGCTTATACTTCTGTATTGTAAAGAGAGCTTGGAATTTAAACAGCTGCTTTATGCTTTACTAGCAATCGCCAGCAGCTCCGCCCGCGTGGAAAGATTAAAACCGTAATATATATATAACCATAAAAATGGTTCAAGTGGGTCAACCTAAAAAGCTAAACTAGAGATATACTGTCACGGACTTTTATTTAGAAATTTTAGAGAGGAACAATTTTTTAGTACATGATTTTTTAATAACGATTATCGTTTACTCAGCGCACGCAAGGAAAACTTTAAATTTTGCCGTTTTGGTAATATTTTTACCGCGTGATTCCCTGCGAGAGAAGTTTAAGGAAACAGGTATTCTTACATTTGCTTCACAATATATTTTAAGCAATTTAATTTATGTGCATAAAAATATAAAGAATTATAAAACGATAGGTGATGTGTACAATAGACAAAGCAGGAACCGACATAAGCTTGCGGTTCCTGCTTTGCGCCTTGCAAAAGTGCGTAACTCGTTTGTGGGTTTTGGTGTAAGATTCTATAATAAAATTCCGCAATCAATTTCAGCTTTGCCATTACAGCGGTTTAAAAACACTGTTAAAAAGAAGCTGATACAGAAAGCCTACTATACTCTTGAAGATTATTTAGAAGATTAGAATGTGTGGATATAGCTATAGCTCTTTGAACCTGTACAAGACACTAACGACTTAATGTAAATAATATTAAGAATTATATTTTTAAAAGAGCAACCGCCGAGTTTCTTGCTGGCTCTTCTCGGTAGGAACAGCTTTCCGAACTAGCAGTAGAGTTGACGATTCAAAAGCACTTGTGTACAAGTTTATTTTAATAAAGAATATTTTGAATTTTGAATTTTGAATTTTGCTGGTCCTCTCCTATTCATCTTAGCGTGATGTTATATAGTCCATAGCCTTCCTCAATAAATGGTCTATCTTACATTGAAAGAATTTTTCAAATCTGTTCAGTAGTTCCTGAGATTAGCGCGTTCAAACAATCAATCAATCCAACAAACAAACTCTTCAGCTTTATATATTAGTATAGATTTCTTCTCGGTAATAGCAACATTCCGAATCAGTTGTAGCTACATTAATCATATTGATGCTTGATGATTCAAAAGTGCTTGAAAGAGCTTATTTGAATAAAGATTATTTTGATTTGATTTAATATGGGTGTGATTAGCCAAAATATTTTTACAAAATATCTATAAAAAAAGTGTGCAACAGCCTGTGACAACGTGTTTATAACATGTCTACGTGTATTACGACCGGCCGCCTGCCAGATATCAACTTACCTTAGACACCTTTTCCGAAACCTCGGTAAGAAATGAGGGTGGTCTTTTCTACTCAGTCGGACACCACACGGCGGGTCGACTTACCTTAGTCGGCCTTTACGACACCTCGGTACTAATCTGTTCCACCGGATACTTTGTATCACATAGGTACAAAATAACATTTTCCTTAACACAAACCTCTTTCTATTTATTTCCATTAAGCCCGCAATCTTCCAAACGATAAAACAGAACACCCAATTAGTGTAGTGGGCGCTGACAGCCGGAAAAATTCGAGTAATCAACCCGTTTTATAGAAACAAGACCAAAAATCCAAACTCGATCTAAGTTTTCATAATGGCAAGTTTTGGATAATTATCATTTTTTTTGCTATCCAACAGTACAAAACCGCATTGCATGATTATCGCAATTAGTTTTCATATCTCGCTGTGTCAGCACTTTACTTTCAACGTCTTTAATATCGTGCACAAAATGCCAGCCGAAATAAGTTTGCCGAGCTTCGAGCTTTTGTCTGATTAAATAGATTCGGGAAGTGTCAAGGTTTTCCGAACCGACGCTGTTTTGGACATGACTTGATTTAGTATTGAGGTGAGTGGGTGTTATAGGCACTACATTTAGTATTTTTAAACTTTATTTTTTTACTAAGAATCGCCAGTGATACCGCCCCGTCCAAATATTAATACCGTATTATAGATATTTAAAACCATAAAAATTATTAAAGTGCCTTAAAAGCTAGACGTATGCTGTCATGGACTTTCATTTAGAACTTTAGTGGAGAACAATATATTTTAATTTTTGAATAACCGTTCACCGTTTACTTAGCGTATGCAAGGAAAGGTATAAATTTTGCCGTTTTCGTAATTTTTTTTTATTGCTGCTCCTCTCTTATTCATTTTAGCGTGATGTTATATAGCCTATAGCCTTCCTCGATAAATAGACTATCTTACATTCGAAGAATTTTTCAAATCGGTCCAGTAGTTCTTACACTAAGTTTAAATCATTCCGTAGACGAGTAGTATTTGCGAAATTTTATTGTAGATTGAATATTGTAAACTTCCTTTTACCTTTCTATTTTAACTCGATTATTAAGTAGTCACATTATCTTAATTATTCGTGCAAATATGCAGTTTAGGAAAGTTTATACCATTTACCTTCAACGCCTATTTCGACTTCACAACAACACCCAACAAAAATTCGTTTCGTGTGCCGCGTTCATATTTTATTCGGTCCGATTGAGATATTTATTCGCTATTTCACAAGTTCTGTAGGCAGTTTATCGAACGCCCAAGCAGTAATTTCAACGTTTTTAACCGATAAATAGTGACCCGAAATGCGAAATTGTTAGGCATCAACGATTTATTGGGCTCGGATCATGCGATTCCGCATGCCTTGCATGCCACTTGGCAAAGTTTTTGTTAATGTAGCGATGCCCTCATTAGTTCGTGCCGGATTTGCATTTGCTTTTAGGCAATAGACTTGATACAGCGCACGATAATATATAAAAGTATAGGCCTTTTACTATCCCACTGCTGAAAATAGGCTTTTCCGTTTTTGCAGAGAAGGTAAGATTTACCACGCTGTTCCAATGCGGATTAGTTGGTTACACATATCCCTAGAATTCTCTACAGATATGCAGATTTACTAACAATGTTTTCCTTCACTATTTATTTTATTTGTACTAAAATATTTTTTTAACACAGTGAGAAATTCTGGATAAAATGAAAGGAAGAATCAAGAAGAGAAATGGAAAAAGAGATTTGATGAGAAGAGTAATAGTGAAGACGAATTGGGACTCTTTCTCTTTACAACATAAGTTAAGCATGCTTAACTGAAAATGCAACCAGTTTTATGGTCACATTGGACGACGCATTTATGTGAATTAGTAACGGCCTGTTGCTATCCCACTGCTGGGCATAGGCCTCCTTTCTTCTTTTTTAGATAAAAGGATTTGAGCTAAGATCTACCACGCTAATCCAAAGTAGAGTAGGTTACATATATCCCATTCTCATTCATTCTCTAGAGATAAACAAGTTTCCTCACGATGTTTTTATTCACCGAAAACCGTGTGATACATTGCAAATATCAATTAGATACATAAGTTTTAATAGAAAAACTCATTGGTGCCTGTCCAAGGTTTGAACCCATGATCGTCTCTAAAGAGTCGCACGGCCTCACGGTGTTTTCCGACACTTAACAATTATCGTCATATTTTAAGCAATATACATGAAACCTTTACAAATTAGACAGTTAAACATTACTCATAAGTTATTATAACTATAAGTGAAAATTGCCTACAATTTTTTTAGGTAGTTTTTGAGTTTATCGCCTACAAACAGATGATAAAAAATATAAATTAATACAAAGTCTGCTTCTACTGAGAAGAACCAGTAAGAAATTCGGCGGATACTCTTTTTAAATAACAATAACACAATTTAATATGATTACATGTTAATCGTTGGAGTCTGATGCGTAGCTAATCGCAATTAAAAGATGTTATAATAACTTAAATAATCTTCAATTTTATAATAAGCAATGTAGCAGCATAGATTTAAGACATTTTCTAAACTTGTGTAAAGGCAAGTCTAGTCAATAAAAATTTAAGGGCGCTACTAATCTTCTAAATTAGTTCTGCCTATTATGCTGGAATTAACAGCCCATTTCACGCATCAAAACGGCCGTATAACCTTTGCAATCCATTAGCAGAATCCTCCACACATTACGAAAGATTAAGCGATTGTCCGGGGTGCTAACGGCAGACACTGACTGGGTTAGGGTTGTCCTCTATTAGATTTTGTAGTTATGCAGTTTCATGAAAAACAAGTTAATTATAAGCCTGTTATTATATCACACCTGAGACAAGTCTTCTACTTTCTTGTGGGACCTATAGCAGCTTAGACCTACAACGCAGCTCTAATTCATTCTTCGTTTCCTCACAATCTTTTAATTCACTCATGCCTGTCTGAAGTAAAAACCCCTGATACCCTTGAAAAGACCACGTGCTTTCAATACTATACTTTATATATACTATTGTTTTGTTTCAAAGTTTTAAATATACAAATCCATTGGTTAAAATGTATAAATATAATAATAAGTATAAATGTATTTAATAAGTACTGCATGCTTGAGTAAAAAAGGATGATACACTGTACTTTTAACATAATTTTTCAGATTTTCTTCGCAGAAAAATAATTCATTATCTTTAAATAAGTTAATCTTGTGTGTAAATATATAAATATATTTTCTGAATCTCGGAAACGGCTATATAAGACAACGGCTGACGTTCTTGTGCACAGTAAGATGCCCGGCTTAATTCTCTAAACGCATTCGTTTATTTTTTTATTATTCATTTTAAATTAAATTAAGAATTAATTTTTAACAATATGGTATATTGTAGAATTGAAAGCAAAGGATTTGTTTAGTTGTTATACGTAATGTTGCGATAGCCGATGGGTAACGCGCGAACCGATAATGTTCAAAATCCGAGTTCGAATCCCACATGTCATTGGCGCCTTCTTCCTTTTTTATAACATTTTTTTTATCTTAAAAAAAATTACCGACCAAGGCTCGGTCACACGATATACTTTTTACCGGATACTTTTATGTTAGCACCTAGCCGTAAGGTATCCGGCTAAGTAGAATAGACCACCCCCATTTCTTACCGAGGTGTTGTAAAAGGCGACTAAGGTAAGTCGACCCGCCGTGGATTATCCGGCTGAGTAGAATAGACCAACCTCATTTCTTACCGAGGTGTCGTAAAAGGCGACTGAGGTAAGTTGACCCACCTTGTAATGTCCGGTTTAGTAGAATAGACCACCCTCTTTCTTACCGAGGTCTCGGTAAAATATGACAAAGGTAAGTTGAAGTCAGGCAGGCAGCTGGTCGTAAAAACGCTGCCAAATCATGCGACAGCATGTTTATAACATATTATGCCGACCCCACTCAGAGTGAGATAAGGTTCGGACGATGATGACTTTTATGTAAGCACCAAGACTGTGCCTAAAGGAAAACCGCATTATGATTTTATAAATTAACTTTACAAACGAAGACGCGGTTACATTGTTAAATATATAAATATCATGATCAAATGTACTGTAACATACCAATTACGGTAAAGAGACCTCCGACAGGCCTCGCGGCTAAGTAATGAGGTATTAGCATGTTCCAGCTTATCGTGACTCGTGAGTACACTATTTACTTTATAATAACCGAGAGGATAAAGTTTACTTAACGTATTACTCCGGGAAATTGGGTCAATGATACTTCTAAAAGTTAACTCTTATATGTTTGAGTGTTTAATATTAATTGCTTAGTTATTTAAAACTATGACTTAATAGTAGATTATGATACTGTTGCATAATAAGGGTTCTTATAACACGAGTGTGTTTTATAGTATCACATGAGTGTTATAAGACCAAGTTGTGTACAGTGTCATACACTACTTTATCTACTCTCATACTATAATACGTAAAACAATATTAATAAAAACCAAATTTTGTTTAAATATTGAAAAGATTTTGTAAATGTAAAATGTTAGCGCCAAGGCGCAAACATCGATTGCGCATGCGTGTTGCGTCGCCGCGGACTCGTTCATTGAAACCTTTTTTTTAAGATAGAGGTTCAACCTCCTTGGTCCAGTTGGAGGTTGTATAGGTGTATCGTTATGATTAAAAAGTTATATTATGATACAGGTGTCCATACAAGACCTGTATCGTAATAAATCTTTTCAATTTTTTATTTTTGGCGTGAACGTAATGTTTGTCATAAGAATTTTGGTTTCAATTTTATAATATTTGTATTATAATATCAGAGTAGATAAAAAAAAATTATAGGAGTTTCTTGCATGATATAAATTTATCAACATTCTCCTGATTTTATCCCACTCTAAGGGGGGTCTGCACAACGTGTTATAAACATGTTGTTACGTGATTTAGGTATTTTGCGACCAGCCACCTGCCTGCTGTTGACTAACCTTATTCACATTTACGACATCTCGGTAAGAAATGAGGGTGGTCTAATCTACTCAGCCGTATACCACACGGTGGGTCAACTTACCTTAGTCGCCTTTTATGACACCTAGGTAAGAAGTGTGGGTGGTCTTTATTATATTCGGCTATATCTATGTCTATTCTATATGGATCCGGCTGAGTACAATAGACCACCCTCATTTCTTACCGAGGTGTCGTAACTGGCGACTAAAGCAAATTGACACACCATGTGGTATCCAGTTTAGTAGTATAGACTATCCTCTTATTTACAAAGGTGTCGTAAAATACGACTAAGGTAAGTTCACGTCAAGTTACGTCAGGCAGGCGGCCGGTAGTAAAATACGTAGCCAAATCATGTGACATGTTTATAACATGTTGTGCCGACCCCACTTAGAGTAGGATAAGGGCAGGAGTATGTTGATTCTTGTAACTCATCCTACAGCGACGCTGTAAAATTTGTTACAGAAAAAAAACAAGATTTATATTTCGGCCCACATTTTTCACCCACCCATAAAGCGCCGAACATTTATTTGAAAAGTTTTCAAGCAATATCCAGGATCGATGTCTTACAAGAAACTACATCAAATATAATTCCCAACTTCAGAAATGATGCAAAAAAAAAGCTTTAAAAAGCGCCATTTATCAAGGAAAAGTCATTTGTCAAAGAAATCGCGTTCCGTTCAAGCTATAGGCACCTGCTTATGAATTTTGTTGCAAAATAAGCTCTATTTTACCGGAATAAAAGCTCGCGGCAATTATAGACTCCCTTATAATTAAACGTGAGAAACGTATTTCAACTTTGAAGTTTATATTAAGCCTCATTTACAGGTTGAAGAGAATAAGTTAATTTGAATAACTTTGTCTCTAAGTGTTTAAAACCGTTAATAAAATCATAAATTTAATATTATCCAAAAGTAAAATTATTTTGATATAATCCACGTTAAAAGAAAATTTATGTCATGCTAAATGTAGTTAAAGTTAACAGCTGTGTGGTATCCGGCTGAGTAGAATAGACCACCCTCATTTCTTATCGAGGTGTCGTAAAAGGTGACTTAGGTAAGTTGACCCGCCGCGCCGTGTGACATCCGGCTGAATAGAATAGACGACCTATTTCTTACCGAGGTGTCGTAAAGGGCAACTAGGGTAAGTACAATGGTCTATTCTACTCCGCCAATCTGAATCGGCTGAGTAGAATAGACCATAGAATAGACCAATCTGAATTACGATTTGTAGTAGTGAATGTGTGCAGTGCTAGTGTATTGTACTGTTGAAAGTGTTTTATAGTGCATGGATTAATACGAATCTTACGAAAGTAAATTCCACATTTAGAATCATTATTCTCCTGCCCTTATCCCATATATCTATCTCGGCACAACATGTTTTAAGTATGTTGTAAGATGATTTGGCTAGTAATTTTACAATTGGCCAACTTCGGTCAACTTATCATAGTCGCCTTTTCAGAACCTCCTACACCTCGGTAAGAAAGAGAGTGGTGTTCTTTTCAATTCAGTAGGATACCACACGCATGTCAACTTAACTAAGTCGCCTTTTACGACACCTCGGCAAGAATTGAGGATGCTCTATTCTAGTCAGCCGGACACTACACTAGGGGTCAACTACCTTAGTCACCTTTTGCGACACCTCGGTAAGAAATAAGTCTTCTTTTCTATTCAGCCGGATACCACACGACGGGTCAACTTACCTTAGTCGCATTTACGACACCCCGGTTTAAATGTAGGTGGTTTATGTATTATAATTTTTAATATTCAATATTTTTATCTATTTACATATAATATGATTTCGTATCATTATTAAATATATACCTACATAATATATTACAATTTATTTATTTAAAAATACAATTTATTATCATTATCTGTACATTAAAATATTTGTGATTTAGGTTATTATACAAGTATATCCTTAATTAAACTGTGTCGCTCCTGGCTACTGCTGAAAAATAGTGTTGTGTGATAGACTTTTTTCGCTCAATTTATACTGAGCTGAGAAATTTTCTTCACTTTATTTATGATATTGTTTTATGTTATTGGTATGTTTCTATTCTATTGTCTTATGTGTTGAAATTTAGTTTTAGTTAACAACTGTGTATCACGGAAGGTGAAAAAGACGTTCTTTCGTCTATTCTACTCATCGGGATACCACACGGCGGTCTTAACATTTACTAACGAAATATAATATTAATTGGATGAAACTAAATTCAATTCCGCCCATCCTCCAGTTACGGCAACTTTTAATCTCTTCCAGCAATCAATTAGTGGAACGATTGCACTTTCAAAACTGTTCACGCGCTATGCATTTTAATGCGATGGATCGTTAAGGGGGCGCGGAATTTCGGATAAAAACATACCTTAATAAAGTATAGCCGAAATTTTCGCCACACCGTTATAACGAACAGTAACGAACGGTTTAATTTGTAACGCCGTTGTTTCAATTCAATTCAAAATTTTCTTTATTCAAATAAACTTGTAAACAAGGACTTTTGAATTGTCAATTCTACTGCTGGTTCGGAAAACTGTTCCTACTGAGAAGAGCCAGCAAGAAATTCGGCGGTTTCTCGTTTCAACATAATACTTAGAACTAGTTACATTAAGTCATTACTGTCATTTCAGCACGCATTCTTATCGTCCAAATAATCCTTTACAGTATAGTAGGCTTTTTGTATCAGCTTCTCATAGTGTTTTAAACTGCTGTAATGGCAAAGCTAAAATTGATTGCGGAATATTATTATAAAATCTTATACCCAAACCCAAAAACGAACTTCGTACCTTCGCAAGGCGCAAAGCAGGAGCCGCAAGCTTATTTCGGTTCCTACTTAGTCTATTATATACATCACCTTTCGTTCAATAGCTCTATATATTTTTATGTTCAAAAAATAAATTAAATTGTGTTAATACAATTTAATTTATTTAAAATTTAAAAATTTCATTAAACATTTAAAAATTAAATGTTACAAGTTAACCGACTATGGTCTTCATTAGGGGACGCGGATACCAACTCTATCAGTGAATTTAAATTCAACACCTTCATTCAAATCTGAATAAACTTTCTTCAAATCAGCTCTTTCAGACACTATTCAATCGCCAAGAATCAATTAGATTTGCTGAAGCTAAAAATGGTTCGGAATTTTGCTCTTACTGAGAAGAACCAGCAAACGGTTAATCTTCTATTCGTCTGTTACGCTTTTACGGCTAATCCCCTATTGATGAAATTTGTTAAAATCGAATTTTATAATATTATTATTAATAATATATGATTAATTTTATAATATAATATTAATAGGATAAAAAATTTACCATTCCTCTTTAGCTGACGCAAAATCTATACATATTATAAAACAAAGTCCCCAAAAGCTGTCTTTATGTATGTGATCGATTTTCTTAAAATGAAAATTACTGAACAGTTTTTTGAACAGTTTTAACTAAAAGGACGTGCCATTCTCGAGGAAGGTTACATTACACTAAAATTCTCGCGGGATCGGGATTTATGCGGGAAAACAAGCGTGACTCACTAATTTCAACGCGGACGAAGACACTGGCACAGGCTAGTAATATAATTGAAAAAAACGCAGATTATTTATTACATTTATATTATAATTACATTTAAATTCGTCCTGACGTTCTTAAAAAAACTGATACACTAATTTTGAAACTCAGAAAGTTATCATGATAAAAATAATAAATGAACAAAATATCTTTGCTAAATTTATTCCCAACCATAAATGAACAAATAACTTCCTTTATCCAACGGAAATAACTCAGCCGATATTCCAATCATGGAAGCGACCAAAACGAGCAACCTTGACCCTAACGACCCTCGTTAGTTGATATATGTCTATACATACGGCCGACCCCCAGCTGCGACCTTCTAACAGAGAAGATGAATTGAACACAAGATACCGTCAACAAATAAAAAGTAAACATGATCATAGACAAGAAAAACGTTAACTAATTATGGAAGAGATAATATAGTCATCATCGGCACAACATTTTGTCACATGATTTGGCTACGTATACACGACCGGCCGCCTGCCTGACGTCAACTTATCTTAGTCGCCTATTTACATCGCCTCGATAAAAAAGATGGTGGTCTATTCTACTTAACCGGATACCACACGGTGAGTCTACTTACCTTAGTCGCCTTTTACGACACCTCGGTAATAAATGAGGATGGTCTATTCTACACAGCCGGATACCACACGGCGGGTCTACTTACCTTTTACGACACCTCAGTAAGAAATGAGGGTGGTACTATTCTATTCAGCCGGATACCGCACGGCGTGAGATAATATAGAGATAGTATAGTCGCTAAAATACTATCTATTAGCTGATACCCGCAACTTCGCGTGAACTGTAGTCTTGGAATAAACCAGTAGGCTCTGTCATTCTCCAACCCTGCAATGCCTGTTATTTGTCCAATTTTACGAGTATAACTAATAACTGGAGATATCCCGTCAAAGGCTCTTACAGAATGACATTTCCGGATGTTATGTGCGTGACAAATTTCGGTACACACGAACCTTATTTCGGGCTTATCCGGTTCGTGATTGATTTTATCGTTTTAGGTATACCAATTAATTGACGTCAGTATATAAGTGGGATACGTCTGTGCGTAACTATGCGTGTTATGGCTGTTTTTATTATAGCTAATTCTAATACATGAGTTTCTATGACATTCTTTGAGTTTTTGTTTTGCTTCAAACAGCCGGTGTTGTTGTTGCTTGCTTGCTTGCTTTATGTGTAATGAGTAAGTAATCGAACCGAACTCAAGTTAATAGTGAATCGAACCGAACTCAAGTTAACCGTGAATCGAACTCGTGACCCGCGGGGCTGAAGAGATGATCTCTACCCACTGCGCCAACGGGCCAACAAAATGAAGCGGAACTTTAGGATAATAATAAATAAAAAGGTATATTAAAAATTACACTAAAATATCTGCCTGCCCGTTGAATAATGTTGAATAATATTTTATCTACATCTAAAGAGACTTCGCGAATGTTTGCAAGCAACCGCACTCCATACAAATTCAAGATCTCTATTCAACTTAATCATACAATTAAACTCATTCATTCCACCCGCACGGGAAACCCTTAACATAAAATTATATCGCTTAGCGCACTTAGCTAATTGCACTATTCAAGCCCCTACTGAAATAATCCCACAACCCTACATACCAACAAAGGTGGCGAGCAAACAAATCAAAGATTAAACTCCAATTAAACCGTCCCCGAGTCGACCCTCGCCAACACTATTGGTAATAGAAAGCGATCCGCCGTCGCACGACAAACCGACCTATACAAATCAAGCAACACAAATAAGCCCCGCGACGGTCGTGAATCGTCGGAAAATAATTCACTAGTGATGTGCAAAGGAGTGCAGAAGTCGAATTATAACCTATATACTTCATATGCAAAAAATTATACATAAATATTAAAATATTAAGTATTTAAAAGACGAAGTAGGATCTGACATAATATTGCAGCCACTGCTTTGCAAAAATAGTCGTTAAGACGTTTTTGGGTTTGGGTATAAGATTCTATAAAAAAAAATACACAGTGAATTTGAGCTTTGCCAATTTGCAATTGTTTCTTTACATTGTATATTGTGAATTATATGTGGTGCAATAAAGAATATTCTATTCTATACAACAGTTAAAAAAGCTATAATAATACAGAAAGTTTTCTATACTGTTAAAGATTACATAAATAATAAGAACGCGTGGATATAGAGATTCTTCGACTTAATGCAAGATAAAAAAGTAAGTAGCGGCCTGTTACTATCCCACTGCTGAGAATAGGCCTCTTCTCTCCGTTTTTGGAGAGAAGGTTTGGAGCTAGGACCTACCACGCTTCTCCAATGTGGATTGGTAGGTTACACATATTTCCAGAATTCTCTAGAGATATGCAGGTTTCCTCACGATGTTTTCCTTCACCGAAAAGCGTGTGGTAAATTGCAATTATCAATTAGACACATAAGTTTTAACAGAAAAACTCATCGGTGTCTGCCCGGGTTTGAACCTGTGACCTCCTCGAAAGGGTCGCACGGTGTTACCGCTGGGCTACCACAGCTTATGATATAATGCAAGATAATAATGACTCAATGTTGTAAGAACTATTTAGAAGAATCGTATTTAAAAAGCTCCGCCGAGTTTCTTGCTGACTCTTCTCGGTAGAACAGCTTTCAGAAGCAGCAGTAGAGTTGACCATTCAAAAGCACTTGTTTACAACTTTACTAATTACTTGAATAAAGAGAATATTTTGAATTTGAATTTAATTGACAAGTTAATTATATGGTATACTTAAATGTCACTGTGATATTCATACAATCGAAAATAAAAGAATTAAACAGGATGGAAATTGAGAAGATTAAGTGAAATAAGTATAAAACACCTGTTTATGTCCATATCCTTATTATATCGAAGGTCGTATTATCTGAGTGAAAAAATTTTACATCTAAGTTAAGAACTACGCGAGAATGATTAATTTGTGAATAAGATAATTTTATAATTTTTTGATATATTTTTTGGCGGCAGCTACTATTTATTGACTCAAAAGTGCTAAATTCATAAGACTAATTTATTTAAATAATCATCAACCTCCTGCCCTTATACTACTCTTAGTGGGGTTGGCATAACATGTTATAAACATGTCACATGTCATGTCATTTGGCTATGTATTTTATTATTACCTAAGTCGTCTTTTACGACGCCATGGGAAGAAATGAGGATAGTGTATTCTACTTAGCTGGATATCACACGGCGGGTCAACTTACCACAGTCGCCATTTACGACACCTTGGTAAGAAATAAGGGGAGGTCTATTCTACTCAGCCGGATACTACATACTTGATTGATGAATATATATTAATTTAAATAAGAACATGAATAGATTGTTTAGTAGTGTGAATATTTCCATAATCGGAACAACACTAACCGCCTTGTGTGCCGCGAATTATAGGCGCCAGTGAAGCGGGGGAACGTGTTTCCCGGATCCCGGTATCCCGGATCCTGATCATTGCTCGCATTATTCAACGGATATTGTGCTTTACAACGTTAGATCTGATAGGCGTTTGGGTACAAATTTATTATTTTGCGCGAACTGCTTTTAAAACAAAAAAACAAAACCAAAATAGCGTGGCCAAGCGAGTGTACGACAACCAAATATGTGATGAATATATGAATGGAAAAAGCGATAAATGAATATACGTTTATCTTTAATATTTAAATGAGTTAATCTTGTATGTATATATGTATATTTCTGGAATCTCGGAAACGGCTTCACCGATTTCCCTGAAATTCAGCATGTAGTTTTTGCAGGGTGGTTGTGGTAGGGGGTTTTGGGGAAAAAAATCGATTTAGTTTTATGTAAAAAAAATCGTTTTATCTCTGTTTTTGGACATGAAATACTTAAATTTATATTAAATATAAAACATTATTTTTGCCATAGACTATCAAGTCAGCGTAGCTTATCCGGAGAACGAATAGTCTCGAGAAATAGAAATACCTGGGATCGATCCCCAGCTACCTAATTATTTTTTTATTTTGAAAAAAATTACCGAGCATTTTGTGTATTTCCCCCATAAACCGTCATCTACTCCGCCGTCAATCTACCCCATCTTCATCAGTGTTGCCAACACAAAATATACCTTATAAGTTATTCACCTTAAGCACCTAAGTGACAGCCCTAGCGGTGCACCGATTCTTTAACAAGATAAGAGCAGCGCCTTGCAAGCAAAATTGCGAAAGTCGGTCAATAAAAAACAAGGAAAACACTACATCGATCTCGGCACCTCACCTCCCTACCTCGATAGATCGTTAATTTAAGTTTACATTTCAAGATTGTGCACTTGTTTGAGCTCGTTTTAGATGCTGATAGTGAAAGATCGCATGAGGGTAGTTAGTAAAACCATCCGCATTATCCTATGTTTAAGAAACTAGGCTATTTTATTAAGAGTACCTGCGTAACCGAGCCTTGCTCGGTAATTTTAAAATGAAGTAAAAAATTAAAATTAAAAAAAAAAAATTAAATTCAAATTCAAATTCAAAATATTCTTTATTCAAATAAACTTGTAAACAAGTGCTTTTGAATCGTCAACTCTACTGCTGGTTCGGAAAGCTGTTCCTACCGAGAAGAGCAAGCAAGAAACTCAGCGGTTGCTCTTTTAAAAATATAATTCTTAATATTATTTACATTACGTCGTTACTGTCTTGTACAGGTTGAAAAAGAGCTATATCCACACATTCTTATCTTATAAATAATCTTCAAGAGTATAGTAGGCTTTCCGTATCAGCCTCTTTTTAGCAGTGTTTTTAAACTGCTGTAATGGCAGTGCTGAAATTGATTGCGGAATTTTATTATAGAATCTTATACCAAAACCCACAAACGAGTTACGCACTTTTGCAAGACGCAAAGCAGGAACCGCAGGCTTATATCGGTTCCTGCTTTGTCTATTGTATACATCACCTATCGTTTTATAATTCTTTATATTTTTATGTACATAAATTTTTTAAATAATAAAGCAGGTGGGGCTCGGTCCTAGGTATTTTTAAATCTCTAGACCGCACGTTCCCTAAATGAACTACCATGACTTACGTTTGACAGCGAAAAATTGTGATTGTATTCAACGTAAATTTTAAAAAAAATTTAGAGCCCGAAAACAGGGATAAAAAGACTTTTTTTTTAAATAAAACTTATCTAGATCGATTTTTCTCCCACAAAACCCCTCACATGCTGCATTTTAGGAAAATCGTTGGAGCCGTTTCCGAGAATCCGAAAATATATATATACATACAAGATTAACTCATTTAAATATTTATTTATTTATTTTATTTCTTACGCAGGTGTCGTAAAAAGCGACTAAGGTAAATTTACCCACCGTGTTATCCGGGTAAGTGGAAACCACCCTCTTTTTTACCAAGGTGTCGTATAATACGATTAAGTCAAGTTGATGTCAGGTGGCCCGTCGTAAAATACGAAGGCAAATTATGTGACATGTTTACAACATGTTGTGCCGACCCCATTAGAGTGGGATAGGGGCAGGAAGATGATGATTTATTTATTTTCTTTAAAGTACATACATATAGAGAAAAAATAAAAAAGCACAGAAGAAAGGCGGACTTATCCCTAAAAGAGATCTGTTCCACTCAACCATAGAGTAATACAAAGAAAAGGACAAGAAGTAAAATACTGGTAAAATATACAGAAAAAGAAAAGAATAGCGAAAAACTATATACGTAAATTATCATTTGCCCACATAAAACAAAAAATAAAAAAAGAAAGATTTGTTCATGATCCGCTAAACTTTTTTCTTCCACAAGAACCTTGTCCAGGCAATTCATTCATTCGTTTACTTTTCATTCATTTTTTTATATAAACTAGCTGTGACGCCCCCGTGGAAATCAGTGCGGTTTTCCCGCGTAAATATCAGCCCCGCGGAAATTCTAATGTAATGTAACATTAACCTACAACTTTCTCAAGAATTTTACTATCTTTTAGTAAAAACCATACAGAAATCTGTTGAGTATGTTTTGAAATTGATCACATGCAGACAGACAGCTTTTGAGGTTGTTTTATAATTTCTATAGATACATTACTTTATTCTAAAAAGGGGACTGGGGTTAAGTTTGCATTCGCTCGAAACTTTCAACACACATTTGCAAGACAAATAATCCTAGCAAACTGAAAATCGAGAATATGCAGAACGCTATAATCCAATCAATTCAATCCCCTTTAATAATCGTTTGGCCAAAACGTCTGTCCGCCGAGACCAATCGATATCCCGGAACGATGAATGGGGAGTCAACAAATTGATTCACGGTAACAAATCTATCCATTACTTCGTATATCTTATTTAGCACTCGCGCCATGCTCTGGCTTTTCGAGTAGCATACTAGCTTTTCCTGGTTTGATAGGTTGATAATAGATGGCGCTCTCCAATGTCATCCTGTTAATTCCTGTAGAATTAACATGATTTCTATAAGCTATATGTTATTCCGGTATATTAGGAATAACTGTGCCAAATTTCATCATTATTGGTTCAGCGAATTCGCCGTGAAAGAGAAACAAATATGCATCCATACTAACAAATTTTGACATTTATTTTATTAATGGGACTAGCTTTAATCCGCAACTTCGTTCGCGTGGACTGTTGTCGTGTGATAGCTTGATAATAGACGGCGCTTTTCAATGTCATCCTATTCTTGTAGAATTAACAGAATTTCTATAGCCTATATGTTATTCCGGTGTATAAGGAATAATTGTGCCAAATTTCATTGACATTGGTCAAGCAATAATGATAATACAATAATAATGTGTAAAATATATTAAGCGATTGATAATGCAATCATTTTACTTAAATATTCGAAAGATAGCTAGAATGTTTAAGTAAAATAAATGCTTTGACTAAAAAAAATTTAGCAACACTCAAACTAAACGTCAATTCGTCAGAATGCCTCAGTTCCGTCTCCATCAAGCTAATCGCCGCTATAAATACGGTACTCGGGAATCTATCCCGGAATTGTGTGATTTAAATCAAATTACCTCTTGTCTGTGACATTTGTTCAGACGAATGAAACTGATGTCTCTTATAATGACATGTTATTTCTCACCGTAAAATATAGGCTATGAGCGTTCTTTAATTAATCAAATTTGGCTAACGCTTTTTAAATTCAAATTCAAAATATTCTTCATTCAAATAAACTTGTAAACAAGTGCTTTTGAATCGTCAACTTTACTGCTGGTTCGGAAAGCTGTTCCTACCGAGAAGAGCCAGCATGAAACTCGGCGGTTGCTCCTTTAAAATATAATTTTTATATTGTTACAAGTTGCTTTAGTTATTACTGTCTTGTACAGAGTCGAAGAGTAGCTACGTCTAGGCATTTTTATCATCTAAGTATTCCCCAATAGTATAGTAGGCTTTCTGTATTAGCCTTTAATTAAAAGTGTTTTTAAACTGCTGTAATGGCAAAGCTAACATTTACTGCGAAATTATATTATAGAATCTTATACCCAAACCCACAAACGACTTACGTACTTGTGCAAAGCGCAAAGCAGGAACCGCAAGCTTATGTCGGGTCCTACTTTGTCTTTTATAGGTAGAATAATAATGAAGATACCATTTTTTTGAAAGGTTGTCTTACTGAGAAAAAATAGCTAGAAATTCGGTGGTTGGTTTTAAAAATAATTGTTCAGATATTTGTATCGCATAGCTGAAGTGGCAATGGACGTGGAACATTCAATGGGCCCCATAAAAAAGCTCAGAGTCGTTCAGCGGTGATGGTACCAGCTATTCATCCTCGTGCCCTTAACCCACTTTAAGTGGGGCATTTACATGGATTTACTGAAATTAAAAAAGGTCTGAAAGTCTTCGTGCGTTTCGCAAAACGTCTAATGATGAAATAGAACCAAATATCGGGAACCAATAGAGTTACCAATTTAGGTGACTTTTGGAACAACGCATTCATCTGTTTGCTCTCGGTAGAAGGTCATGCCACCTTTCCAACCCTTTTTCGAATGGAAATAACGTTCAGTAAATTGTTAGGTCCGTTCACGTAATTTCACGCATTTATAAGGCATCGAATAGTCCGTTTGGCTTGGGATATACGATGGGCGATTTTTTACATTATTTTCAAGCTGAAACCTTTATTTTTTGTATTTACTTACGCTGTAACTGTGATTTCTTTTACGTCAGTTTGAGTGTTAAAATATCATCAATTATGTGATGTTTCCCGCTACGCGAAATAAATACTGGAATATTTTATACATAATTTAATTAATGTTACTTTCAACAGATTAGGTAAGAGACTATCAAATAGATATATGTTGTGTTTATAAAAACGAAATATTTAGACGTAATAAAAAAACTTTGTACACATTTTAAATTATGCTGACGAAGGAGTATGAAATTCGGCAAAGTAGTAGTTATAGTATACAATAGTGCCAATAGCTAAAAAAATTTTATAAAATAATGCAGAAAAATTAGATTGAATAAATAAAAATAACAGCAAATAATCTTTTTCTGAAATTATTAACAATTAATGTGAAATTTCAACTAAATGGCACAAAAACTTTAACAAAATATGCACTAAAACCAATACAATAGGTCCTGTGAAGGTTTTATAAATGTTTTCCCACTCTTTTTTGGTTCATATTTTGTCCCTGAGACCTGCCACTTCATCCAACCTACATTCATTCTTCAACCTTTCTACATTTCGATCTTTTGGAGATTCTGTTTTAAAAAAATGTATTAATCTTAATCTGAAGCTAAATCGAACCCAGCGAAAGCTATTGATCTTTGACATTACGCTGTACAAACAAAGCTATCGTATCGAGCATGTTAATTAGGATAATGTGTTCACTACTGATTAACTTGTTAGTGTTAGTTAGGGCTGGTACACACGGCTTACGAACTAGCATTGCAAAAGTAATAATATTATTAAAGTAATAGTATAATTTTGCTATCAACGATAAAACAAATAGAAAATAAATTGCTAAATGTAGAGTGAATTATTGTAAAAGGCGACTAACGTAAGTTGACTTGCCGTGTGGTATCCGGCTGAGTAGAATAGTTCACCCTCATTTTTTTAACTAGGTGTCGTAAAAGGTGACTGACTAAGTTGACGTCGGACAGGTGGTAAAATGTTTAAATTCAAATTCAAAATTTTCTTTATTCAAATAAACTTGTAAATTCGTGAATTCTACTAACCTTATATTCTACTTAAACAAATCATGTGACAACATGTTTATGACGTTTTGTAAGATTCTGAATGGCAGAATGGGATAAGGGCAGGAGAATGATGAATGATGTTGTTGTGGTACTGTATAATGTTGTTATTTTTTACAATATTGAAGCATCTAGAATGATAAAGTGTTATACTTATTAAAGTATCATATATATATATTACCTTGTTTGTTTACTTGTTGGATATAAAAATATTTCAGATAATAGACCTAATATAAGGATATAAGCGAGAGAAAACGTTTAGTAACAAATTGAATTATAAAAGTCCGTGGTATTTACAAGCTATTAGTGAGTTGCATTAAATTTTGTAGAGGTCATCGCTTGCACATTGCTAATAGAATTAATTATATAATATGACAGTTTTGCTGCTTGGCAAAAGTACAAAACGGTATAAGAGTTATTCGGTGGTAAGAAATATTTTCACTTTCTTAGCAATACAAAAGTAAAAATGATATTTTGCTATAATCCGTGAAATGCAAATATGATATATGTAATGCTAAATTTAGAGTGTATCCGTTTTCATACCGGATACATGCAGAATTCGTAAACACGCACGCGCAAAAGAACACGCACTTTTGCAAGGAGCAAAGCAGGAGCCGCAAGCTTATGTCAGTTCCTGCTTTATCTATTATAACTATTCATCGCCAATTTTTGCATAATTATGTATATTCTTATGCACAAAACTGTGATAGCCCAGCGGTGCGACCATGTGAATCTCTAAAGACGATCATGGGTTCAAATCCGGGCAGATACTAATGAGTTTTTCTATTAAAACTTATGTGTCTAATTGATAATTGCAATTTATCATATGCTTTTCAGTGAAGGAAGATATCGTGAGGAAACCTGCATATATCTAGAGAATCCTAGGGGTACGTGAAACCTACCAAGCCGCATTGGACCAGCGTGGTAGGTCTTGGCTCCAATCCTTCTCTCCAAGACCGGAGAGAGGAGGCCTATGCCCACCTATGGGATAGTATCAAGCCGTTACTTACTTATGCACAAACATTAAATTGCTAACAATATACTGTGAAGCAAATGTAAGAATACCTATTTCCTTAAACTTATTCTCGTACCTCTACTTTATGTCGTTTTGAACATTTAAATACAGTTCTTACTTGAGAGCTATTAATTTCTTACTATAGTGCTGTTCAAACAAAGCTTTCGTAACATGCATGTTAATTAGCTTAATGTATTCACTTCTGATTAACTTGTTAGTGCAGAACTTAAGGCCAGTGCACACGGTGAATGCTTTCTTAAACATTCTTTAACATAAAGTTAAAAGCTTTACCTTATTAAATTTAGACTTTCGAAAGCCATTCTTTATTCTGAGCTGGAAAGAAAACCTGATAGAACATCTATAATACAAAAACGTTCTATAGCGAAACCTCACACGCGTTATATATACAAATATGTTTATTACTTGTGCTTGTGTGGCGGTGGTGGAGGTTCGTGCATGTGTTTTTACGAATCCTGCATGTAACAGGTATGAAAATGGATTATCCACTTTACATTTAGCACTATATATATTTGCTATTTTACTTCATAGCGGATTATAGCAAAATAATTTTATTATTACTTTTGTATTATGGATTTTCGAAAAGTAACGCCTATAAATTATTGTATATTAGTATAAATTTAAAACTCTACAATAAAATTCCGCAATCCATATTATATTGTTGTTCATTGAATTAAATTCTTCATTAAATCTAAATGGACCTAAACAATGGGCTTGGGCTTGGCCTAAAAGGCTTGTAAAAAGTTTACGTGAATAAAGATTATTTTGCTTTAATTAGATTTGAAAAAAAATATTCCTAACAATATATCAGTTTACCTTTTTATGTACTGGGATAGACTATTAGCGACAGATTTTCGTACCTTATATAAGAAGCATTTCTCTTATTTCCTTCACTTGAAATCTTTGACAAAGCCAAATCTACTTCTTTTGAAACTTGAAACTTCGTACGGGAAACGCTATTACTTTCCTCGGGAAGTTTGTAATGGCGTTTGTTTATTCAGAAAAAGGTAGCCCGCGCAATAACCGCTTCCATCCATATATAACAAATGTGAAATGTGTTTATAATGTGGTGCAACATTTGATTCAAATAAAATCTATCTTTATTCAAATAAGCTCTTTCAAGTATTTTTGAATCGTCAAGGATCAATATAATTCTGATATGATTATAGATACGCCGTGTATCCAACTGAATATAATAGTACCACCCTCATTTCTTACCGAGGTGTCGTAAAAGGCGACTAAGGTAATTTGACCCACTGTGATATCCGGTTAAGTATAATAGAACACTCTCATTCTTGCCGAGTTGTCGTAAAATACGATTAAGGTAAGTCGATGTCAGGCATGTCGTAAAATAGCCAAATCATGTGACAACATATTTATAACTTCTTGTGACACCACTTAGAGTGGGATAAGGGCAGGATGATGTAGATGATGATTATATGATTATAGACGTCTGGTTGCTAGGTTGTGGTTGGTGTGTATATTTTGCGTAACCTATAGTCTAGCTATACTACATGTTATTAAGATATGTTATATTTCAAATTTAGCTGGGTATTCCTTTTTTTAAGGAAAACCCATTATCATCGCCTGACGGGGACGGGCGGTAGGTATGTCGGACTCGCACTGAGTAAAAACCTGACAGTGCTCCACCACGCTGCTGGTGGTGGGGACAGGCTCCCATCCCCGCCAGCAGCAACTCTGTACCCCAGAGTGCGCCACCTCTGGGTCGGGGCCTCTCTAAAAATAGCCCCTCTCTTGATCCCTTGATAGACGACGGTTCGAGTCCCATACGTCACCGGCGTTATGTTAATTTTTTTCTTATTGTAATTGCATTTTTGTATATCTTTAAAAAAATTACCAAACAAAGCTCGGTCACTCAGCTGAACTTATGAAATCTCAAGTTATGTATTAGCTTTCATATTTACATAGTTACTTTTTAACCCCACAGTCAGCAAACAACGTTATTCTCTTCACAAACACTAAACGCTCTGTAAAAATGTAAAGCGAATAACGGTAGATAAAATAGAAAAGGTAATTTGTTCGCAAATGCGATTTGGTTGGGAATTAGTGAAAAATCTACTTTTTATTCCTGGAAGGCAACCGAGGCTTTCAATTTTATTTAATTAAGACACTGCCTTATCTAAAATTCGCTCACGTATCATTTTATTATGTTATACTATTACATAGAGTGAAATCCTGAACTTTAAAATGTACTCAACTCATTGGAACATGGACTTTAAAAAGACTAGAAGACTAAAGATTTGTGCTTTCGTAAGTTAAGCGTTTTGAATTTCTTTTTTCGCTTGAGTCATTTGTTATTCATGTAGTTCTCTACTAAAAGTAATAATTATATGGTGGATCCTTTGACTGTAAAAAAATATATATATTCTGAACTCTGAAAATGAAGTACAAAACTTAACCATTAAATCAATTAATCAAACCACATATATGTATATACACAATACAAACAAACAGTTACCGTGTGCAGGGTCGTCTCGCTTACTCCCCGGGTGGGGGGTAAGCGAGGTACGGGCCTCGAGGCGTACCTCTTTGCCCGGGCAGTTCCTCGCGGGCACTTAAGCCCGGCCTGTGTTTCGGCCGTAGGCCGAGGTCACCTAGGTGACCTAAGGGTATCGGTATTTGAGCCGTGAGCCCAGGTCACCTAAGTTACCTAAGGAATGTCTGGTTCGGTGGGGAGGTCTGGGACAGTCACCGCCATAGTATGACAAGAGGTTTTGCTATTGTTCGATAGATGGCGTGTTGTGTGCGCCTGTCTGACATCAACATAACTTAGTCGTATTTCACGACACCGCGATAAGAAATTGGAGTGGTCTATTCTACTCAGCAAGATACCACACGGTGGGTTAAGTTACCTTATGTTTACGACGCCTCAGTAAGAAATGAGGGTAGTACTATTCTATACCGAGTACCACATGGCGTCCTTCGATTTGCACTTTATTACAACTTAAAACTTACCCTAGTCTAGAGTCTATGAATATTAATAAATATAGCAGTTTTATTGCTGAGTATAAATGAAAAACCAATTCGTATGAAAGATGGCAATATTACGGACACGTAAAGAATTAATTCCGAAATAAAAAACTCCTAACTGCCGTGACGTTTGCTGTTATTGGCTGTGTCTATTTCGGAAACTTTATAGCTTTCGGTATATTTCGATTTATTAGCCTATTTTGACCCGAGCGCTCGTGGCAGGCGCACATAACTCCTTATTAAATTTCAGTTTATAAATTACACTTTGTTCTGTTGTATTGAATTTTTTTTTGAGTACCGTCTCGCAAATAGAAATGAGGAAATTTGTGAAAAAGTTTGTCAATTTGGTACAAGGTTATGATTTTTAGTTCTTTTTTTTGAGGACAAACATTTAACTTTTACTTTTATAACGCGATATGATATATTCATATAAAATTATGTGCTTATTTGATAATTATTATTTGTCATGCTATGTGTATGACTACTGAAAGGTTTATAGTATTTGAACAAATAATTACCAATCATTTAATGTATTGTGTAAGCCATATGGTATCCGGCTGAGTAGAATAGACCACTCTTGTTTCTTACCCAGGTGGCATAAAAGGTTACTAAGGTAAGTCGAGTTACCGTGTAGTGACCGGTTGAGTAGAATAAACCACCCTCTTTCTTCCTGATGTGTTGTAAAATACGACTAAGGTCAGTTGTCATGTGACATATGTATAATGTGCGAACCCCACTTAGAGTGGGACAAGGGCAGGAGGATGATGTTATGATTATAACTAGGTTCTCTTTTTGAGGACAGACATTCAACTTTGACTTTGATAACGCGATATGATGTGTTTCTATAAACTTATGTGTTTAATTGATAATTACGATTTCTCATGCACATAATCTACTGTAGGTTTACTCTTTTTGAACGAACTATTAGCAATTATTTAATATATTTTGTGATGGCAACACTGATAGAAGTGGGGTAGAAAGATGGTGATTTGCGAGGGAAGTAATCAATAGAAATTATAGTTGGTAAGACAGGAGTATCTTGGGTATTCTGGGTGTGAATATAGACATATTGACAACGGAATCAGAGTTTCTTACATTGGAGCAACGGGTCTAAGCTCTAATTTTTGACCTCGAATAAGAGATGATTTTGTCACGATTTGTAATACTATTAGACTCCGTTTTTTAATTACCACAATTTTTTTTATTGATCAAAGATGAAATTTAAATATAATTATATATATTTATATTTTCGGAATCTCGGAAACTCCAACGAATTTCCTGAAATTCAGCATATAACGGGGTTTTGGGGGTGAAAAATCGATCTAGCTAGGTTTTATGCAAAAAAAATCGTTTTATCTCTCTTTATGGGCATTCAAAAATACTAAAATTTATATTGAATTGAATTCTTGCCATAAACTGTCAAGTCAGCGTAGCCTTTTCGGGGAACGGGCAGTCTCGAGAAATGTAAATACCTAGGACCGAGCCCCAACTACATAATGATTTTTTCTTTTTTTTAAGCCTTTTTGTTATTTTGTAAAAATTACCGAACAAGCCTCGGACAACCAGGTACTGTTTATTAAAAACTAATATACTAAACTTAGCACAAACATAGCTTTGGAAACTGGCTACTTAACCACTAAGTCATCATAGTTAACCTCACACAAGTAATAACGCGCACCAGAATACGAAATGTTCATACATGTTCGCAATACTAAAATTGTCGGCAAATTTCTATACTCAACTAACTCAAACATGTACAGTCACGGACAAAGCTCCAATTTGAGAAGTACGAGAATCATTCTGAATCTCTTTGAACAGACTTAAATTTTGCACGGAGAACCGTAAGAGACCTATCATGAATTTTAATCGCCTTCGCAAACCTACCTTGTGAGTTAAAAGTCAAAGTACATGAAAAAATCAGTAGGAACGAGTAAAAAAATCCTCAGGGGCATGAATTAAAACTATCAGTGGACTTACGACTTTTTACACTGACTGTACCTAATTTGGCGCCCAACTAGGGACCCGTTCCAAGTTGTAACAACTTTAAGCAAATTAAAACTTCAGCCGTGACTACTGCTCTCTTAGTCCGCTCTACTGAAATATTAACTCTTTATGAGGACGCAGTGTACTTTTGGAATTTCGATGCGCCCGCAGATCCGGGCCGTTAGTTTAAAATTTAATACGGATCTTCGTTCAAGTCAGATAATTTTTGGAATGTCCCATTATAAGTTAAATCTGAAACTGTAGATCGTTCTGTGTAAATTATTATATTACTAGCCAGCGACTTCGACTACGTGGAAATGTGTGTCACACTTTTTTTCCCGAATTGAAATTTTGAAAATAAAAGTAGTTATTGTGAGTTAAAATTAAAACAATTTTTGTTGTCAAAGTTAAAACAAGATTATCTGCGACGGTGCAAATGAGAATCCTCAAATACTTTGGCCATATCGTTCGAAACGAACATTCTATGGAAAGACTCGTTGTCCAGGGGCAAGTTGAAGGCAAGCGGTCCCGCGGTCGATCACCCACGCGTCGGACGGACCTGATACGATCAATAACCCAAAAATCCGTAGTTCAATGTGCGAGAGACGCTGAAGATCGCGACACATGGAGACGCATCGCAATGACTACAATAACGGAGAGTGAACGACTAAAGAAGAAGAAGGTTGTGAGTTAACGATAAGAGATAGAGACATGCTGTCTCGGACTTTTTTGTAGTATTTTTATAGATTTACAATTCTCTACTACATTAATTTAGTTTATCTCTGCTGGTTTACATGGCGCACGCGAGTAAAGTTTTCTGCGAGTTGAGCGAGTGATGAAAGGTTTATACTACCGCGCGATCTCTTTAACACAATTTACATGAAACAGTAATGTTCTATTACTCTAAACCGAAAGATTTGCACTGTCATCCTCCTGTCCTTACCCCACTTTAAGTTAGGTCAGCATGACATGTTATAATCATGATGTCACATGATTTGGCTTCGTATATTACATACAACCAGTTGCTTGTCTGACCTTAACTTACCTTAGTCGTATTTTAAGACTTACTTTACTACTTTTAATCGGCTTTCAAACGCCATCTATTTTGCCAATCAAACAATTTCAATAAGTTAAAACAGTTAAACATTATAATCAAAGTATATTTATTATATTATTTGTATTATAGTTATATAACAGTTTTGCAATACTATTTACACAATCATCAATTATTCCTAACTACATCTAGAAGCTCACCTTATTTTCACTTCCTTGGACTGCCAATCGCTGTGTTTATCGAAACTGATCAGTATTGCTGCTATTTCCTGTAACAATACAAACGTACATTTATATTTGAAGGCGTTTGTAATAATAAAATTACTGACAATGCCTGAGTGCGCCGCCTCTGAGTCGGGGCCTCTTTAAAAGCGACCCCTCACTCCGCTAAGCGATGTATCGGGTGTACCAGATGCATCGACCGCCTCGAGGACCTAATAAAGTGGGCGTCCAATAAACCTGGAACGCCTGGAAGGTCCCCGTTATGACGGCACACGATGGTCTTAGGCGAGTTGCCTGTACCCGGCTCGCCTACGGTTGATAAGATCCAAGGACTCGACTTTCCGTATCCGCTCCGCCGTCCCCTTCCGCGAAATAACATCCTCCCAAAAGAAGATTCAAAGCATTAACTAGCTTTACTTCTTCGTCTTACATCTTTAATATTTAAATGAATTAATCTTGTATATATATTTTTTTCTGGATCTCGGATACGACGCCAACGATCATCATGAAATTCAGCATGCAGATGCTTTGGGAGGGAAATCGATCTAGCTAAGTTGCATTAAAAAAATTTCGTTTTATACCTTTTTCAGGCATTAAAAAAATGCTAAATAAAATTGAATGCAAATGATATTTGAGCTGTCAAATGCAAAGCTGTGATAGCCTAATGGGTGGACCAAAAAGCTTAAAACCTGGAATCGATTCTCATATGTCATTCTTTTTTTATTGTTTTTATTGCATTTTTTATATCACTAAAAAAAATCCAAGAAAACCTCGGTTAACCAGTTACTTATTAAGCGATATAGGACCTTGATTCAGTGTATGCTTCTGAGCTTTTTCCTGATGCAAACATGGGACATGTCGAAATGGTAAAATAGTCCGCATTTTCAGTAGATTAACCATATCGTAGAGGATCCAATAAAGTCCCTATGTTAACGATAATTTATCCGAAACATTGAATAAATTGGCTCCCTTTATCAAGGATATAGTTCAATATATTGTGCCCGCTCCCCGTTGTATGTGTGATAACTTATTTTCATGACATTTAGTACGTGACGGGAAATACCAAGTCCATAATTTATCACTTGCAAAAGGTTCCGTACAACTTTGTGTATGTGAAAATATATCGGTGTACTAAGAAATCCTAATTGATGTAATAAGCGATGTATTATTGAAAAGCGAGTAGTAATTTTTTAATATCAATATTGTAAGTTAGTGTATACCGCCGTGTTGTATCCGCCTGAGCAGAATAATAAATAAATAAATAAATAAATATATGGGACACTTACACACACGGTCGTCCGTCCCCAAAGTAAGTAACTTAATAATTGTGTTATGGGTGACAGACAACTGGTAAATATATACTTATATAATTTTTAAATACATACTTAAATACAAATACAAATATACACCCAGACTCGAAGACCAACAAATTCATTTACTTAAATGTTTGCCCTCGGCGGGAATCGAACCCGCGACCCGTGGAGCTGAAGGCAGGGGTCTCTACCCACTGCTCCAACGGGCCAGTCTATACACCACCCTCATTTCTTACCTAGATGTCGTAAATAGCTATATGGTAAGTTGATCTGCCGTGCGGTAACCGGTGAGTAGAATAGACCATTTTTCTCACTGAGGTGTCGTAAAAGGCGACTGAAGTTAAGTTTACCCGCCTTGTGGTATAGACAGTGGGTACCGACTGAATAGAATAGACATCCCTTATTTTTTACCGAGGTGGCATCAGGTGTAAAATGCCACTAAAGAAAATTTATGTCTGGCAGACGGCTAGTCGTAAAATACCTAGCCAAATCATGGGTCAACATGTTTATAACATGTTGTGCCGAACCGAATAGAGTGGGATAAGGGGAGGATAAGGACTTCACGCTTGATGTCAACTTAACTTAGTCGCCCTTTTCGACAACTCGGTAAGAAATAAGGAAGTTCTATTCAGTTCAGTCGGATACCACACGGGGGTTACACTTAATTTGTCACCTTTTACACCTCGGTAAAATTGGAGGGTGGTCTATTTTACTCAGCTGGAAACCACACGGAAGAACGTAAGTAGAACCAATTACGTAATATGATTTTATTTTCCTCTTTGAAGAGAAAAGGATTTTTACTATGTTTTAGCCTCATACATATACTTTTTTTAACAATATTGACCCAGTGGATTAGCCACAAAGCGTCACCAGACAGTCAGACTTCAAAATTTATAATATTAGCATGGATCAAGGAGATGAGCGATTCGGAGAAAACCTCCGCAAAAGGATTCCCAAGACAAAGGAAATGTAATTCCCTTGTAAAATTTATAAACACTTCGGGAGTCCCCGCTTATTTATAGTCATGGCTGTAATCTGGTACAACACAAACAGCATTTGCTTCCTTAACTTAATCACAATGAATCTTATTCTTGAATCAGTACATGACAACGAACTCTTTGCGTTTATTATCTCCTGGTAGCCTAAACCGACCCACAGTGGAGTATCCGGCTAATTAGACGACTCCACATTTCTTACCGAGGTGTCGTAAAAGGCGACTAAGGTGAGTTGACCCACTGCGTGGTATCCGGTTGAGTAGAATAGACCGCCCTCATTTCTTACCCAGTTGTCGTAAAAGGTGACTAAGCTAAGTTGACTAGTCGTGTGGTATCCGGCTGAGTAGAACAGACACCTCGGTAAGAAAAAGGGTGGCTCTTTCTTACGATGGTGTTGCAAAATTTGACTAAAGCAAGTTGACCCGCCGTGTGGTATCGGTTGAGCAGAATGAACCACTCACTTTTTTGCCGAGGCGTCGTAAAATACGACCGAGTTGTCTTTTTTTTTAAATGTACTAAACAAATGTCATTTTTACTAAGATAGTGCAATTCTTAAGGAAAGTTTAGATTAATTCATTCTCCGGAATGGCTCAACCGATTTTGATGGGACTTTCACTGAAAGATAGAGGAAGTTGTGGAGTAACATATAGGCTACCTTTTATACAAGGAGGAGGGGTCGCGATTTACGCGGGAAAACCTTTGTGACATGCTGATTTCCATGCGCGCAATTGGCACATATACTTAAGAATAATAAAACTTATTAACAACAACTAACTGTTTATAAATAAAGATTTTAAAAGTTACTAACGTAGTTAAATAAAAATTAACCCTAACAGCTTTTACAGCGTCACCAAGCGGGACGAGCGTAGAAGAATTGTTATGGGTGCGAAATGCAATTCTGTATCTGAAGCTCCAATGGTATATTGAACAAAATGTAATTCAGTGAAGGGTGAAACATTTTTGACAATAAAGAAATATATTTCTATCAAATCACAATTATCTATAATCAATTTTTATTTCCGTGTATTTCTTACCAACGTAGAAATAATACAAAAAGACGAAAAACAATGCCGTCCAATAAAAAATGAAAACAACCGTGTATATTATGGAAAAAAAATGATACATTTTTATAGCAAATTACATAAAAAGGTAGCGGTAACAAATTGAGTCGAAGCACATACTGGCATGTACATAATTTATTGTATGTAAACGTGACACAAACCCGCCGTCCCGCTGAGTGATTGGCCTATAAATATATTTTTGGTGATGCAGACCTACCTGGTGTTATGTTTCTTCCCATAATATTATAACGCTTTTCCTTATTAATAAAATCGGTAAAGCCGCTGGATTTTACAATATATTGCCACTTTAAATTAGAAGTAATAAAAATCCTATCCTATCCTACTTCCTACTAATATTATAAGTACGAAAGTTTGTGAGTATGGATGTATGTTTGTTACTCTTTCATGGCGAATACGCTGAACCAATATCGATGAAATTTCTTATACTTCGGATATTCATATTTCAATCATTTTGAAATTCTTTAAATTCTACAGGAAAAAGATGAAATTTAAAAGCGCCCTCTATTATCGACCTATCACGAGACAACAGTCCATGCGAACGAAGTCCCGGGTAAAAGCTTTATATTTATAAATATATGGGACACTTACACAGACGGTCGTCCGTCCCCAAATTAACTTAATAATTGCGTTATGGGTGAGAAACAACTGGTAAATATATCATTTTTAAATATCGATATACACACAGGCTCGAAGAACCAACAAACTGTCGTATAGAAAATGTTGGTCCTTGGCGGAAATCGAACTCGCGACCCGCGGAGCTGAAGGCAGGATTACTATCCGCGGCGGAAACGGGCCAGTCAAAATATTCTTTATTCATGTAAACTTGTAAGTGCTTTTGAATCGTCAACTCTATTGCTGGTCCGAAAAGCTGCTCCTACCGAAAAAAAATTGTTGAAGATTTAAAATCACTCGAATTAAGAAAATTTTGAATTTGAAAATAAATAGTTGTCATTCTTTCCCATATTTTTTTTTTTTAACGCCATTAAGAAGATGCTTAATAAATCAGTAAAATGAGTAAACAACCTTCAGCCCTTAAAGTCATTGAGGCACTCGGTAATTATTGACAAAATTAGCCGTTAGGGGGCGGCCGTGACGTCAGTTATGGGGTCGTTAGCGTTATGAGTGACGGCGAGGGTGTCGAGAGCGGGCAATAAAACTGCGAATGGACCGGGCCATTGGCTCCGCGGTGATGTGCGGTTCACCGTCACGAGCGGAGCGTGCGAGCGGGAAAGCGCTAGAGAGCGATAGCGTCCTAGCAAGCGAGAGCGAACGTACGGCAAAACGAAACGTACGGCAAAGAGCTAGCGAGCTGGAGCATGGAAGCATGCGAGAGCGTGCTAGAAAAAGACAACGTGCTTGAAAGGGAGAGAGGGATGGACCGGGCCATTGGCTCCGCGGTGATGTGCGATTCAGTGTCACGAGAGGAGCGTGCGAGCGAGCGGGAAAGTGATAGAGAGCGATAGTGTGTTAGCAAGCGGGAGCGTGTTAAGGTACGGCAAAGAGCTATCGAGCGGAAGCATAGAAGCATGCAAGAGCGTGCTAGAAAAAGACAACGTGCTAGAATGGGAGGAGGGAAGTATCATCCGTTTGTTTTTTTTTTCGAAGGAATACTGAAAAATTCATAGCAATATTATAAATGCATAAGTCGGTATGCCTGTCTCTAATGCTTTTATCCGCAATGAAAGCAATATTGCAAAAAATAAGACTTACATAAAGGTTTATTAAAAATTAATTAACAAGAAAATGTTACAGAACAGAGAAACACATCCTATTATTAAGGGTATACGCTTCAGTAGACACAAACGAAATCGAGGATAATACTACTATGAACATGATTTTTTATAGAAGATTTATAGATATACTCTGCCTTAGATATAAGTTTACACGCGTTTGGGTAAATGCTACCTCACTGTTCAGGCATCACGGTTTATTTAGGTAAAAAAAACCTGTTCTTGGTAATAGATGACTGGCCCGTTTTCGCAGTGGGTAGTGATCCTGCCTTCAGCTCCGCGGATCGCGGGTTCGATTCCCGCCGAGGGCCAACATTTGCTAATCAATTTGCAGCTCTTCTAGTCTGGGTGTATATTTGTATTTAAGTATGTATTTTAAAATTATATAAGTATACATTCACCAGTTATCTGTCACCCATAACACAAGTATTAAATTACTTTGGGGACGGACGACCGTGTGTTAATGTATCCCATATATTTAATGATATTAACAAAAATCATATACTATTTTTTAAATAAAAACTTGCGCCTAGCTAGATCTCGCAAAAAATTCAGTCTACGATCGCGTTTGCCTATATAATGTACTTTGTATTTAGTCTATAAGGCCTAAAAAATATATTAAAAATTAATGTACTTTTTGCACAAATGCCTTTTTTTTAAAGGAAATTCAAACTCGCTATCTTCCATTCCCGCGGCACTACCTAATCAATTTATTGTTCGGAGCATGTCCGTCCCTGGGGGCGAAAATTTTAATGATTCTTCCCTTATTTTGTTAACATTCTGGTAAACGTGGTATTTAATAAATGCCTTATTTGGGATATAATTTATAATTACTATACGTTCACGCGATTACGACATTAAACGCGCATGAAATTGTTTATAGAAATTCAGAATGATTTGTTGTGATATTGGAAAATAGGGTTTACTCTACCATTTACCAGTTACTCTAACCATTCCGCTACCGCCGCTTCAAATCTAAGCTTTTAGTAGGGATGTGACTTGGAGTAGAAAAAAATCGATTAATAAAAAATCGATTTTTTGCCCCCTTTTAAAGTAGTTCGATTTTAAAAAAATCGATTAATTCGTATCAAAAGAATAATTTTTTTTCTGACTGTATGATAAGTTGCATTTCTTAATATTAATAATTAATTAGAAGTACCTGGGTGACCGAGCCTTGCTCGGTAATTTTCAAAATAATGTAAAAAAAATTAAATAAAAAAAAATTAAAATTAAAGATGAAAAAACAATAGGGCAGGTAGGGCTCGATCCTAGGTATTTTCACCTCTCTACACCGCCCGTTCCCCAAATGAACTACCATGACTTTACGCTTGACAGCAAAAATTGTGATTGTATTCAATGAAAATTTTAAAAAGTTTTAGAGCCCGAAATCAGGGATAAAACGACATTTTTTTTAAAATAAAACTTATATATCGATTTTTCTCCCCCAAAACTACATACTACTACATGCAGAATTTAAGTAAAATCATTGTTCCGAGATTCCAAAAATACATACAAGATTAACTCATTTAAATATTAAAGATAAAGGCTAATTAAAGGGGACAACTACCAATAAATAATAGATGCGCTGTTTGTAAAATTCAATTGAAATGTGTAGTTACTACATCGATTTTATCCAATAACGCATTTATTACCTTAAAATACAAGACAAAGATTAAAAAGGATAACTAAAACGAATATTCAAAATCGTTTTTTATTACAAAAATAATAGATTATTATAAAAGTCGATTATTTTCTACATCCCTACCTTCTAGTGATTTATTGTTTTTCGATGTTCTCAACTTTAAAATAAAATGTCCTCATCAATGGACTATAGTCCTATTTCTAAAGGAAATATCTCCAGAAAACAGTACTGCAAATTTAAGACAGAAATCGTGCCATAAAGTCGGTGTCGATCCCGTGAGACGATGCCGGCGCACTCACTTGCTTTATATTCTCACAGTAAAAGCTCGTTTTACTTTAGCACTAGTTAATGACGATAGTTCACGTATTGTTAGGTCGGTACACCAGTAAGAGCGGTTTTAATGTGATACTATGCTACTTTATGAGTTTGCGCTACGAATAAAGTACTTATAACAGACTTAAAAGATCAACGCCGTGTGGTATCCGGCTGAATAGAAGTACCACCCTCATTTCTTACCGAGGTGTCGTAAAAGGCGACTAAGGTAAGTCGACCCGCCGTGTGGTTTCCGGCTGAGTAGAATAGACACACCTCATTTCTTACCGAGGTGTCGTAAAAGACGACTAAGGTAAGTTGACCTACCGTGTGGTATTCGGTTTAGTAGAACAGACCACCCTCTTTCTTACCGAGTTGTCGTAAAATACTACTGAGCTGAGTTGACGTCAGGCAGGCGGCCGGTCGTAAAAACGCAGCCAAATCATGTGGCGGCATGTTTGTAGCATGTTGTGCCGACCCCACATAGAGTGGGATAAGGGCAGGAAGATGATGATGATGAACAGACTTAAAAGATCACATGTTATCGTCTTCTTTGACATAATATACTAGCTTTCACCTGCAACTTCGTTTGCGTGGACTGTTGTCTCGTGATAGGTTGATAGATGGCACTTTTCAATGCTATTCGATTCCTGTAGAATTAACAGGATTTCTGTAGCCTATACGTTATCCCGGTGTATAAGAATTACTTGTTCCAAATTTCATCGATATTGGTTCAGCGGATCTGCCGTGAGAGAGTAACAAACATACATCCATACTCACAAACTTTCGCATTTATAATATTAGTAGGATAGCAGGATATAAAATAGGATAGGAGTAATTCGAACTTCTCCGGCCCTTATCCCACTCTGAGTGGGGTCGGCACGTCATGTTTTAAACATGTTATTGATTTATTTCGCTAGTTATTTTACGATTCTAATGAAAGAATAATAAAATTACATAAAAAATACATTAGGACGTTTTTACGTTTAATTACTGAATAACTAAATAGCCGTTCATTTAACGTACTAATAAAATAACCTTTTCATTAATAAAATAAACTTAAGTTTAATATTTTTAGCTGTAATTATATATGAGAGCCACGGGCAATCTACGAATGAAATAAAAATATGTTGCAATAATTAAATAATAAACTTTGAAAACAAGCAATAAAATAATTTTATTATTACTTTCGTGTGGTATCCGGCTGAATAGAATAGTACCACCCTCATTTCTTACCGAGGTGTCGTAAAAGGCGACTAAGGTAAGTCGACCCACCGTGTGGTATCCGGTTGAGTAGAATAGACCACCCTCTTTCTTGCCGAGGAGTCGTAAAATACGACTAAGGTATGTTGACGTCAGGCAGGCGGCCGGTCGTAAAATACGTAGCCAAATCATATGACAACATGTTTGTAACATGTTGTGCCGACCCCACTTAGAGTGGGATAAGGGCAGGAGGATGATGATGATATCTTATATCTTTTCTTTCGACCCTGTACAAGCTACTAGCTTGTACAGGGTCGAAAGAATATATCAATAGAGTTTCTTGCTGGCTCTTCTCGGTAGGAACAGCTTTCAGAACCAGCAGTAGAGTTGACGATTCAAAAGCACTTGTTCACAAGTTTCCTTGAATAAAGAATTTCAACTTATCTTTTAGATTAACGCCGCTAACACACAATATTACTAGAATTTGGAACAATGAAAGCTTTAAAATACAGGTAAAAAAAATGTAGCACGAACAGAAAAATATCAATTTATACGCTGTAGTTTGTGCTTGAAACTTCACCCGTAGTTGAAGTAGTTATTGTGAGTTAACCATAAGAGATAGAGACATACTATTACAACAAAATTTGTAGTATTTTTATAGATCTATAGTTCTTTAGTACATTACTTTAGTGTATCTCTGTTCGTTTAGTCGGCGCTAGCGACAAAAGCGTCAGGCAGGCGATTTTTTAAACAACTGCGCAACCTGTTTAACACATTTACATAAAACCGTAATATACTATTAACCTAAGCCTTCCGGAAGATTTGCACTACCTTTTAGTAAAAACCGTACAAAAATCCGTTTCCTAGATTTTGAGAAAATCGATTACATTTTATAATATCATCATCCTCCTGCCCTTATCCCACTCTAAGTGGGGTCGGCACATCATGTTATAAACATGCTGTCACATGATTTGGCTGCGTTTTTACGACCGGCCGCCTGCCTGACGTCAACTTACCTCTGTCGTATTTTACGACACCTCGGTAAGAAAGAGGGTGGTCTATTTTACTAAACCGGATACCACACGGTGGGTCAATTTACCTTAGTCGCCTTTTACGACACCTCGGTAAGAAATGAGGTTGGTCTATTCTACTCAGCCGGATACCACACGGCGGGTCGACTTACCTTAGTCGCCTTTTACGACACCTCGGTAAGAAAAGAGGGTGGTACTATTCTATCAAGCCGGATACCACACGGCGTAATTACATTTTATAATATACATATATGCTCAAAATGCGGGAAATGCTAAAAATGCTAGTGCTAATTAAGAGTATTCATACTCCAAAATCGAAGAAAATTATTTATTCCTACATGTAATACAACCGATTGTCCACTCTACATTTAGCATTATATATATTTTCTATTTTACTTCATCGCGGATTATAGCAAAATAATTTTATTATTACTTTTGTAATACAAGTATTTAATAATTGTTACACTTAAAAAATATATTTTTAACACAAGTTGTGAGAAATCAATGTTTATTTTCAACTCCCCGGTAAAAAGCTTTCCGCGATAAGCTGACAGACAAACGTTGAGTTTCCGTCGCGCTGCAAAAAGCTTAGGCTTCACTGATAAGGCGTACTGAAATCTTCATTCCTATTGCCTGCTGTCAAGGTAACTTGCGAGGCGCCTCGTAAATGCTTCTAGCTAAGCCTCGCAAGGAAACTTTTATTTGCGAGCTTACTTTGTATAATGAATACAATTTTTTTCATTGAATTTATATTGTGATTGCCGTGTTGTCCGGCTGAGTAGAATAGGCCAACTTCGTTTCTTACCGAGGTAAAGGGCGACTGAGGTAAGTTGACCCGCCGTGTAGTGTGCGGCTGAATACAATAGGCCACAGTCGTGTCTTACCGAGGAGTCTTAAAACGGTGACAACGGTAAGTCAATTCACCGTGTGTTATCCGGCTAAGTAGAATAGACCACCCTCATTTCTTACCGAGGTGTCATAAGATACGTTGACGTCAGGAAAACGGCCGGTCGTAAAATACGAAGCCAAATCATGTGACAACATGTTTATAACATGGGATAAGGAGGATGATGATGATCTTTTATGAATATCTTTTAATGAAATTATCAAGCAAAGCTCGGTCACCCAGGTACTCTAATATAACATTTAAAAAGGGCACAAGCGGTAGCAATATCACGTATTTTTGCACAAAGCCAGTTCGCAGCGAGCACGTCGCATCGGTCGTCGATAATCGACTATAGACTGCCTAGGCTCCAACAATATCCCCTTCATCACTGTCCGCTTGATTTACAATTCACGCTCCTCCAGCTAGATAACAAGCACCAATATCGCTGACTCACTCACTGATCGCGGAGATTCCAAAGGCATATGCATTTGAGAGAAGATTGATGGCGGCGAGATTTTATTCACCGAGTGTGTGCGCATTTGTGAACCAGCACGTTTGTTGTCTGACAAGTATTTTTATTTAATATACTTTTTTGCACCAAAAAACATGTTGTATAAACAAAATTACTTATTAATAATAAGAAGACGAAGAATAAATGAATAGAAGACCAAGAACAAGTCCTGTACTTGTACAATGAGGCAGTCTTATCGCTTAACAGGAATTTCTACCAGACAACCTTCCTGAAAGAAATTCCATATAAAGTCGGGTAGGAGGTGCGTAAGCTTACATATAAATATTTAATTAACATAAATAGTTAGTGCCTGGTTGACCGAGCATTGCTCGGTAATTTTTTTTTAAATAAAAAAAGGCTTTAAAAAAACAATAATTCCTCGCGACCACCCGTTCCCCGAATGAGCTAATTTAGCGGCAAAAATAGTATTTTCTACATATATAAAATATATATATATATATAAAAGAAAGTGGTGTTAGTTACACTATTTATAACCCAAGAACGGATGAACCAATTTGACTGAAAATTGGTGAAAAAGTTGCTTAAAATTAGGAGATGGACATAGGATACTTTTATCTTGATTTGATCGCGTTTACGTCAAGTCACTTTAAATCGCGATATAACAAAAACGACTATGACAGTGGAATAACAAAACATAAAAGTCACTTTTTGTGTCCGTCCACATGTCCCTATGTCCCTATATGTATGCTTAAATCGTTAAAACTATGCAACAGATTTTGATGCGGTTTTTTTAATAGATAAATAGCTCAGGGGGTCGCAAAGCTGAAGTAGTCATGCGCAGGGCACATAGTGCGGAGAACCGATGGGCGTTGGGGTCTCAAGGTGATGGAATGGCGACCCCGCACCGGAAAACGCAGTGTCGGAAGACCCCCTACTAGATGGACTCACGACTTCGTAAAGGTCGCGGGGAGCCGCTGGATACAAGCGGCACAAAATCGTGTCTTCTGGAGATCCCATGAAGAGACCTATGTCCAGCAGTGGACGTCCATTGGTTGAAAAAGAAGAAACAATTTGTAGTGTACAATGTCATAATAATAATTTACACTGTGGAAACAATAATACTTTTACAAATACTCTTAAGGAACCCATAGACGGGAATTTGCGTGTGTCTAAAGCATCTCTGAGAGGGAAACGCGAACATTTACAGAATCAAGTAAGATAAATCAAAGTAAGCTTCCATTACATAGCAATAAACGCAGAAGCCATTCAAAACAGCAATTAAAAACACCCACAATGATTTCCACTACAAATACGCAAATAATTTAATGCCGACATCTCAACAGTAGAACGTAACCGCAACAATGGTTGTAGATTTCCCTTAAGGCTATTATAGTCTAAGAGACAAACACTAAAATTTCGATACTTAAGTGTACTAAAGATATGGAGTGTATTTTGAAGTAACTAGTAAAGCTTGAAGTTAAAATATATAACCATTTGAGGCTGGTAGGTGTGACCCTGCTTCATGAGTCGCAGATTCGGTTCCCACCAGAGAACAACATGGTAATAACAATTTGTGTCTACTTCAATCCAATATGTATATATAATTTTTTCTCTGTTTAAAAAGGTTAGTAGCCATTTGGGTTACAAATATATATATATATATATATATATATATATATATATATATATATATATATATATATATATATATATATATATATATATATATATATATAATTCAAACAACCAATATATCAGATACAAATTGGCAATGCCATTAAAAGACGGTTAGTAATCTTCTTCTTCTTCTTCTTCTTCAACCGATGGACGTCCACTGCTGGACATAGGTCTCTTCATGGGATCTCCAGAACACACGATTTTGTGCCGCTTGTATCCAGCGGCTCCCCGCGACCCTTTTGAGGTCGTCTGTCCATCTAGCAGGGGGTCTTCCGACACTGCGCTTTCCGGTGCGGGGTCGCCATTCCAACACTTTGAGACCCCAACGTCCATCGGTTCTCCGCACTATGTGCCCCGCCCATCGCCACTTCAGCTTCGCGACCCGCTGAGCTATGTCGGTGACTCTGGTTCTTCTACGGATCTCCTCATTTCTGATTTGATCACGTAGAGAAACTCCGAGCATAGCTCGCTCCATCGCCCGCTGAGCGACTCTGAGCTTTCTTATGAGGCCCATAGTCAGCGACCAAGATTCAGAGCCATAGGTCATCACTGGCAACACGCACTGTTCGAAGACTTTAGTCTTCGAACAGTGGTTAGTAATAATGGGTTAATATCATAATTTGTTCATCACTATTCATCATTGCATTAAATTTGCATATCAGAAATATCTGAAAACGTTTTATCCAGAAGCCAAGCCGAGAACACAAAAGTTAAGGTATTTAAACAAAATGAAGAAGCGCTTCTTTTCATAGTTGTGACAAGGTAAACTAAACAATAAGAAGCACAATTATCGACGTTAATGTATCAACTTAATAGTTTATATTGTACTGTTAATTCTAACCAATGACATGGAAAAGGATATATTTCTTTTTTTTAAGTTCAAAGGCATTAGTATGAGTTTGAAAGAATTTGCTTATCACCAAAAGACCAAGCAATAAAATATTTTTCTTATTATAATAGACACTTATGTGAGATAAGATATTTTAGAATATTTCCTTTTAAATTTTATGTAATTTAACCAAAATATTTAAAAAATTACTGGCGCATTGGCACAGGTGGCAATAATCCTGCCCTTAACTACGTGAGTCACTGGTTTGATTCCTGCTGATAGCTACATCATCCTACTGCCCTTATTCCACTCTAAGTGGGATCGGCACTACACGTTGTAAACATGTTGTCACATGATTTGGCTACGCATTTAACGACCGGCCGCCTGCCTGACGTCAACTAACCTTAGATTTTTACGATACCTCGGTAAGTAAGATAGTCTAATCTACTTAACCGGATACGACACGGCAGGCTGACTTACCTTAGTCGCCTTTCACGACACTTCGGTAAGCAATGAGGGTGGTCTATTCTACTCAGCCGGATATCACACGGAGGGTAAACTTACCTTAGTCGCTTTTTACGACATCTCGGTAATGTAATTCTACTCAGCTACTTTTTTTTTAAATTGTAGGTTTAGGTTCTTCGAGTCGTGGTGTATTCATTAAAAAATTATGAATATTTAGCAAATATATATATAAATATTGAGTTACTTTAGGGTCGGACAATCAGTGTATATTTAAAAAAAAATTGTTTTCACTAAATTTTAAGAAAATAAAAAATAATAATTAAATAGATTTAAAAAGTACAGCTCTCTCTTTGACTATTTATACAATTGCTGTATTTGAATTCGCCCTAGGGCGGGCCCATTCAAGTAACTTTGGAGGAACCTATTATGCGTGAACCCGAACCCATTATAAGAAAGCTAAAACAATAAAAGACAAGACAACGTTTTTATTTCAATCGCGATTCCGTCTAAAGAAAGGTCGTTAATAAACAAGAGTCGAGAAAAATAACAGTATATCTTTTCTTTTCTTTTATATTTTATTTATGATATTATTGTGTATATTAAAAAAAATCATTTACAACAAATCAGTTACTTTTAATATTGTCTTTATTATGTTGATGTATTAAAAGATATAAATAATTACATTTAAAAAAAACAGCAGATTATATGTGATATGGGACTTGATCCCGGGCTTCGATCTTTATAGTTCCGCTCGTTTACCATTAGACTATCACAGCATTACTATAAAAAAATCTTTTACTTTCCATTCAGCATTTATGCATTTTTTTCAGAGGCCAAAAAAAGGGATAAAACGTAATTTTCTTTAAAAGAAACCTAGCTAAATCGACTTTTCTCCCCCAAAAACCCGGTTTCCGAGAATCGGAAATAAATGTATACCGAATAAATATACCGAACCAGCTGTAGCTTCATTAAATCTAATTGATCCTTGACGATTCAGAAAGTCCTTGCAAAAGCTTACTTGAAAAAAGATTATTTTGATTTTGATTTTAAGCTTTGAGTAGGGGAGTAATAGGCATGTGAGTGAAAGCGTCATAACAAATAATACGAGAGAAGATGAAACTCGTATACTTTTTATTTGTCTAATCTTTAATCTTTTAATTTCAATTTCCCACAATCTTTTAAAGAAGGTGTGATGGCCCAGCGGTGCGACCGTGTGAATCTCTAGAGACGATCACGGGTTCGAACCCGGGCAGACACCAATGAGTTTTTATCTTAAAACTTATGTCATCATCTTCCTGCCCTTTTCCCACTCTAGTGGGGTCGGCACAACATGTAGTAAACATGATGTCATATGATTTGGCTGCGTTTTTACGACCGGCCGCCTGCCTGACGTCAACTTACCAATGTCGTACTTTACGACACCTCGGTAAGAAAGAGGGTGGTCTATTCTACTCAGCCGGATACCACACGGCGGGTCGACTTACCTTAGTCGCCTCTTACGACACCTCGGTAATAAATGAGGGTGGTCTATTAAAACTTATGTGTCTAATTGATAATTGTAATTCATCACACGCTTTTCGGTGAAGGAAAACATCGTGAGGAAACCTGCATATCTCTAGAGAATTCTGTGGAGGTATGTGTAACCTACCAATCCGCATTGGAGCAGCGTGGTAGGTCTTAGCTCCAATCCTTCTCTCCCAAAACGGAGAGAAGAGGCCTATTCTCAGCAGTGGGATAGTAACAGGCCGTTACTTACTTTTTACTTTTACAATCTTTTAACTTGATTTCTCTTTGTTTTCAACGGACACATTTTAGACTGGGTTTTACTCTAGTAAAATAACTCTACGATATTCGCAAACGATATTGACCGATCAAGTGAAATATTAGCCGGATATTGATTGTTAAAGCACGTAAAATTCAAAAGCTTTGATGTTCTAAAGCTCTAGTACAAAGTACGATATCTGGTTTAAAATTTCTTTGCCTCTTATGTCAAAGCTTGTACGATTGAGCACGATCTACACTGTCTAGACATGTAACGATACCCCGCCACCGAATCATTTGCATTATATTAGCATTGTTAATTTAAAAACTATGTCGTCGACGGTTTGAAATCAAAAGTAATAATAAAATTATTTTGTACGTACAAGATTCTGTAATAAAATTCCGCAATCAATTTTAGCTTTGCCATTACAGCAGTTTAAAACACTGTTAAAAAGCGACTGATTCGGAAATCCGTCAATACTGTTTAGGATTACTTAGATGATAAGAATATGTGGATATAGCAAGTCTTCGACCCTGTACAAGATAGTGACTAAATGTAACTAGTAATTAGAATTATAATTTTAAAAGAGCAACCGCCGAGTTTCTTGCTGACTCTTCTCGGTAGCACCAGCTTTCCGAACCAGTTGTAGATTTGACGAATCAAAATCACTGGTTTACAAATTTATTTGATAAAAGAATATTTTGAATTTTAATTTGCTATAATCCGCGGTGAAGTAAAATAGAAAATATATATAATGCTAAATGTAGAGTGGACATTCCGTTTTCTTACCTAATATCGTTTAAATACATTCATCATCACAAACTCAACGATCGCAAAACTTTGCGATTTTGTCGTGGAGTCTATCTCCTGATGATGAGGTTGCGGGGCGAAACGATTGTTGAGTTTGTGATAATGAACGTATGTAGTGCTTGTGTATTGTGGTGGCGGTGGTGGAGGTTTGTGCATGTGTTTATACGAATTCTGCATGTATCAGGTATGGAAACGGATTGTCCACTCTACATTTAGCATTATATATATTTTCTATTTTACTTCATCGTGGATTATAGCAAAATAATTTTATTATTACTTATGTATTATGGATCTCCGCAAAGTAACGTCTAATTATATAAATTAGGTATGAAATCAACAAACTGTTGGACCCCTAATGTCTGGATTTCAACTTTTAAGGATGTTGTTCAAAGGGAGAGGGATCATTATTCAAATTTCCTGAATTCATAATTAGGATTGCTTTTAAAGCCCATTAGCTTTCATTGGCGTAGCATTTGAATTCGTAACAGACATTCCGCTATTGGCGAGGTCTTCGCGAATTTTAATATAGCGTACGATAAAATATTTATTATATATCCTCCTGCCCTTATCCCACTCTAAGTGGGGTCGGCACAACATGTTATGAACATGCTGTAACATGATTTGGCTGCGTTTTTACGACCGGCCGCCTGCCTGACGTCAACTTACCTTAGTCGTATTCTACGACACCTCGGTAAGGAGGGTGGTCTATTCTACTAAACCGGATACCACACGGTGGGTCGACTTACCTTAGTCGCCTTTTACGACACCTCGGTAAGATATGAGGGTGGTCTATTCTACTCAGCCGGATAACACACGGCGGGTCGACTTACCTTAGTCGCCTTTTACGACACCTCGGTAAGAAATGAGGGTGGTACTATTCTATTCAGCCGGATACCACACGGCTAATTTTTTTTTTTTTTTTTTTTTTCATAAAAGTTAAATTAAATTCTTAAACTTATGAAATATTTTGATATAAGAATTTTAACACAGACAATAAATATATCATTTAGTAGTCATATCCCGCGGTTTCATCCGCGTAATTTTTATTTTTTTACACCTTATTACATTTTTAGTATGTTGATATTTCTAGTAAAGAATATTTTGAATTTGAATTAATAGCAGCAGGATAAAAGTTTATTCAATAAAAAACAGATTTTAATGAATAAATAATAAATAAATATATGGGACACTTACACACACGGTCATCCGTCCCCAAAGTAACTTAATACTTGTGTTATCGTAGATGGACAACTGGTGAATATATACTCATATATTTTTAAATACATACTTAAATACAAATATACACCCAGGCTCAAAGACCAACAAATTTATTTTATAGAAATTGTTGGCCCTCGGCGGGAATCGAACCCGCGACCTGCGGAGCTGAAGGCAGGATCACTACCCGCCAACGGGCAATGGATGTCAGCAAGATCTGCACACCACACACACAAGACTACAATATCGTGTAGAGAACTAAATTTCTAGCAGTAGATTGTACCGATGTAAAATTATATATTCCAAACTCCTAAGTGACTTCAATCTTTTTTTGTCCTGACAACTCTGAAATTAATAAAACAAGTAAGGTAAGCAGTGGAACGGAAGCAGACTCTTTAATTTCCGGCCGCCTCCCTTGGCAATATTTCTAATAATATTTTTTATTTTTATTTAATTACACAGGCCAGCGTTAAAATATATGCTTTCAAAATGTCTGGGTTCATTATTAAATTGCTTTAGTCTCTTGAGATAACGAATATTTATTTAGAGAATCAATATACTAGTCTTTGTGAAAAAAACGAGCAAACGTATAAGTAAGTAACGGCCTGTTACTATCCCACTGCTGGGCATAGGCCTCCTCTCTCCATTTTTGGAGAGAAGGGTTGGAGCTAAGACCTACCACGCTGCTCCAATGCGGATTGGTAGGTTACACATATCCCTAGGATTCTCTAGAGATATGCAGGTTTCCTCACGATGTTTTCCTTCACCGAAAAGCGTGTGATAAATTGCAATTATCAATTAGACCATAAGTTTTAATAGAAAAACTCATTGGTGTCTGCCCGGGTTTGAACGCATGATCGTCTCTAGAGATTCACACGGTCGCACCGCTAGGCCATCACAGCTTTTTAGCAAACGTATACGTAAGGGTAAATATCGCACGTTATATTAAACTGACCCAATTCAAGATTAGCCTTAATTAAGATACATTGTAAAGCCGTGTGCCGGCGTCGCAAAAGTTCGTAAAAGGCGACTAAGGTAATTTGACCCATCGTGTGGTATCCAGCTCAGTAGATTAGACCACTCTCATTTCTTACCGAGGGGTCCTAAAAGGCGACTAAGGTAAGTTGACCCGCGTTGTGATATCTGGCTGAATAGAATAGACTACCTTCTTTCTTACCGTGATGTCGCAAAATGTGACTAAGGAAGTTGACGTCGTAAAATACCTAACCAAATCAAGTGACAACATGCTTACTACAAGTTGCGTCGACCCCACTTTAACTGGGATAAGGGCAAAAGAACGAGTTCATCTTTCTTGATTATTTTTGTATGGTTTTTACTAAAAGGTAGTGAAAGTCTTTCAGAAGGTTTAGGTTAATAGTACATCACGCTTTTATGATGATTAAGATACATTGTAATTCTTATTACAATGCCCCCTAAGATACTCTAAAAACTATTAAAAAATCCAGTGTTTTCTTACTTATCCAAGCTAAGGGTCTCTTTAACATTGACGAGCTTTGTAAGAACTACACTATGCTTTATTGCATTTGGCCACATAATAACTTTTCTGCATTCGGCCACTTTAATACTAAACTTGCGATATATTTAGGTCTTCGACACATTAAACTGTCCGTCAGTTGTAGCTCGATAAAAAAAATACCCTACAAAACGGTCAAACCGTCCAACCTTAATTACCTCGCGCCGTTCAATCACGATCCGCAATCTTCTAAGTGCCTTACACATTTACAGTAGGCTCCTATCTCGGCACATTAATAAAAGACGCCCTACAATATAAACAATATGCCATTAAAATAACATTAATCATCCCAAAGGCCTACAGTTTGAAAGTTTGGAGCGCTAGGACGACGCTAAGCGGCAAACTCTGGCCGAGATTATGGGATACATTATTTTGATATGTGTATTTGATTCTTGGCGCATCGCTAGTCTCATCTCTAACTTTGGCCATGAGTGTGACAGATGGCTTGAAGAGGCAACTTGAATAAATTTAACTAGGCACTCCTGAATTCGCACGAGTCTAATTTTAAAAGGGTTCTGATAAATCGTCTTTTTAACATTTTTTAGTCTTTGACTAGAATAGGCGGTAATCAAATTCCGCCGTGTGGTATCCGGTTGAGTAGAATAGACCACCCTCGTTTCTTACCAAGGTTACTTAAAGGCGAATAAGGTAAATTGACCTGCCGTGTGGTATCTGGATGAATTGAATCGACCACCCTTATTCGTTACCGAGGTGTCATAAAAGACTGAGGTAAGTCGACGTCAGCCGTTAGACGTAGACGCCGGTAGTAAAATACCTAGAAATATTACATCACAACATGTTTAAAACATGTTGTGCCGACCCCACTTAGTGAAATAATGGCAGGAGAATGATGATTCAAAAGTTACAGTTATTTTCTTTTATTTCGTTTTTTTATATGTAATAATATGGGTAAGGTGCTTCCCTGAAAATACGTTTTTATCGTAACCTTCGACCTAGCGTTGCAAATATTTTCTTTAGACGCATTTTTGTAAAATAATTCAATCAGTACCCTTGTACTCTGAAATCCCGGAAAGTAAAAATTACTTCTATACATTTTAAGTCAAATATTCAGTAAAATTTTATATTTGGCTCCAAAAAAAAACCAAATTATTTAAACTTATGTAGTTTAAAAATACTTCACCTCAGTAGGACATCATTTTAAATTTGATTCTACGTGATTTATAGCAAAATAATTTGATCTTTTATTTTATTTTATGCTTTTTTAAGTAGTTCGCTGTGAACTGCAAAACTCTTAACGCAAGCTAAATATTCAAATAGAACAACCGCATTCATTTTTATGACAAGTAGAATAAACTTATATATTTCGTTTCGCAATATTTAAGTCACAATGAGGTTTGCGCGAACAATAACCGAGTGAACGCTTGAATTGTTTAAGTGAAAAGAGTAAAATAGAGGAGCATTCCGGGTGTAGTGTATACGCGCACTTGGCAACCGCGGCCCGCGTTTACTATTTTAAATGTTAGCTTTAAAATTAAAACTCTTAAGGTGCACCTACACGAGCGGGCGTATCGCAATGATATTTACGTCTCCGCGTAGTGATAGCCGCACTGATGTAACGAGCATGATTGATAAAAAAAATGTTAACTTACTTCCGCTGCGATACGCGACGCAATTTCCACGTGTTCATCTTTTATATGTTACCTCAGTGTACGCTTTATGTAAAGTTACAAAAGTAATAATAAAATTATTTTTCTATAATCCGCGATCGAACACCTAATTCTATAAATTATTTGTATAAAGCTGGACCATTGATATTGGGCCAGCGGAGTTGTCGAGAAAGTGTAACATACAGACTTTCATATTTATTATATTAATATATGGATGCACGAATATACGTTCGTCCATATACTAATTATATATAGCGATAGTACCCCGGAAATATGATAATCGCCTAAGTGAACCGACGCGTACACGCTGCGATAGCGCGGGACAGGCTCGCATACCACTCCCCTGCCCAGCTCATGTTATACAACAACTAGTATCTGCGACTTCGTTAGTTTAAATATCCTTGATATAATATATGTTATTCCCTGTTTCCAAACAGGAAAATTGAACACTTTTATCGTATATTTTAATCTAGTGTGCCAATTGAGGCAAATAAAAAAAATCCACTCAATCACATTAGCTATGAAAGCGTAACAAACCGATAGACTTTTGCATTTTAATATTATGAATATGGATGAACGTGTATCCACATGGTGACAGAGTCGCGGCATGTGACGAGGTATTTACGTGTAAAACGTAAGCTGCGATACGCAACGGATTTTTCACAAGTCCAACCTAGAACACAATACGCTTTCTGCCGCCCGGCTTGACATATTTAATTTAACGATTGTTGAAAGAGGGGTTTAAAGTTTTTAAAACTATGTGTGAAGTTGCTGGAAATTGTCCGTTGCACTATGGAGACGATAAAAATTAAATTTTATTAATAGACAGCTTATATGACATCAAATCTTTCATTCAAGTTTTTAATTAAAAATCTATTGATTATGCTACCTTTGTACAGTCAATATACTGCAGCCCTTTAATATATTTTAAATCAGTTAACGGAATAATCTCAGTTTCATAGAGAGCACCCGATGATGTTAAACTCTGTGGGTTGCGATATAGTCGCTCGTGGAGGCTAAGCCTTACTTGACGTCGTTTCCGCTTATCCATATACAAATAATACAATTTTGACTGTCTATATGTCAGTGACGGTTCAGTCTAAAACAAGCTTACGCATTATAATTAATTAATACGTGTGATAATTAAATAAAATGCGTAGAGCCGTGTGGTATCCGGCTGAGTAAAATAGACTACCCTCATTTCTTACAGAGGCGTCGCAAAAGGCAATTAAGGTAAGTTGACCCGCCGTGTGGTATTCGGCTGAAGAATAGACCAACCTCATTGCTTACCGAGGTGTTGTATAAGGCGACTAATTTAAGTCGACGTCAGGCAGGCGGCCGGTCGTAAAAAAATAGCCAAACCATGTAACAACATCTTGTGCTGACCCCACTTGCAGTGGGATAAAAATTATTTATAATTATTTTTTAATTATTAGAGCGGGTAGATGATAAGAATAAGTGGACATAGCTACCTGTACAAGATAGTACTGACTAAATGTACCTTGTGATCAGAATTATATTTTTTGAAAAGCAACCGTCGAGTTTCTTGCTGGCCCTTCTCGGTAGGAACGAGCAATTGAGTTGACGATTCAAAAGCACTTGTTTAGAAGTTTACTTGAATAAAGAATATTTTGAATTTAAATTTCCATTTGATAAAGGTGAATAATTAATATAAATAATAATAAATAAATATATGGGACACTGTGTGAACGTCACATCAACTTTGATAGTATGCTGGTTAGTGGACTGTACGTTTGTGAATGATATGCAGATCTTTGTCCAAATCAGTGAGTAATAAAAACCACAGCAACCTTGCTATCCACATTCACAATGGACGGAGACCTATTGCCAGACGCACGGCGCACCAGCTAGAAGTGGACTTGGCGCAGCACTCTTCACTAATTAGGCACAAAAGAACTGTTTGGAAATGCACGCACCTCACAGGGACGACAACGTATCGTCCGTAGAACGTTCTCGAGGCAAGAGTCTTACGGTAAAGATCACACACGTCACTGAGACGGGCGTCAACGCACCATTTGAATGGTAGACGAACAAAATTGATGCAGTAATGTTTTGTATTACTACCCACCAATATCGCAAAAATCGAACAGACACTTCACGCACACGGTTGTCCGTCCCCAGAGTAAGTAACTTAATATACACCCAGACTCAAAGATCAACAAATTCAATTATAGAAAATGTTGGTCCTCGGGAATCGAACCCGCGACCCGCGGAGCTGAAGGCAGGGTCACTACACACTACGCCAACGCGCCAGTCAATGAATGAATATGAATTAAAAATAATGCGTAAAGTGATGTATTTTTGCACGCAAATTGAGAAATCTATTGAAACGAAGCCGCGAGCGTTAACTAGTATGTATCACACGCACATTTTAATGGCTTTCGCAACAGCCGAAACATCCGATAGCGTTGGTAAGGCATATATCAAGGGGATTGAGGTTTCCCCCTGTTTTACATACGCCTCTAATTTCAGCGTCTTCGAAGAAATATACTGAACTCTCGACCTCTATTCAACATTGATAAGTTTATGTTTCAAATGGGATATTAAATTTTTACTTAAGTCTGGCCTATTGTTTCGGCACAATATGTTGTCACAAGATTTGGCTACGTATTTTACCGGCCGCTCGCCTGATGCCTTGGTTTCAAGGCATCTGGACACTGGCAATACATCTGTTTGAAAGCTTTGTCCTTCAAGAATGTATTTAATCTCGAGTAATTTTCCGAGCAAACAACTTTATCTCAATTGGGCAGTGATTTAGACGACGAACGACTTTGTTTTTATTTATCTCAAAATTGGCCCTACCATATCGACCTGTATATCCCAGGTCTAAACACGTTTTTCACGATGATCGTGTGGTCCTACTGAATAATAGTAATCAATTTTTTCTTTACCGAGGTGTCGTAAAAGGTAAATAAGGTAAGCTGATGTCAGGCAGGCTGGCGGTCGTAAAATATCTAGGGCAAAATATCCATATGTATAAGACGAAATTTGATGTATATCATAGACATACGAGAGGTCACAAGAAGCTAGTGATAACTGTGTCAAATCAACAGAGTTAGCAACTTATTCGATGGTCTCAGTATTGGCTTCTTCAATAAAATTTCGCAATCCAAATTAGACCAGTCTACAGAAAGGTTTAAATTTAGTGTAAGAGATATGCTTAGACGTAAAGCATATTACAAAATTGAAGATTAATTGGATGATAAAAAAGCCTTGATTTGAAAATCCTTTCAGCTTCATACAAAACTGCGGTTTAATAATGTAAAATTGAAAATGTTTAAAAGATTGACCGCCGTGTTTCTTTCTGGTTCTTCTCGGTAAGAGAAACATTCCAATCCAGTTGTAGCTTAATCATATTGATCCTTGACGATTCAAAAGTCCTTGAAAGAGCTTATTTGAATAAAGATTATTTTGATTTGATTTAATAGAAGTGTTGTAGGTTTTTTATTTTAGGATAAATAAACTCTGCTTTCATAACGTTATTGAAAATTATTTTCAAAATAAGGCAGGGGAGAACGTTCCAAACGGTTTTCATTAGCGATTAAAACGTAATAGAGCTCTAATAGCGGTACGAAATTATTATGCAAACACTTTAAAGACAAAACTCCATCGCCATTTCGTGCTACACCCGGTAAGGGCAAACGTTTTTTACCGAGTCACGCGAGCCTTGGCGGAATGAAATTATTTTACGAATCCATGAATCCGAATTCTCAAGCACCTATATGACGTATGCGATCGAATTTATTTACACTACATTAAACCTTATACTTGCAATTTTATTTATCATTTTTTAAACCTCCATATTTTGCATAAAATTATTCTTTACTTTAATTCATAGAATAGTGCATTACTTTACGAAGTTTCATAATATAAAAAATACAAAATAAGGTATGTACAGGTTTTTTTTGGCGCGGTCATCCAGTTACTTAGAATTTAGCTAAGTAACTGGATGACCGCGCTTCGCTCGGTAATTTTTTTAAATATATAAAAAGATGCAAATAAAAAAAAAAGAAAGCGCCAGTGACATGTAGAACTCGAACCCGGGTTTTGAACTTTTTATGTCACCACGTTACCATTAGGCTATCACAGTATTGCGTTAGACAGCCAAAAGTATCATGTACATTCAATTATACTTTTGAGCATTTTTCAATGCCCGAAAACAGGGATTAAGCGACATTTTTTAAATGAAACCTAGCTAGAACGAGTAAAGGATAGTATAGGATAAGGATATGTGAGAGTGAAGGGGCTAGTTATTCTAAACAGCAAAGGTCCTTTCCAGAAGTCCACTGCCCTACCAGGGATCCTAAACGCTTCTTGTAACATCCTCGGTGAACCAAGGATCTTCATCCGATGTTTTGCAACTACCGCGCAAGCGAAATGGAGCATAACGTGCGATATTGAAGGTGAGGTTTTCCTTAATATCTTTTCTATTTTATCAACTTTTAATTATTTTTTCATTATATTTAAGTTAACAAATAAAGGCATATGAATTTGAATTTGATATTACTTGTCATTCTCCGCAAGTTAGGTTCACACGAAGAAGATTCAGGATTCAGGGAACACCTTCCCTAGATTGCCTACAGTTCGTTCGTCCACAGTGTGTCTCTTCCCTTTGAAACTCGTGCGAAACCGCAACGCGCAGCTAATCAGATAACAAGTAATTATTAAAGTTTATGCACAAAACGCAAATGTAATCGTTCCACAATCGCGATAGTGAACAGCGCTAAGCGTCAGGTGACACGAACTTTGACAAGATAGTTCCAACCACCTCCAATGCCTACATTTTACTTCTATGAAATTGCTTTTCACAAGATGACACGGAGCGTAGTTTAAGATATCATCATCATCCCCCTTTTTTTAAACAGGAAAATACCCCTTATGGGTACCGCCGCCCGACGGGAACAGGCGGCGGTTATGTCGGACTCGCACCGACTAAAACGACCTGTTTGCTCCACCACGCTGCCGATGGCAAGGACAGGGTATCGTTATACACAATGCCCCAATCCCCGCCGATCCCAGAGAACACCTCCTCAGGGTAGGGACCCCTCGAAAGAGAAGCCCCTCTCCGCTAACCGGTGCATCGGGAGCACCACATGCACTGACTGCCTCGGGGACGTGCCAGACGTCCGATATACATCACTATCCACCTGCCCTTATCCCACTCTAGGTGGGGTCGGCACAACATGTTATAAACATGTTACATGATTCGGTTAGGTATTTTACGACCTGCCTGACGTCAACTTATGTTTGTCGTCTTTTGCCACACCTCAGTAAGAAACAGGCTAATCTACTCTATTCGACCGGATACCACACGGCGGGTCAACTTACCTTAGTCGCCTTTTACGACACCTCGGTAAGAAATGAGGGTGGTCTATTCTACTCTTGTTTAAGATACATAAAATAAATATCTATCAGAGTTCTAATTAACACACTTACTACATCAAAGGTACACGGTTGCAAAAGCCGTTAAAGCTTAGTATATTCAACATTTTTTTCTACCCTTTTCTTCTGTAAGTGTGGTCAGCACAACATGATTTTCTCTTCCATACTCTCCTATCGACTCTGAGGCTATTCCTTTTATATGTCATGTTTCATACAATCCAACCATCTTTTCTTCGGCCACCTAATCACATATCCATCCACATTCTAATTGATTTTTTTAATGTTAAACATGTTTGGATTTGGTTACCTTTTCACCTTGTAACAAGACTGCGGTTAAATAATGTAAATTAAAAATGTTTACAAATTGACCGCTGAGTTTCTTGCTTATTCTCCTCGGTAATAGCAACATTCCGAACCAGTTGTAGCTTCATTAAATCTAATTGATCGAGACAAAAGTGCTTGTAAACAATTTACTTGAATAATGAATATTTTGATTTGTTTCATACTTAACAATCGTTTGATCAAATGATTTTCATCCCTCTTCATTTCATGTTTGTACTAACTTATTCTTGCACTTCTCGCTTTTTCTGTAATGGGAGCAACTCAGACTTTCCGTTATACTCTTTTCATTTTAATCTCTTTTGCATGCACTCTTCTTTCATCCGTCTTTTTCATTGCCCAACATTCTGATCCATACAATACGTCAGATCTTATGACCATTTTAGAAATTAAAAATTAAGCACCCTTAATACGTTCCTGGATCCTGAAACTTTAGCGCTCGAATCCCCATATTTTCACCCTTGTAGTTCTCCTTAAAGTAAAAAAAGTAATGTCACGGCCCGTTATCCCACTGCTGGCCATAGGCCTCCTCTCTCCGTGTCTGGATAGAAGGGTTGGAACTAAGACCTACCACGCTGCTACAATTGGTAGGTTACACATATTCCCAGATTTCTCTAGAAATATTAAGTTGAAGAAAAACAAAGTAGCGGGTACAGCTTAAAGTAAAAGTAAAGCAACGGCATGTTACAGTCCTACTGATGGGCATAGGACTCCTCTCTCCGTTTATGGAGAAAAGTATTGGACCTTCCACGCTGCTCCAATGCAGATTGGTAAATTACACATATTCCTAGAATTCCCTAGAAATATGCAGGTTTCCTCACGATGTTTTCCTTCACCGAAAACCATGTGATAAATTGCAAATTCATTGGTTATTTAATAAAAAGAAAATTTTAAAATTACAATCGAAAAAGCTCAATTGAAGTCTAACAGACATTTTCTAAAGTACATATTTTACAATATGCTATCATTTTATTCGAACTTGTATCAGAAAGTTCACTCAAGAAAGTTTCCCCTAACAAGACATATCCATTGGAAGCTTTAATTGGATTAGTTATAGTCAAACAAGTTTAGCCAACAAGCTTTTCAGACTTTATACGGGCGTAGACTTTGTTAAAGAAACCCGGACAGATAACATTGAATGTCTTCTATCTTTTTTATTATTACACCTTCACAGTCATTCCACCAGCCCCTAAGCCGTGATCCGCTCTTACAGGAGGCACCCTTAGGACGACAAAGGCTGATTTGACTTAAATTTAAAAAAACTTGCTTACATGTTTACTTGAATAAAGAATATTTTGTATTTGAATTGAAATACAGCACTTAAGAACTTTAATCCTTTGTTTTGTTTTTAGGCCCAAAGTAAGTAATTTAATACTTGTTTTATGGGTGACAGACGACCTGTAAACATATCTTACTAATATTATAAATGCGAAAGTTTGTGAGTATACATCTTTATTTGTTACTTCACGGCGAATCCGCTGAACCAATATTCACGATTTATCAAATCTATACTTAATGACAGAAGCTACTAGTTTATTCCAAAACTACAGACCACGCAATCGAAGTTACGGGTTAAAGCTAGTATATATATAATTTTAAATGCAAAAATATATATCCAGGCTCGAAGAACCAACAAAAAGTAATAATAAAAATATTTTGCTACAGTCCGCAATGAAGTAAATACAAAATAAATATAAATATATTATAAAACATTATATATATTTTCTATTTCACTTAATCATGAATTATAGTAAAATATTATATTTTATTATTATTTTTGTATTAGATCTCGGCAAAGTAACAACTAATTCTAAAAATTAAATTTTAGATATTATTGGTAAAGTAGTTGGGTAACGTAGTCAGATATCATTCAAAAAACCTTTAGATCTTCAAATTCAAATAATTCTTTATTCTTCATAGAAAATGTTGGCCCTCGGCGTAAATCGAACCCGTCAAGTGTGTATGTATAATTAATGAATATTTATTTGTAAAATATTAAAAAAAACACATAAAATATGTGGTTATGTACACAAATTGTACTGTTCCAATATTAAATTACAGAATAAACATGTTATAAAAGTGATATAAATCGTATAATTTGAGCTTAATTTAATAGCAGAATAAATATTTTAACAGCAAAACAAACAAATGTTATAAATTGTCTAAACCCTTTTTGTGGACAAACGGCAAAAAATTCTAACCTGGGACCACTCAAGTGGTTGTAAAGTGCCGGTGACAGGTACATTAGGTAGATACGTCTAGTGATGTACCTAAACTCCACTACAAATATCGATAAATCGGAATCGAAATTGTTTTTTTTAATTTTTTCTTTGCTATTGGGGCGTGTCTATCTCTTGATGATTCTTCAGATAATAGGCAAAACGAATTTTGAGATCGTGTTAGTGAATGTGTGCAGTGCTTGTGTTTTGTTGGGTTATTGGCAATTGGTAGTGCATGAGCTTTACGAATTGTACAGATATGAGAATGGATAGTACATTCTACATTGAGTATTACATTTATTTTCTTTTATTGTTGATTATAGCAAAATAATATTTTCATTACTTTTGCGTTTATTTGATAAATTACCAGTTAAGTTTTTTTTTTGTATTAGTATCCGGTTGAGAAGAATAGACCACCCTCTTTCTTAACGAAGCGTCGTTAAAATAGGGTAAGGTGAGTTGACGACAGGCAGGCGGCCAGTCGTAAAATACCTAGCCAAATCATGTGACATTATTTATAATTGTGCCGACCCCACTTAGAGTGGGATAAAAGCAATAGGACTTATTGTTAAATTATTGAAATAAAAAGTAAGGGTTTCGTTTATTAATCGAGGTCGGATGGTAAAGTTCCTTACACAATAATTATAACAATTTGAGTTACTAAGATTTGTTAAATGTCTACCATTTATCCAATCAGTAATGCAAAAAGTTGCTTAAAACCTTTAAGCATCGCACAAAGGACACTTGGAACATTTTAATTACAGCTGATTGCTGCTTATTTTCATTTTTCTGTTTGCCATTCGTTGTTGGACTTTAGGAAATAAAACATAAACGTTTCCATCGAACTTTAAGGAAATAAAAGATAGACAACTGGTAGGACGTTGTCAAGTGTTCACGAAGTGTGCTTGAAAACGACATAAGACGAAATAATAGTGATGTATTTATTTGATGTAGTTGTATCGATAATTTAATTTCATTTCGCTTTATTATTATTATATTATAATTCCGGCATGTTTTATCCAGTTGTGTAAAATAAACTAATTTCCTTAAACCTTATTTCCTTAAACCTTATTTATTAAGATAAGTTGACGTCAGACAGGCGGCCGGTTGTAAAATAACTAGCCAAAAGATAGTGTACAGAACTCACTTAGAGTGTGACAATTATTACCTGTACAAGACAGTAACGACATAATGTAAATAGTATTAAGAATTATATTTTTAAAAGAGCAACCGCCGAGTTTCTTGCTGGCTCTTCTCGGTAGGAACAGCTTTCCGAACCAGCAGTAAAGTTGACGATTCAAAAGCACTTGTTTACAAGTTTATTTGAATAAAGAATATTTTGAATTTGAATTTGAATTTGAATATCTATTTTACTTAACTAACAAAGCAGACATTAAAGTTATTTGTATTCTAATGATGATGTAATGGAGAATGTACTAACCGAAGATAACGGTATCTTATACGCCCGCAAAATTCATGGGGAAAATATGAGAGTATAAAATTGTTAAGTTTTTGTGTAAATTAGTTAAAATATGTCGATGTTGAAATTTCGGAAAAAAAATTAAGACATTTTGATCGAAAATGCTGATTAAGTATTGCACCAAATAGCGTCAATACTACAATGTATTCGTATCTTATGAGACTACAAAAAAAAATTAAATTTCATCCTTCAATGATAACTTACTTTAACCAATATAGCTTTATTTATTAACAAAGTACCGTTCCAAATACCGCTTTTTAGTATTTTGAAAGCTATTTAGGTAAATACTTCTAGTACTTACTAGCTACTTACTACAACTACTATAAACTTAAATACAGTAGTTATTTTAATCACGTCAAGTTCAACATAATGGTTCAAAACGCCATATAATTTAAATTAATAACTAAGAAATTATTACAAAATAAAATTAACATGGTCTGAAATATTAGGAGAGGAAAAATATTAGAAATCGAAAACAGACAAAGCCACACAATCGTCTTATCTTTGCTTGTTAATAAATAAAATAAAAAAAACATTTAAATAAGAAAATGAAGAGGCACAATGTTAGTGAAGAAAACATTGAACTCAGTTGATTGTTGGGGCATGGGAAATAAAAGTACGTACCCCGGGGACTCGTCGAGCGATTGTAAAGTGCGCGTGACAGCGGCATTAGGGGATTAGAATAATGATGTGCCGTTATCGATACTTTATAGACTATATAAATTTTTACAATGCGAAAATTAATGATCAGTATCGCAAAAAGCAATGGAACTATTATTTTTCTATAAAAGTAAATATAGTAAGTAAAAAGTAAGTAGCGCTCTGTTACTATCCTACTGTTGAGAATAGACATCATCTCTCCGTTTTTTTTAGAGGTTTGGAGCTAAAACCTACCACGCTACTCCAGTGCGGATTGGTAGGTTACACATATCTCCAAAATTCTATTCTTCATATCTAGAGATATGCAGGTTTCCTCACGATGTTTTCCTTCACCGAAACGCGTGTGATAAATTGCAATTATCAATTAGAAACATAAGTTTTAACAGAAAAACTCATTGGTGTCTGCCCAGGTTCGAACCCGTGACCTCCTCGAAAGAGTCACACGGTGCTACCGCTGGGCTACCACAGCTTTTAGCTAAAAGAAAATATATGTAATGCTAAAAGTGTACTTTACGTTCTCATACATGCCCGATACACGCAGTATTTGTAAAAACTCATGCACTAACCCCCACGAGTAACACAACAATACACAAGCACTGCACACATTCACCACCACAATCCCAACAATCGTTTCGCCCTGTAACCGAAGCATCGTAAGAAGATAGACTTCACGACAAAATCACAAAACCAGTATCACTAACAGACCAATATTGTCACTAGATACCTAAGTATTTTAGTGTGCGTTTTCGAACGAATAGAAAAAGCGGGCAATTTTTGACAGATGATGTTTATAGCATGATAAACTATAGAGTTTTTAATACTACTGTGGGGGTGGAGAAATTTACATAATCAATAATAAAAGAGAAGATGAAACTCGTATACTTCATCATTGTCTAATCACGCATGTTTTCTTTCTCTTTACTTCTCTTTTTTGTAATATGGAACGTTTTAGGTTGGCTTTCCTACTATGGATCTGATCAAGTATAAAAAACGATTAATAAACATCGATTTTTTTTCCTTTAAAAAAAAACGATTTGTAAATAATCAATTAATTCGTAATAAATAATAAGAGATGCGCTATTCGTGAAATCCGATTAAAATTTGTAGTTTGGCTACATTGGTTACATCCAACAATACGTAACTTATCTTAAAAAACAAATAAAAAGTATAAATAATGTAAAATATAGTAATGGAGGATAATTAATAAATACGATTTTTTAAAACACAATCTGTTCGTGACCACGGTGGATGCAACCCTGCTGAAACGTTAAACCTTAACGTTAATTTGATTTTAACGCGATTTGTCCCTTATATTTATATAATAATCAGCATGAATCGCGACAGTTTAATTCTACGATTTTTAAAAAATCGGTATATAATGTAAAAAGACCAAAATAAAAATAAAATTATTTTAATAAAATAGTCGATTAATATATAAATCGATTATTTATACATCCCTATTCCCTTCTCTAAGCATAATAACTCTATGTGATAAGCGCACTTGACACTTGACTGGCTATTAATTAATTAATTTAATGTTTTATATTGATGTCTTCAATAAATATTAATTAGCCAATAAATTACATTAATATATTTATTACCTCTAACATATACGAGTAAGACAGGAGAAAGTAAGAGATAACTTAAATCTTGACTTATGATATCATAGATTCTTATATTATCATTATCATAATTGTATAAGAAAAGTAAGGATGTGATGATTCTTCGATTTTGAGTGTATGTATTTAATTATTGAAAGCTTTTACTTAAATTCGCCAAATAATTTATATAATTAGGCGTTATTTATAGAATAAGGCGTTTAACTTCGCCCCTTATGTGAAAGTATTTTGCCAGTTAAATTTGACCCACTTCTTAGTTTCCGATTGAGCTGAAATTTTACATACTGGTCCAGTCCCGATGACAATGCATGTTTATGATAAGCCTGACCTGATGCTGCTGCCAGGGTTGGCTCCAGACTTGGGAACTCCTCAACGGTCAACACTGGGGACATGTACAGTTGTTAAAAGCTTTCTTTTAACTTGACTTGTCTAAAATTATATATCTATATATCTACCAGTTGTCTGTCACCACACACAAGTACTAATTTATTTTGGCGAAGGATGGCTGTAATTGTCCCATATATTTATTTATTTTAATGATTCTTGAGGTAAAAAGTGCCGTGTGGTATCCGGCTGAGTAGAATAGATCATCCTCTTCTTACCGTGGTGTCAAAAAATATGACTAAGATAAATTGACTTCGCAGCAAGCGGCCGGTCGTCAAATACGTTGCCAAATCATGTAATAACATGTTTATAACATGTTGTGCCGACCGTTAGTGTGGGATAAGGTGATTCTTGAGGTAAAAAAAATATTGAGTATTCAATGAAATTTTGATCAGTACGCCGTGTGGTATCCGGCTGAATAGAATAGTACCACCCTCATTTCTTACCGAGGTGTCGTTAAAGGCGACTAAGGTAAGTGGACCCACCGTGTGGTATCCGGTTTAGTAGAATAGACCACCCTATTTCTTACCAAGGTGTTGTAAAATACGACAAAGGTAAGTTGACGTCAGGCAGGCGGCCGGTCGTAAAAAAAGCAGTCAAATCATGTGACAGCATGTTTATAACATGTTGTGCCGACCCCACTTAGAGTGGGATAAGGTCAGGAAGATGATGAATGAAATTTTGATCAGTGAATTTCTGAATAAGACCCAGACTAGAGGACTTATCGCATTATCTCGCCAAGTTTATGAATATCGCGTATAACTTCAAGACTTCAAGGCAACAACTTCAAGTGACGGGTAGGCAACTTGCTTCTCGATTCAAACTTTATATCTAAACAATTGTAACCGCGACTAGGTTCGAAATTAAATCTTAAAATACCCTCAGATATATAGTCCTATGCGTTTCTCTTCACGAAAGTTCTTTTGTGACCCATATAAACATCCTCCTGCCCTTCCACTCTAAATGAGGTCGGCACAACATATTATAAACATGTTGTCACATGATTCGGCCAGGTATTTTACGACCGGTCGCCTGTCAGACATCAAATTACTTTAGTCGCCTTTTACGACAAGTTCGGTAAGAAAGAGGGTGGTCTATTCTACTAATCCGGATACCAAGGTCCACTTATCTTAGTCGCCTTTTACGACAACGCGATAAAAAATGAGGGTGGTATATTCTTCATCCGGATACCGTACAGCAAAACTTATATTTTACTGTAGTGTTACACAATTAATAGGAGACTAAGAAATACGTCACATCCAGTGATGTATAATAATTATTAATCAATATTTATATCAAGTCATATAGTTATGACTTATTGTATCTTTAAATCAGTAAATAGGAGACTCTTTTAACACAATTATTTCGACACCAGCGATTGTGGCGCCATCTTAAAGTTGTTAGAAATGGAAATAGTCAAATGTCCTTCCTAGACCTCCCCACCAAACAAGAAATCCATTAGGTCACCTAGGTAACCTGGGCTTACGGCCAAAATACCGACACCGTTAGGTCACCTAGGTGACCTCGGCCCACGGCCGGAACACATACCGGGCTTAAGTGCCCGCGAGGAGATGCCCGGGTAGAGAGGAATTCCTCGAGGCCCGCACCCCGTTTACCCCCACCCGGGGAGTGAACGAGAAGACCCTGCTGCAAATTCCATCTCTTTACTTATTATTTAACACTAAAAAAGGCAGTAATCACGTGACCAAGCAAAGGAGGGGCTTAATAATCGTCTATAAAATAGCCGAGCTTGCCATAGTAATAGAAGGAATTGAGTAATAGAAGGGAAAGGACAAGAATTGAAGAAGAAAGAGAGTACGGGTCATATAGAGAAAAAGAAAAGTTTATATAAATTTAACTATTTTATCTATTTATTAATTTTGGTAAAATTAATAGATGAAAAGATGCTACTAATATATAATTACTTAAGATAAATTAAATTTAATAGTATTGGACCTCGCTTCTCTTTTTCTTTTACAATAGTTATCATCGAGCAGACGGTGAAAGTTTCAAATTGAACTAAGCAGCAATTTAATTATATTGACTAAAACTGCGAATCCACTCCAGATAATCATAGCGAGCCGAGAGCGCCTCATCCCCCTGTCGTTGCCAAGAGCTTCTTAAACACGTTCCATCGGAAAGATTGATTATCTTTAGCGACGCGTGTGTGATAATCATATCTCTATAATTCTGTCTTTTCACATTGGAAAGGGTCCACTGCTAAACATAGCTTCTGCTTCCACCCACTGCCTACTTACGTATATCGTCACTCCATTGAGTCTCAGGGTGTCCTACACTACATTTCCCGATTCGCGGTCTCCACTCTAGAACGCGTCTACCCCAACGGTCATCGGTTCTGCGACTACATTTTTTACCGAGGTGTCGCTAAAGGCGACTAAGGTTAGCTGACGTTAGGCAGGCGGCTACCTAGCCAAATCACGTGACATCTTAATAACATGTTATGACGATCCCACTTAGAGTGGGATAAAGGGAAGAGAATCATGGCTTGTTAATTTTCGAGGCACTTTTGGGTATATTTTTATGGACACGAATTTTAGTAGCTCAGTTTGGTTTCGAGTTCCCTCGAAAATAGAACTGAACAGTTAAAAAGAGTTGCTCCGATCGCCACCAAACTTTAGAGGATCATTCGTTGGGTTATCCTAAAGATTGCCTGATTTTTTTTTTAAATCGATCTAGCCGTTTTTGAGTATATAAAACCAATAAACAAATAGTGCTGTATCGTTGTTGTATGTATGTGTAGTGGGTAATAGTAATTTCGCCCCGAAACCGAACTGATGGCGCCGTTTTGTGATACATGTGGCGACTTGTCTTGCATGTGTAAAGTATGTGATTGTTGTCACCTCGTACACTCAGCATTAAAATATAGATTGTCTTAACAAACGCGGATCATAGGAAAATAATTATATAGTAACTTCCGGCTTAAATTGTAACTTTAAGTTGACCCACCGTGTGGTATCCGGTTAAGTGGAATAGACCACCCTCTTTTTTACCGAGGTGTTTTAAATACGACTGAGGTAAGTTGACGTCAGGCAGGCGGTCGGTCGTACAATAAATAGCCAAATCATGTGACAACGTGTTTGTAATGTAATGTAAAATGTTGTGCCGACCCCACTTAGAGAGGGATAAGGGCAGGAGGATGATGATTTATATTGTAACTTCTGTTCTATGGAATTCCACAAAGTAACGCTATTCTATAAATCATGTATTTGCCTTTGATAGCGCATGCCAAGTAGCTCACCAACCGAAAGGGATCACAATGGACCTAAAACGCCTAGATAAGGGTAATCGGTCGGAGCCTTTGATCCAACGCGTTGAAGTGCCGCCCGCTGGAGCACCCTCCACACAACAAGCTTACAAAGAGTATAATGATGACGGATGAATTGCCCATACTGTGTCACTAGAGATTGATCTATTGTTGTCCCTATTGAAACTAGGGCTCATAGACACAGAGCGGCATAGACAATTGGTCTTTTGCTGCAAGAAATAAGTGCTGAGCGCGGTATATTCACATAGGCTAATCGAAGGCCTATAGGATAGAGTAGCGTGGACAAATCCATTTTTTAAAGAAAAAAGAGACTGCTTGGCGCGGTATATTGACTTACTAGGTGTATCAGGACCAAAACATTTAGGACAGTGTATTTTTTTCAAGAAAGGGAGAGTGCTTAGCGCGGTATATTAATTTACTAGGTGTATTGGAACCCTTGCATATAGTACTGAGTGGAATAGACAATTGGTCTTTTACTACAAGGAATAAGTGCTGAACTCGGTATATTCACATAAGTTAATCGAAACTAAGGCCTATAGGATAGAGCAGCGTAAACAATTGCATTTTTTAAAGAAAAAAAGAGTGCTTAGCGCGGTATATTGACTTACTACGTGTATTTGGAACAAAACATTTAGGACAGAGTGGCCTAGACAATTGTATTTTTTTCAAGATAGAGTGAGTGCTTGGCGCGGTTTATTAATTTACTGGCTGTATTGGAACCCTGGCATATAGTACAGAGTGGCATAGACAATTGGTCTTTTGCTGCAAGGAATAAGTGCTGAGCTCGGTATATTCACATAAGTTAATCGAAACTAAGGCCTATAGGATAGAGGAGCGAAAACAATTGTATTTTTTAAAGAAAAAAGAGTGCTTGGCGCGGTATATTGACTTACTACGTGTATTTGGAACAAAACATTTAGGACAGAGTGGACAGTTTTCGTTATAATTGTTTCGTATGTTATGTTAAAAAGAACATCAAGAAACGTTTTTAACTCTAGGTAACTAACTAGCAACCAGTTTTAATTGCAACCCTTTGCATTAACTTTTATCCTCCTTTGGTTTATTTAGAAAAAATATTTCTTTTATTACACTCACAAAGTTTTACCTACATCAAATTGTTCTTAAAACTCTACGTTGTATTTTACTTCATTCCATTAATGTGCAAGACAACTTTGAAAACATTCAAAATAAAGTAAATCTTATTAATTCATATTTTGCAGAACTTATTAATCATCATTCTCCTTTCCTTATCCCATTCTAAGTGGGGTCGGCCCAACATGGTATAAACATGTTGTTACATGATTTGGCTTAAAATACTTAATTTTACGACCAGCCGCCTGCCTGACGTCAACTTACGTTAGTCGTCTTTTGCGACACCTCGGTAAGAAATAGGGTGGTCTATTTTACTCATCCGGATACCACACGGCGGGTTAACTTTCCTTAGTCGCCTTTAACGACACCTCAGTAAGGAATAAGGGTGGTCTATTCTATGCAGCCGGTTAACACACGGCGGATTGGCATACATTATTAACGATACAAAAATAAACTACTATAATTCCAGTGTTCCACAAAGGAAATGAACAGAAAAAGTATTCTTTAATTTAGTAATCGTTCAAATCCCGAGAGTGCAATTGCAAGCGTTAGTTAGCGTTAATTAAAAAGTACCTAATGGCCCATTGAAAGTCCGCTAAAGAAATAAACTTTCATAATATATTTTAACACCGACATACTTTAACTAGATCATTTAATGCTATTGTGAGTTCAGTGAAAAACTAATATATAAAGCTGAACAGTTTGTTTGTTTATTTCATCGCGCTAATCTCAGGAACTACTGGAGCGATTTGAAAAATTCTTTGAGTTTAAGATTCATCTTCCTGATCCCACTCTAAATGGGGTCGGCACAACATGTTATAAACATGCTGTCACATGATTTGGCTGCGTTTTTACGACCGGCCGCCTGCCTAACGTCAACTTACTTCTCGTATATTACGACACCTCGGTAAAAAAGAGGGTGGTCTATTCTACTCAGTCGGATACCACACGGCAAGTCGACTTACCTTAGTCGCCTTTTACGACACCTCAGTAAGAAATGAGGGTGGTACTATTCTATTCAGCCGGATACCACACGGCAAGTCGACTTACCTTAATCGCCTTTTACGACACCTCAGTAAGAAATGAGGGTGGTACTATTCTACTCAGTCGGATACCACACGGCAAGTCGACTTACCTTTGTCGCCTTTTACGACACCTCAGTAAGAAATGAGGGTGGTACTATTCTATTCAGCCGGATACCACACGGCAAGTCGACTTACCTTAGTCGCCTTTTACGACACCTCAGTAAGAAATGAGGGTGGTACTATTCTACTCAGTCGGATACCACACGGCAAGTCGACTTACCTTAGTCGCCTTTTACGACACCTCAGTAAGAAATGAGGGTGGTACTATTCTATTCAGCCGGATACCACACGGCAAGTCGACTTACCTTAGTCGCCTTTTACGACACCTCAGTAAGAAATGAGGGTGGTACTATTCTACTCAGTCGGATACCACACGGCAAGTCGACTTACCTTAGTCGCCTTTTACGACACCTCAGTAAGAAATGAGGGTGGTACTATTCTATTCAGCCGGATACCACACGGCAAGTCGACTTACCTTAGTCGCCTTTTACGACACCTCAGTAAGAAATGAGGGTGGTACTATTCTACTCAGTCGGATACCACACGGCAAGTCGACTTACCTTAGTCGCCTTTTACGACACCTCAGTAAGAAATGAGGGTGGTACTATTCTACTCAGTCGGATACCACACGGCAAGTCGACTTACCTTAGTCGCCTTTTACGACACCTCAGTAAGAAATGAGGGTGGTACTATTCTATTCAGCCGGATACCACACGGCAAGTCGACTTACCTTAGTCGCCTTTTACGACACCTCAGTAAGAAATGAGGGTGGTACTATTCTACTCAGTCGGATACCACACGGCAAGTCGACTTACCTTAGTCGCCTTTTACGACACCTCAGTAAGAAATGAGGGTGGTACTATTCTACTCAGTCGGATACCACACGGCAAGTCGACTTACCTTAGTCGCCTTTTACGACACCTCAGTAAGAAATGAGGGTGGTACTATTCTATTCAGCCGGATACCACACGGCAAGTCGACTTACCTTAGTCGCCTTTTACGACACCTCAGTAAGAAATGAGGGTGGTACTATTCTACTCAGTCGGATACCACACGGCAAGTCGACTTACCTTAGTCGCCTTTTACGACACCTCAGTAAGAAATGAGGGTGGTACTATTCTATTCAGCCGGATACCATGGATACCGGAGTTTAAGATAGTCTATTTATCGGAAAAGGCTATATATAACATCACGCTAATATGAATGGGAGAGGAGCAGCAATAAAAAATATTAATCGCAAAATCTAAAGCTTGCGTACGCTAAGTAGACGGTCAAAGTTATTCAAAAATCATGTATTACAAAATTGTTTCCCTCTAAAAGTTCTAAATAAAAGTTCGCGACAACATATGTCTACGTTTTAAGGTTAACCCAATTTACCGATTTTTTGGTTATCAAAATACTATATTACTGTTTTGATCTTTCCACACGGGCGGAGACGCTGGCAATTGTTAGTTAAACAATTAAGTGTTATGAGTAGGGACACGGAAAAAGTATCGATACTTTAAGCTCTTCATCATGCCCTGATCCCACTCTAATTGGGATGACATGTTATAAACATGTTGTCACATGATTATGCCACGTACTTTACGACCGACCGCCTTGCTGACGACTGCTTACCTTAATCGTACTTTACGACACCTCGGTAAAAAATGAGGGTGGTCAATTCTAAGCAGGATAGGTACCACACGGTGGGTCAATTTACCTTAGTCGCCTTTTACGGTACCTCGGTAAGAAAAGAGGATGGTCTATTCTAAGCCGTATACCACACGGTGTGCTAACTTAACTTAGTCGCCTTTTATGGTACCGCGGTAAGCAAAGAGTATGGTCTATTCTACTCAGCTGGATACCACTTGGAGTGTCAACTTTCCTTATTCGCCTTTTGCAACACCTGGTTAAGAAATGAGGGTGGTCTGTTTTACTCAGCCGGATACTACACGGCGGATCAACTTAACTTAGTCGCCTTTTATGGTACCTCAGTAAGAAAAGAGTGTGATCTATTCTACCCAGCCGGAAACAACGCTACGGAATATATAGATAACATCAAAATACAACCGTTCGTGTGCCATTTTTCAATCTTAAATGTACAGTTTTATTGCACCATGGAATCGCATTTCGTTTTGTTAAACACCGCCGGTTAATATCATTATATTTGCATATAATGGGCGGTTTTCCAGCCGAAATATGCCCGCGGTTTTTGCGTATTACGCTTAGACCGCTTTAGTCCGAAATTGTTCTGTAATACCCGTTTAAATGGTTATCTTAAGCCTATATGTGTGTTTATTTTATTGTAATTATGTGTATATTATTGCATATATGATCGCTTTAAGGAAGTAGCCTCGTGTTTTGGGTGGAATAAATTTGAACATAATTTATTTGTACTTCATTATACTGTAAAAGGCGAAGGTAAGTCGACCCGCCTTGTGGTATCCGTTTGAGTAGAAAAGACCGTCCTCTTACTTACCGAGGTGTCGTAATAGACCACTTAAGGAAGATGACATAAGCCAGGCAGCCGGTCGTAAAATACTTAGCCAAATCACATCACAGCATGGTTAAAACACTTTGTGCCAACCCCGCTTAGGATGCCAAAGTAATCGGCCTCCTAGTGGCGCACCCTGGGCAGGTCTTTGGAACACTAATATGTATTCCTTAGGCCTGGCGAACGGAACACTGTGGGGTGGCCAATCCAGTTGTCCCTCTGATTAGCAGAGGGCAATCTGGACGGGCCGGGGACTCCGGGGGGGTTGGGGTGGAGTCCCTAATCATGCGACGGGTTCAGTTGGGCTTGCTTAAGTCTGGCTGGACACGGTTTTCAGCCACCGTGGCGAAGCCCGGAAGCCCAGCAATGGGAACGGGGACCTTCGGGTTGCGAGGAAGGAAACCTCTATTTAAAATTACCCGGTAGGGGCGGAAATGCCCACCAAGGCGCTGGGGCCCCTGTTTGGAGCGCGGTCACTCCCTGTCGACCGTGACGTAAAAAACACGGTGGGTAGAGAGCGATCGTGGGCAGCGGTGGCCTCCTTTTGCTCTGCGGAGGGGGGACGGCGGAGCGGTTCCGCGGACCGTTGTTCTCGATCCAATCTGCTGCTGGTGAGTTCAAGTGTTAGCGACTTGCAAAAACCCATCGTCTGCCACCCAAACTGGGGACCTTCGGGTGTTCCGAACGGCGTATATCGGACCCCTGGTTTACAGGTCCCCGAGGCGGTCGGTTCATCTGGTGCTTCCGATGCATCGGTTAGCGGAAGGGGACTTCACTTTTGAGAGGTTTCTTTTCGATCAGAGCGACTGTTGGTGGGAAAGGGGGCAATGTGTACAACGATACCCTATCCTTACCGTCAGTGGCGTAGTGTAGCACTCAGGTCGTTTTGGTCGGTGCGGTCCAAACAAACTGAACATAAACGTTAATGAATTAACGTTAAATTTGACATTTTGATAATAAAACGAACAAATACATTGAACAAATACAACTGAATTTACCAAAACCCTAATAATATTTAAAGCCCCGTTCAATCTGGTATGAAGGTTTCAGATATCTGTACAAAATAAATAACTTATTGTTGACCTTAAACAAAACAAAAGACTTTGCATAATTCGAACATCAAAAGGCGAACCTTAAATAATAAAAGGTCATTTAATAAAAAGAACCTCTCCCAAAGCCAACAACTAAGAGAAACTTGGAGAGATTTACAGGCGGTCTTAAAAAGGCCGTAATTTCTTCCGTCGCCAAGTAAAAACGCTCCGGATTATTTATTTATGTACCCGCTATTCCGTACAGCTGTCCTCAATGAAAAAGGGTGCAGGTACCCTCGGGCCGGCATTTAATGCTTCGTCCACACCTGGCCGGATGTAAAATGAAATTATTATGACGTGTTATGTATTGACTTTAGGCCGTATGGTATCCGGCTGAGTAGAATAGAAAAGCCTCATTTCTTACCGAGGTCTCGTAAAAGGCGACTAAAATAAGTTGACCCGCCGTGTTGTAACCGGCAGAGTAGAATAAACCTTCCTCATTTCTTACTTAGGTTAGTAACCCCCACCCTCATTTCACACCTGGCCGGATGTGAAATAAAATTATGACTTCTTTTGTATTGCATTTAGGCCGTGTGGTATCTGGCTGAGTAGAATAGATTACCCTCATTTCTTACCAAGGTGTCGTGAAAGGCAATAAAGGTAAGTTGGCCCGCCGTGTGGTATCCAGCTGAGTAGAATAGACCACCCTCATTTCTTACCAAGGTGTTGTAAAAGGAAACTCAGGTAAATTGACCCGCCGCGTGGTTTATAGTACAAAGTAATGATGAAATGAGTTTCTAATAATCCGAGTATTTAAGAAAGTTTTTTAAAACAAGAATTATATAAATAATTCAAAAAAAATATTTAAATTTTTTTAAATCCCTATTTAGTGTGTTTCTTTCACCCAAAACGACTCTAAAGATTACACAAAAATAATTCAAAAAGTAATAGAACGAAAGGGACATATAAGATTAAAATCAATAATAAGGTTTTTATTTTGGACGCAGGAAATAAAATACATCTTGCATTATTGAAGACACTTGAACGGCTAAGTTGACTAAGTTGCAGCTACTAATAAAAAGATGGCCACTAGTAAATAAATGTTTCGCAGTTTAAAAATGGTTCTTGTTTAAAATTAATAAACTATTTGTCACAGTACAGTTAAGGTCTGTAAGTAATTAAATTAATAAGTAAATTTTAAAATATTAGTAGCATCTTTTCATCTATTTATTTTACTAAAATTAAAGATTAAATATTTAAATTTTTATAAACTTTTTCTTTTTCTCTATATTACCCGTATTCTCTTTCTTCTTCAATACTTGTCCTTTTTTATCTGTTTCTCAAGCGTTGAGTGGAAGAGATCCATTTTAGGGATAAGTTCGCCTTTATACATGTGTTTTTTTTACTTTAAACGTGACAACGTCTTAAATTAAGTTGCGGCTTGGAGTCACTCATGAAAAAGCGTAACGCCCGCTCACGTCTGTTACGATGAGTCACCGAACGAAAGAGAGGCCCGCCGGACTGGCGAATGCCTTGCGTCTCTCTTTCTATATTCATATCAATAAATATTCTACTGAGAAAATGACGTTGTCACGTAAAATCTTTGCCCGTAAAACCGACTATACAGGCAACCATTTTTTTTTTCTCTTTTTTGACTATATGTATAAATAGAAATGAATAAATAAGGTATAAAGTGTCATGTGGACCAAGCCTTAGATCCCGGGACCTCGCGTCAATGTAAACATATTAGACCCTGAATAGATTAAATTATACTCGAATAGCCCTCGCAACCGTTTTATGTTCGACCGGGAATCAAATCGGGTTTTATGCCTTTATCTATTATAAAATACGATGTTTCATATAGCGATATAATACGTAATACATAGAACATATGATTCAATTTAAAGAAATTTTATTGCACGCATAAAACTAAACTGTGACAGTCCAGCGCTGAGATCGTGCGACTCTCGAGAAACGATCACGGGCTTAAACCCTTGGCAGGCACCAATGAGTTTTTATATCTTTAATATTTAAATGAGCTAATCTTGTATATATATATATATATACACACGTATATATGTATGTATATATACATACAAGATCGGCTTCAACGATTTTACTGAAATTATTTCTGCAAGGTACCTCCTACAAGGTTTTGGAGGAGAAAAGTCGATCTACCAAAGTTTTATTTAAAATAAATGTCGTTTTATCCCTGTTTTCGGGCACTTTAAAATTTTTTTTGAATTTACGTTTAATACTATTACAATTATTCGATGTGAAATGGAAAGTCATGGTAGCTCTTTTGGGGAACGGGCGGTCTGGAGAGGTGAAAATACGATCGAGCCCCACGTGCCCTATTATTTTCTAATTTATTTTTATATCATTTTACAAGTTGCTAGGCTGGGTCACCTAGGTACTCAAAATTTATGAGTCTAATTGATATCAGTCAGATACATGGTGTTAAATCGCTAAAAATACATCTACAGAAACTTCAAACGTGAAATGAAATCCTGCAAAATACATTTGTTTTCCAAGTAGTTCAACATTTTTCTAAACAAACTTTTCACCCGTGACTCGTACCTGCTTCATAATTAGGAACTATCGGGGTTTAACTTGCAGTAACGGGTTCAACTTTGCACTTTCCCGTTTCTTATTGTTACGTATCTTTTTAGTTATTATCTTTATCTTTTAAACGGAGTCATTACGGGAAAGTTCGCGTGATCCGTGCTAACTATAGGCTGTTTTTAATGTCACGACTACGATACGACTACGCCGTAGATAAATATTTTTTTATTTTTTTATTTATGCAGATTTTTGTGATGGAAATATTTGCAGTGTTGAAGAGTGACAGATGTTTCTCTTAATTTCAAGACTATAGTCCACGCGAACGAAGTTGCGAGTAAAATCCAGTATTATAAATGTGGAAGTTTGTGAGATGTATGTTTGTTACTCTTTTATGGCGGATCCTCTGAATGAATATCGACGAAATTTGGCACAATTGTTCCTTATATACCGGAATAACATATAGGCTATAGAAATCCTGTTGATTCTACAGGAATAGTTTGACATCGAAAAGCGCTATCAATTATCGACCTATCTCTATCTATTGATAGTAATATCTATCGATTTACACGACAATAGTCCACGCGAACGAAGTCGGTTAAAAGCTAGTCACTTATAAAGCAGAGTAGTAAAGAAAAAACCACTACACATATGCTCCTTCACTCCTTTTTTTGGAGAGAAGTGATAGAATTTATACCCACCACGATGCTCCAATGCGGATCGGTAGGTTAATATTTATATCATCTAAGTGGCTTATAATTGAAGAGGCCTATGTTCAATGGACTAAAGTGGGCTGATAATGTATAGGTTAGTATTAAGAATATATAACAATCCTCCATAGATATGCAGGTTTCCTCACAATGTTTTACTTCAAACAAAATTGTGTGATACAAAACAAATATCAACTAGACACGTAAGTTTTACATACTACACTATTATAATGTATATAAGTAATACGGGTTGAGATGGAGATATTTGCAGGGTTGAGGAGTAACAAAAAAAAGCTAGTAATAAATATTTTGTGAATCTGTGTTCTTTTTATTAGCGTTCACAAAATTGGGCAGAGATCAAAAGGTCTATAAACCTCAAACGTTGCCTCGCCCGAAGTTTCCTACCTGCGATACCTAGATGTATTTCACCCTCACCGCTAAGAATGACGTATAGTATAAAGAGACTCGTGGCAAAAAGAAGTAATGAAGTCGAAAGTTAGGTCTCTAGAAACATGAAAGTCCTAAAAATCACATTTTAAAACTTACTTTATTATGCAATTCGAGGAAAATAATGGCCATTACAGGCTTAGCTGACTTTTGTAGGACGAATATAATATACGGGCTTGCTTAAATGTTGATAATTTTGAACATTTAACTGTGGGAATAATTTAGTTGGACGAAAATGATTAATTTTATGCAGTTTTTTGTTAGAGAAGTAGACTGCAGTTAATTTGTTACTTTTATATAAGTTTCTAAGGAAAAGAATATGAATATAATTTTGGATTAGAAGCCGTGTGGTATCCGGCTGAATAGAATAGTACCACCCTCAATTCTTACCGAGGTGTCGTAAATGGCGACTAAAGTAAGTCGACCCGCCGCGTGGTATCCGGTTGAGTTGAATAGACCAACCTCATTTCTTACCGAGGTGTCGTAAAAGGCGACTAGGGTAAGTTGACCCACCGTGTGGTATCCGGTTCAGTAGAATAGACCACCCTCTTTCTTACCGAGGTGTCGTAAAATACGACTGAGGTAAGTTAATGTCAGGCAGGCGGTCAGTCGTAAAAACGCATCCAAATCATGTGACAGCATGTTTTTAACATGTTGTGCCGACCCCACTTAGAGTGGGATAAGGGCAGAAAGATGTATGATATAAGTTTCCAAGGAAAATTCCTAATGTTTTACCATATTTCGCAGTCCTAAAAATTTCGCACGCTTATTATTAAAGTGACTGAATTCAAAATTATAACATCTCGCTACGAACTACTAAAGCTAGTGTTTTCTCGCTTCCGTCCGTCCCCAAAGTAACTTACTTAATGCTTGTGTTATGGTAACGAACGGTAAATATACTACTTATATAATTTTTAAATCATTATCTTCCTGTTCTTATCCCACTCTAAGTGGGGTCGACACATGTTATAAACATGTTGTCACATGATTTGGCAACGTATTGTACGACCGGCCGCCAGCCTGACATCAGCTTACCTTAGTCGTATTTTACGACACCTCAGTAAAATAGAGGGTGGTCTAGTCTACACAGCCGGAGACCACACGGCAGGTCGACTTACCTTAGTCGCCTTTTACGACACCTCGGTAAGAAATGAAGGTGGTACTATTCTATTCAGCCGGATACCACACGGCGTTTATATAATTTTTAAATAAATTCTTAAAAACTTATGTACACCAAGAATCGAAGAACCAACAAATTATATAAAAAATAATGGCCCTCGGCGGAAATCGAACCCGCGACCCAGCTTATATCTTTAACATGACACACTTCACATGTAAACGTTTTAATCTATTTACAAATGCGTCACTGGATAACTCAATCAACATCTTTCTTTTTTATTGTTGATCTGTGGTTTATGCACGAAGCTCATCAAAATAATGCCAACAGAGAACAAAAGAAAAGCAACCACGCCGTCCGGACCATAGACAAACTAAAAGGTCGATTAAAGAGAGAAAATTTGCAAGCGCCCTAATCCACAAAACGCGACCTTCCTGAAAGCGATCCAACAGAAAAAAAGAAAAACACTGCTTTTTATTGTATACGGCTCATTAGACGCGCTAGCTCCGAAACTTTTTTGTCAAAGGCCACATCGATACACGCGACTCCATACCATAATATGACTGAATAGGGTTGTAATTTAATTGGCAAATAACCAACCCCCGCCCAGAGAATTGGGGCACATTTTTGTTTAGGTTACTATTTCTTTGTTGGACATTTTGTTTGGGGAAATCGTATGGCTGTAAATTGAATGCCGGCTTGAACCTAAATTGTATAAACACTTTATTTGTATGAGAAATCTGTATACACATTAGTGTCTGTCCGATGTTTTGACATCAACAACGGTTTCGTTTAATTTATTTAACAGCCTTTTTTTGAAATTTTACCTGCCTTGCACTTGTACTTTTTTTTCTTGACATCACAAGCGAAGGGTGTGGATATAGATATCTTTAGTATTTAAATCAGTTAATTTTGTATGTGTTATGTATATTTTCGGAATCTCGGAAACGGCTCCAACGATTTTCCTGAAATTCAGCATGCTGGAGGTTTTGGGGGAGAAAAATCGATCTACCGTGGTTTTATTTTAGAAAGAGTCGTTTTATCCCTGTTTTTGGGCATTGATACTAAAATTTACTTTTAATTTATTGAATATATAAAACGCTATTTTTGCCGTTAAATGTCATGTCTGCGTAGCTCTTTCGAGGAACAGGTGGTCACGAGAAAAGAAAATATCTAGGATCTAGCCCTAGACAGAATCAACAAATGATTTTTAAAAAATATTGGCTCTCGGCAGATTTTCTTGATTTCTTGGCGAACTTGCGACTCGCGGACCTGAAGGCAGCTTTCTAGTGCTACAATTTTACAGATAACATCAAAAAATTATTGAATTAGGCGTTAATTTGCGGAGATCAATCATTCCGAAGTATTAATAAAATTATTTTGTTATAATCCGCAAATCCGCGAATTGCTATATTATCGCGGATTATAGTCAAAAAATTGTATTATTACTTTTGATAACATCAATGTTAAGAGACATTTTCTTTTTCACACCGGCTTCGTTTGTCGTTTCGTGTTTCATTACGTACGTCAAGGTAAAATGGCAACTTCGGCTTGTGGAGAGGCCGTTTACGCAGCCCTTCTACTTTGTCTTTCACTTTTGAACGAGAGTGGTCCCATTGAGATCCAAATTCAGGCTTTTTCTCTTTAAACGTAAAAAGAAATGGCGGTAGTGTTTTTTGACGACCTCTAAGAAGATACCGCGTTATTCTGTTATTATTAATTCCGCCGTGTGGCATCAGGCTCGGTAGAATAGAACACCCTAATTTCTTACCGAAATTTATATATTCAATAAATTAAAAGTAAATTTTAGTAATTTTTGAATGCCCAAATTATACTTACAAGATTAACTAATTTAAATATTAAAGATTATGTATGACCTTTCAGTTAATTTTTAAAATATACATAAATACTTCAAAATAAATAGTGGAACAACGTCAAAAAAATTGGCCAAAACTTTGATGGCAAAATCGGTCCATTGTTTTACGGGGCATGTTTTTGCATGCCGCTTTAAGATGACCGGTTGAAAACTGGTTTGACCCGTGGTACTGCGGTATATTCCGGGTTAGAACCGGACCGTTGGGATTTGTGCGATTTGATGCGATTCGACTCCATCCGATTCCAATAATAGGAAAGCCAGTCAACAGCGGATTGAAACAAATGGATTCGGTACTTTAGAATTTTCCGTACAAACTAGAATTGTTACGATTTGTTTGTACTATAGATATTGGGTGCATGCCAGTTCTTGAAAAATCAACCAATGGATCATTTCGACAGAATAATATATTCATACTTTCCGTTGTGAGATTTTTACTTATTAACTTACTGAGACATGCTTGCATCCGGCTAGTAGAATAGACCACTCATTTCTAGTCGAGGTTTCGTAAGAGGCGACTAAGGTAATACTTGTATTCGGCTGAGTACATTAGACCACCCTCATTTCTTACCGAGGTCTCGTAAGAGGCGACTAAGGTAAGTCGACCTGCCGTGTGGTATCCGGCTGAGTAGAATAGACCACCCTCATTTCTTACTGAGGTGTCGTAAAAGGCGACTAATGTTAGTCGACCCGCCGTGTGGTATCCGGCTGAGTAGAATAGACCACCTTCGTTTCTTACCGAGGTGTCGTAAAAGGTGTGTAAGAAAGATATATAAATAAAATAAAATTAATAAAAGGCGACTAAGGTAAGTAGACCTACCGGGTGGTATCCGGTTTAGTAGAATAGACCACCCTCTTTCTTACCGAGGTGTCGTATAATACGACTAAGGTAAGGTGACATAGCATATAGATATTTCACCTTTTGTTCCAACAAACCATCTAAAACAGCTTTAGAGTCGAAAATCGTGCGAATGAACTATATAAATTTGTTACAAACTTTATCCAACACGTGACAAGGACAAAAACCCCGCGAAACCAAAATCTAAACTCTGTCTGCGACATCGCACATCCATCCGGCCGTAACCGGTTAGCGTGACAGCCGCCATTAATAAACGTAAACATGGCGGATTTGTTTTGGCGCGCACTGAAATAGGATTAATTGATTCCCCGCACGCAATGTATCAAGTGCTCCTAATTTACTATCTAAGTACTGAACGGGGAAAGATGTGAGCTATGAATAGTGACCACAGATAAACAAAGTTTTGCGTATATCTGTAGCTTTTAAAAGACACAATAGACTTATCTACCTTTTCATTTGGGTCATTAGACAAGGTCAAAAAGTATACGGCCGTCAAATCTTATAATGTTTATTCGTTTCCAGTGAAATTTATTAAAATAAATATGCGTAAAATATAGTTGTTGTTAAGATTATTTATAGTAAATAAAAACAAGTTTAAGTATGTACTTAGAATATATTGTTTTCAAAAAACTTAAAGTTTTAAAATATGACAAATTTTGAAAACAAAATATAACATCTATTTGAGTTTAAACCGTGTTGTTAAATTTTTGTAAATAACTCGACAATACATTCTCGCTTACTTATAGAGAAACTTTAAAAATAAAAATTTATAAAATTGTCTAGAATAATAATTTAAAAAAAATATACGTCTAACTTATTCAAATCAAATCATATTATTTTTAAACACATAATTTATTTTATAATAATTATAAATAGAATCAGTAATTAAAAATAAAAATTACTGAAATCGTATGTAACGGATGTTTTTACGATCCATTAGGTTATGTTGTCTGTGACCTTTGACATAATTAAAAAGAAATATAAAAAAAATAGAGTATAAACGGTATAAACGCAATTTGTGACCACAGATTAATCATGTTTAGAAATACATTGTCTAGAGTACTTTATTTAAAGCCAAAATTGGACACGCCATTTTACGCGCCGCGGTTTTGCGATTTAAGTGCTTAATTTAAGTAAATTAGCGGCCGATCGCACTGGCCTTTGTAGTAAAATTCGCGGGTAATAACAAAGCCCAGTAACGTGGCCATTGTAGTGGCAAACGACAAAATTATAAGCTTTGTACAAGTTTCTTTCTGATTTCTTTTCTTAGCCCCTATGTGATGAAATGGTTGGTAATTTTTTACAAAATAAAAAAAACTTCAAACAATGGAAAAAATAACAGGGTAAATGAGGCTCGATCCTAGGTATTTTTATTTCTAGAGACCACCTGTTCCCCAAAAATGTACGCTGAGTTCACAATTTTCGGTAAAAATAGTGTTTTATATATTCAATAAATTAAAAGTAAATTTAATATGAGTATTTTTTAAAGCCCAAAAAAAGTTTGTAATTACTTTACAAAAATATTTAAATGAATTAAACTTCTATGTATATGTAAATATTTACTACAATTTTAATGTTTGTACTCCTAAAGCGCCAGTGTATAGCTCTGACTAAGCGTTTAACGGATTTGGACTAAATTTTAAATTCAAGTAGTTTTTTTTAATGGAAAATGTTTATTCACAGAATCGATAAACAAACTCAATGCTATTGACAATTAGGCACATATATATTTTTATCTGCGACTTCGTTCGCGTGAATCCTGAAGTTTTAGAAAAAACATTACCCGCCTGCCTGACGTCAACTTACTTTAGTCGCCGTTTGCGACATCTCGGTAAGAAACAGGGTGGTTTATTCTACTCAGCCTGATACCACACGGCGGGTCGACTTACCTTAGTCGCCTTTTACGACACCTCAGTAAGAAATGAGGGTGGTACTATTCTATTCAGCAGGATACCACACGGCGTAAATTATGTTACGTTTGTTATTAGTTGTATATGCATAATCATTTTTCAAATTCTAATTCAAAATATTCTTTATTCAAGTAAACTTGTAAACAAGAGTTTTTGAACTCAACTGTAATGCTGTAACTGTAACGAAACGAATATTATTTTACATTAAACCTAGCTAGATAGATTTTTCTCCCCCAAAACCCCCTACATGCTTTCAGGAAAATCGTTGGAGCCGTTTCCGAGATTCCGAAAATATATAATACATACAAGATTAACTCATTTAAATATTAAAGATAAACGAATCACTAAACCCAAGTTTAACGTTTTGCCTTTATGGACCTTTGGAAGTTCTCATTATAACTTTCGAGTTCAAAAGAGCTCGGGACTCGATCGAGCGAAATACTTTTTATATTGCCTTTGAACTCGTCTGATATATTATTTGCCTCACCGAAACGTATATTGATTTCATTAGATGATTTTTCCGATAAATTTGCCGTCTTTTAAAAAATGATTTCAATATTTATTGAGTCCCATTGCGTAAAGTTCAAAGAAATAGGCTTATACTTACTGTATCACAATATATATAGTAAATGTTCTATTCGTACGGAAAAATAAGACTGTGATAGCCCAGTGGTGTGACCATGTGACTCTTTCAAGAGGGTCACGACTTCAATATGCTATAGGGTAAATGCGCGGATAGTGAAAAAATTTTTGTTTTACAAAAAAGAGCTATACGTGGCATTTATAATTTAAGACCGCGTGATTCCCTGCGAGAGAAGTTTAAGGAAACAGGTATTCTTACATTTGCTTCACACTATATTTTAAGCAATCTAATTTATGTACATAAAAATATAAAGAATTATAAAACGAGAGGTGATGTATACAATAGACAAAGCAGGAACCGACATAAGCTTACTGCTCCTGCTTTGCGCCTTGCAAAAGTACGTAATTCGTTTGTGGGTTTTGGTATAAGATTTTATAATAAAATTCCGCAATCAATTTCAGCACTGCCATTACAGCAGTTTAAAAACACTGTTAAAAAGACGCTGATACAAAAAGCCTACTATACTCTTGAAGATTATTTAGAAGATAAGAATGTGTGGATATAGCTCTCTTTGAACCTGTACAAGACAGTAACGACATAATGTAAATAGTATTAAGAATTATATTTTTAAAAGAGCAACCGCCGAGTTTCTTGCTGGCTCTTCTCGGTAGGAACAGCTTTCCGAACCAGCAGTAGAGTTGACGATTCAAAAGCACTTGTTTACAAGTTTATTTGAATAAAGAATAATTTGAATTTGAATACCCCGGCAGGTACCAATTTGCTTTTCTATTAAAACTTATGTGTCTAAGAGATAATTGCAATTTATCACACGCTTTTCGGTGAAAGTAAACGTCGTGAGGAAACCTGTACATCTCTAAGGAAATCTGGGGATATGTGTAAACTACCAATCCGCCTACCAATATAATTCATAAGTAATAGTAATTCATTCACGATATCTAAAAGAAATATGGTGACTAAACCATTTATATAGGTGTCTATACAAAATCACGATATCGCAAACTAGAAAAGATAATAAAAAAGAAAAAACAAAAAGAGCTATTATAATAAAAAAGTAGACGTTGTAATAAGCTGACAGAAATCTCCATAAGGCATCGAATATCGCACTTTTCCATCGTGTCTCACCTCGGCCCGTTAAATTTGCATACGAAACCAAAACGGCCCGGAAGACGTAAACAAGCGGCCGGGGTGAAATAGCTATATGTATATACTATTCGTACCCGCTGTTTTTCGCGTCATATTTATACTTATATAAAAGTAATGAGAATATTATTTTGCTATAATCTGCGATAAAAGAAAATATGTGTAATGCTAAATGTAGAGTGTACTATTCGTTCTCATACCTGATACATGCAGAATTTGTAAGAACTCATGCACTACCCGACACCGATGTCACAACAATACACAAGCACTGCACACATTCACCACCACAATCTCAACAATTGTTTCGCCCCGTAACCGAAGCATCGAGATAGACTCCACGACAAAATCGCAAATCGTTTAGCATTACACATATTTTCTTTTATCGCGGATTATAGCAAAATAATATTCTCATTACTTTTGTATTATCAACCTCCGCAAAGTAACGCCTAAATCTATAAATTATTTATACTTATATATAAAGCTGACTAGTTTGTTTGTTTGAACGCGCTAATCTCAGGAACTACTGGACCAATTAGAAAAAATTCCGTATAAATATACATACACACTACGGGGGCGATAAATCGATATTTTAATCTTTAATTTTAAAAAAATTACGTTTTATCTATGTTTCCGGTCACTGACAAAATGCTAAAATAGAATACAGGGGTTAATTTCGCTTTATAAAGTATTAATTACTCAGTGGGGAATGGGCGGACTAGAGAATTGAAAAAACCCGGGATCGAGTCCCAGACATGCCCTTACTTTTTATTACATTTTTTATACCTTTTAAAAAAATTACCGATCAAAGCTCGGTCATTAAACTATTAAAATATATTGCTCATAAACTTGCAGACAATATTTTTCAATCGTTACCTCTACTGATTCGGAAAGCTCGGCGGTTGCTTCAAAAATATAAATCTAACAAATAGTTTCATTTACTCATTAATATCTTGTGCAGGATTGAAGATTAGCTGTATCGACGCATTCTTATCATCTAAATAATCCTTAACAGTATAGTTCGCTTTCTGTATAAACCTACTATTAACAGCATATAGTAACTAAGTCACATGTCTTCTTTGTTCATTTTTTTTCATGTTTGTTGTTTTTTGTCTTTGTTTTGTTGACGCCTTTTACTTCCGCTTTGTATTTTATAGCAACACAGTCATGAAACAAGAGTATCGCGCCCTTTTTGATTAAAATGGTAACAACACTGTGACGTGTTGTTTCCGGTTGTGTCTTCCTATTGATAAAACGTTTCAGTGACAGTCAGTCTTTGTTCGTCATTCAAGAGAAGTGCATCTCGGAACGGGAAGTGTGGTATTCCTATTATATCGTGTTATTGTATATAGTGTGTGCGTTAACAGTTTCATTTTTTTAACTAGTTCGGCTGCAGATGGTCATATATTAAGTTGAGCCCTATTTGTCATATAAATAAAATAAGTAAAATAAAAGATACAGTGTTTTATAACTGCTAAATTCAAATCCAAAATAGTATTTATTCAAATAAACTTCTAAGCACGTGGTTTTGAATCGTCAACTCTACGTATTCTACATTACTCTCGTAAATAAATATTTTGAATTTCAAGGTTGTTATAAAGTTTAGCACAAATGGGTAGATATATCATGTGTATGATATTGTTCCTTACACGACCAGCATACATTAGTGTAATGGCCGTCATCGCGCGCTACACACAGCTTAATGCGCTTGCCGTGTCGAGTTATTTACAAGGCAGCATGGAGTCTGGAATATTTCATTGTTTATCTCTCTGGTTTTGAATTATACTAATTGTTGTTTTTTTTTTAAATTCCCATTAAAGATAACCTTTTTCAAATTCACTTTCAAGCAAATACTTAAATTTAAACTCTACTGCTAGTCTAGAAAAGCTCCGAAAACCAAATTCGAAATATTCATGTAAACTTGTAAACAAGTGCAAAAGTTATAATAAAAATATTTTGCTATAATCCGCGATAAATTAAATAGAAAATATATCTACATTTACCTTCTCTATCACAATCTAAGTGGCACAACATGTTATAAACATGGTGTAGCATAATTTGGTAATACAAATTATCAATTATCAGTTAATTTACCTAAGTCGTCATTTACGATACCTGAGAAAAGAAATGAGGTTGGTCTATTCTACTCAACCGGATACCACATAGGGCGTCAACTTAGAAGAGCACGTCAAAACAAAGCGTTGCTCTTTTCAAAATAAAATGTTAGATGCATAAAAATATCATCATTCTTAACCCACTTTAAGTGGGGTCGGCACAACGTGTTATAAACATGTCACATGACTATCACACTGCCTGACATCAACATACCTCGGTAAGAAAGAGGGTGGTCTATTCTAGTCAACCGGATACCATATAGGGCGTTAACATACCTTAGTCGCCTTTTATGACACCTCGTTATGAAATGAGGGTGGTCTATTCTACTAATCCGGATACAACATGGCTTTAGTTATAGTAAAATAATATCAAATTGAAAGTTTTTTCAATTTAGAAATCTTATATTTAACACTACGTCTCATCAACAAATTTAAAAGTAGGTATTTCAAAAATTGATCCACATGGGTAGTACGGTGGTAATCCATTTTTTAAGTTGTGATCTAAGTTCTAACATATGTTTAACTCCCATTTAAGCTTAAAGTGAAAACAAAGTTATATAAATCATATTTGTTTCCCGGAAGTTTACATTTATTAGCCGCGGCCGTTGACAACGTGCCAAGCAAACTTTTCAACTACAAAGGTTTTCCTTGGCTGTATTCTTTAAGTTGTTACTTGAGAAAATCAATGGGAAATAAGATAAATTACTCAACTAATGATCCACTAATAATTCCATGTAAAGTAAGTAAGTAGCGGCCTTTTACTATCCCACTGCTGAGAATAAGCCTCTTCTCTCCGTTTTTTGGAGAGAAGGATTAGAGCTAAGTCCTACAACGCTGCTCCATGCGAATTGGTAGGTTACACATATCTCCAGAATTATCTAGAGATACACAGTTTTCCTTACGATGTTTTCCTTCACCGAAAAGCGTGTGATAAATTGCAATTATCAATTAGACACAAGTTTTAACAAAACAACGTAACGAACATTTTAACGAAAAAACTCATTGGTGTCTACCCGGGTTAAACCCGTGACCTCCTCAAAAGAGTCACACGGTTTTACCGCTGAGCTACCACAGCTTATTAACTCCCTGTAGATTTAATTATTTATTCGTTTGCCTTTACGCGTTCTGCGACTGCGTTCGAAATAACTGAATAATAAATCTGTGTATTTTTCTACTACATTATCAAAATAATCTCTATTTATATAAGCTCTTTTGAATCGTCAAGGATCAATATGATTAATGAAGTTACAACTGGTTCGGAAGGTTGCTCTTACCTAGAAGAACCAGAAAGGAACTCGGCGCTCAATCTTTTAAACGTTCAATTTTACATTATTAAACCGCAGTCTTGTATGAAGCTGAAATAATTTTCTAATTTCGAAGGCATTTCTTCCTTATTTTATTTTAATGTGATAAATACTATGATTTTTCTTTCTCCCTAAGTAACATAGACCATTCGTATGGAATGATATGTAACTTAAAATGATTTATGGAATATTCAAATTCAAAATATTCTTTATTCAAATAAACTTGTAAACAAGTGGTTTTGAATCGTCAACTCTACTGCAAATTCAGATTCAGATCTGAAAAAGGTCTCCTCTCTACTTTTTGTTGTAGTTTACATATATCTTATTCGCTATTCGACTCTACAATAAACAATAGTCACTCAACCATAGATAAGACCATAGTTTTGCCTAAAGAAAGTTTTATTGTATTTCATTATATTTGAGTACCACCTGCATCTGTAGCTACTACATTTAAATAATCCTAACCTCATCCCGCTCTAAGTGGGGTCAGAATAACATGTTTAAAAAATGTTATTATATGTTTTGGCTAGTTATTATACGACCGGCCGCCTACCTAGCGTCATATTCGTCGACTTTTACGACACCTCGGTAAAATATAAGGGTGTTTTTTATTCTACTCAGCAGGATACCACACGGCGGGTCAACTTACCTTCGTCGCATTTTACGACACCTCGGTAAGAAATGACCGAAACTCATCGTTCCTCCGTTGAGTGAAAAAGCTCATTCATGCGATTTGAATTTGTAATTACTAATTAATCACAATCAGTTTTCTATAAACTTATAGAAAACTGATAGACCTAGTTTTTGATTTCTATTTTACTAAGATTCCACTTTCCCAACATAGTTAAAGGGATGTTTCCTGGCAATATCTCTCGAAGCTGGCATGTTTACTAAAGTGAACCAGAAATTGTATAAATCAAATTTATTTTGAACAAGCAGCCACATTTATTAGCCGCGAATGTTGAGGATTCGCCAAAGAAACTTTTCAGCTGTAAGAGATTCGGTCAATCTTTTCGCATGGAACAGCGAGCTTTCACTTTGTAACAATTTTGTTGAGTTTAATGACGTTCTTTATTATATTATATTGTGATCTAACGACGGTCGCAAAAAGTGAATTAGTTGACCTGTTGTGTGATATCCGGCTGAGTAGAATAAAATACCCTGTTTTCTTATTGAGCTGACGTGAAAGCGACAAAGGTAAGTTGACCCAACGTGTGTTATTCGACTGAATGGAACTGACCACCCTAATTTCTTGCCAAGGTGTCGTTATAGGCGACTAAGGTAAGTTGAGCCGACGTGTGGTGTTCGGCTGTGTGAAATAAACAACCCTCTATTCTTACTGAGCTGTCGTAAAAGATGACTAAGGTAAGTTGAGCCGCCATGTGATATTCGAATGAGTAGAATAGGTTACCCTCATTTCTTACCGATGTATCGTAAAAACGGACTTACGTAAGTTGACCCGCCGTGTGGTATCCGGCTGTGTAGAATATACCACCGTCTTTCTTACTGAGGTGTCATAATAAGCGACTAAGGGAAGTTGCCCACCGTGTGGTATCCGGCTGAGTAGAATTGACCACCCTAATTTCTTACAGAGGTGTCGTAAAAGATGACTAAGGTAAGTTGACACGACTTGTGGTATCCGGCTGAGTAGAATAGACCACCTTTTTTTACCGAGGTGTCGTGAAAGCGACTAAAGTAAGTTGACCTACCGTGTGGTATCTGGCTGAGTAGATCAGATAGACCACCCTCATTTCATACCCAGGTGTCGTAAATGGCTACTGAAATTGACGTCATATAGGCGCCTGGTTGTAAAATAACTCACCAAAACATGTTACAACATGTTATTCCGATTCACATAGAGTGGGATAAGAGTAAGAGAACAATGACGGCTTTATGTAGACATACGGGAGTCGTAATAAAATAATTCTAAATTTGCCAAGTAAAGAAAACGCTGCGCCATAGGTCCTTATAAATATTGCATTCTCGTAATATTTCGCATTTCGCGAATGGTCAGTAAATCAAATGGCGTCGTTTAACAAATATTTGTAGAGCTCATTTACTTAACCCCGGCAGCAACAGATAATGCAAATAAATCATAAGTAAAGCGCCGCCCGGGGACAACCGAAATATACGTTGGGGTGGCCCTCCAGCTATACGACAAGCTATTTAAAGCGATATTATACAAAAAGTGTTCCAATTATATAAATTTATATAAGAGGCTATACAAAAATTGAAAATTATATACCCGCCTTTAACAAAATAAAAAAAAAATAAATATTTAATCTTTATGTTATAAATGTTATAAAATATTATGTTATATTATATATGTTAATAATACTATCTTTAATAATATTTAATTGGAGGTTTTGTATAACGCAAACATCGATTCTCATTGATTGATTGATCATAGGATAGTCTCAGAGACTATCCTATCACATTGAAGATTTGGTATACGATCAAAAATAGTCTACCTACAAGTTGTCTTTAATTCCAATAAATCGATCTGAATAAATTATTAAAAAGGTAAATATTTAAGACGTTAAGGAAATGAATACAAAAACGTACCGCAATTGTTAAAAGAAAATTCAACCGAGTGTTATTTTAATTAAATCTAATTAACGTTTACGATTAATGCATTGATTAGAAAAGAGTATAACAAAACTAAATAAAAGATTATAAGATCTTTACTACTATGCAATAAATTAGTCCAATGTAGAAAATTTTACCGTTTAAAAAGATTTATGTATAATATTTATGAAATCATTCGGACATACTTAAGAACATTAAAAAAGCTTTAACTTCTTAAAATAATCAGTAGATACAGAAACGTCGATTACCAAAAATATAATAAATCCTTGAATAATTCATTTACTTACCAGGAATAGCAACAGATAATGAAAATAAATCATAAGCCAAGTGTCACCCGGGGGAAACCTAAATATTCATAACGTAAGTCTTCCAGAGATAGCTATACTAAAGAAACGTCTTTTACACGCTATATATATTTACTGCTACAAATAGTAAAGTTACTGTCCCACGGATGGATAAGTTTACTATAAGTAAAAAGATATTTTCCTACAGAAGCCTCTTTTTTAAATTCAAATTTAATTAAAATTCAAAATATTCTTTATTTAAATAAACTTGTAAACAAGTGTTTGTGAATTGTCAACTCTACTGCTGGTTTGAAAAGCTGTTCCTACCGAAAAGAGCCAGCAAGAACCTCGGCGGTTGCTCTTTTAAAAATATAATTTTTAATACTATTTACAGATTTTAGACATTTTAAGATTACAATTCTTACTCTTCCTATTCAATAGATAAACGTCACGTTCTGGAGATAGGTTTTTTTAAGAATCTTTACACCACACGATCTTATGCCTTACGATCTTTTAGAGGAAGTTCGTCCATCAAGTGTTAAATAAGCACCAAAGCTGCGTTTTCCGGGATTATATTATATCTCATTCTTACTATTCGTTTTACATACAAATTAAATTCTATAACCCTAATATTTTCAATTGCGAGATGTTGCAAAAATATAATTCAAAGTACTTTGTATGACAAGTATTAAATGTATGTAAATAGATCTATAAAATCATGATAACTACAGCTAAATATATAATTAAAAATAAATATAATTTTCCCAAAAAGTTTATAGTTTTTAGCGCGTCCATCTCGATGGAATACACCCCTTATTTAACATACAAAAATAAATCCGGGACAAACTTTTAGACCCCGCTGCAGCATGCCAAAATCTCAAATGAGAATATTAAATATTTGCATACATATTTCCTATTAAAATGAAGTATACGCGTCCGTTATTTATATGTTTACAAATATTATTCAATACGATGTATTGTGTTATGAGATTAAACATTAAAAATTCCAAAGCGATGCAGTTTAAATGTAAATTACTTGTACTAAATCTTACAGTTGTTACATATATGTATTTATCTTAGGACGCAGAAAATTATCAAAAAAAATTGTAATAAATAGTGATGTATGTATAGGTAAGGTTGACTTTATTGTTGTTTTACCAAGTGGTAAGTGACAATATTCCCTCACTTTCATATAACATACTAACTGTGATTGCGGCTTCGCCCACATGTAAATCAGTGCTTTTTATTGAAATTTAAAACATAAAACTAGTAATAGTAAGTTAGCCATTAGGGATAGAAACATGCTGTCGTGGACTTTTTATAAATAAAAAGCTCGTAAAAGCCAGCTTGGATAAAGAATTATTTGAATTTGAATCTGAATTGAATATGAAATGTATTTGAATCCACGTTTATCGCGGATTATAGCAAAATAATATCATAATTACTTTTAATCCAAACTTTAATAATATAGCACACAATTTTTTTATAGATAATCTTTAGGTGGAATGTGAGGTTCTATAGATAGAAATAGGGTAGAGCTTTGGTTAATATCACTACTGTAACCCTGCCTTGATACACAACATATTCATTCAGTACAGCGTATTCAGAACAAAGTCAGAACCTTGGTCATAGTATAAGCATACCTTGGCCCAAAGTATAGGCGAACCTTGGTCCAAAGTATAACCAAACCTTGTACATTACCGTAATAGCTACACGCAGGTTAATATGCCCGCATTTCATTAACCAGCACGTTACACGGATCGTGACTTTCCAAATAACGGATGAAAAATTGGTAGTGATTAAGAACGCCTTCAACAGTTATGGAGGGGGGATTGTTTTTCTGTATTTGTATATAGTGGTTAACAATAGAGATTTTGGCTCATGTCAGTGGAAAAGTTATACGTTCCAAATGATAATAAGGTCGTGTCTAGCTTCAACAGTAGAAGCCTATCGAGATTTTGAGAACGGCAACCTAGATTACAGATTTTGAAGTGATAACTTCTTTAGTAACGTGTGCACTTTTGTGATAGGTATGTTTAACTAGCTTATCTTACTAATATTATAAATGCGAAAGTTTGTGAGTATTAATGTATGTTTGTTACTCTTTCACGGCGAATCCACCAATATCAATAAAATTTGGCACAATTATTCCTTATACACTGGAATAACATATAGCCTATAGAAATTCTGTTAATTCCACAGGAATAGGATGCGGGTAAAAACTAGTAATACATAGTAGATTCTACTTAAGTTCCGCCATGTGGTATCCAGCTGAGTAGACTTTTCTTTTTTTTTTTTTTTTTTTTTTTTATGTCAGGAAAACCCATTATGGGTCATCACCGCCCGACGGGGACGAGCGGCGGGTATGTCGGACTCGCACCGACTAAAAACCTGACAGTGCTCCACCACGCTGCTGGTGGCGGGGACAGGGTACCTATGTAAACATTGCCCCCCATCCCTGGCAGCAGCAACTCTAAACCCCAGAGTGCGCCACCTCTGGGTCGGGGCCTCTCTAATAGTGGCCCCTTCCTCCGCTAATCGATGCATCGGGAGCACCAGATGCATCGACCGCCTCGGGGACCTAACTCCAGCGAGCGTCCGATAAAACCCCGTTCGGATCGCTCGGAGGTCCCCGTTAGGGCGGCATGCGACGGACTTCGGCGAGTCGCCTGCGCCCCGCTCGCCTGCGGCGGATTGGATCCAAGGACTCGACTTCCCTGATCCGCCCCGCCGCCTCCTTCCGCGAGATAACGTCCTCGCAGAAGGAGGCCATCGCTGCCCACGATCGCTCCCTGTCCACCATGGCACGAACCACAGTGGGCAGGGAGAGATCGTGCCCCACCTGTGCCACGAGTTCCGCCCGCTGAACCGCCCAAGCTGGACAGTCCGCGAGCGTCAGCTGAGTAGACTAGATCAACCCTCATTTCTTACCGAGGTATCGTAAAAGGCGACTAAGGTACGTTGACCCACCGTGTGGTATCCGGTTTAGTAGAGGTGTCGTAAAATTCTAAGGTAAGTTGATGTGAAGCAGGCAACCAGTCGTAAAATTACTAAACAAAATATGCAACAACATCTTTAAAACATGTTGTCCTGACTTTACTTAGAGTGGGATCAGAGCAGGATAATGATGACGTGCGATATGTTCTAAACTAATGGACCTGATTTTTGAGTACACCGTGTAAATAGTCAAAACTTTAACTGCAGAATTTCTAAAGATATTCCCACATCCAACCTTTGAACAGTGGACGTCCATTAATTTAAATAATAATAAGAAAAAGAGAATCTCATCTTTTCTCTTGCCATAAATAAAATAACATTTCTTAGCCTTTCGTTACAAAATCCCGAAGATAACAATTTGTTTCCAAAACTAAATTCTGCTAGACAAATCGTCGGGAATGCTTACGTTACCCACTATTTTCAGTCGATACGATTACTTTATTCGGTGCACTTTCCTTTTGGACTGTCAGGCATAAATTTACGAGCGTATTTGCCAGTGGCATTCCTTATTCAGTAGGATCCCATTTGACGTTGGTTTGATGTGGAAAAATAAACATTTCTCTATGCTATAACATATTTTTATACATCTAATGCATCTGCTATTTCTCTTATCTTTAATATTTAAATGAATTAATTGTGTATATATATATATATATATATATATATATATATATATATATATATATATATATATATATATATATATATATATAAACTCTGTAGGGGGTTTTGGGGGAAATAAAGTTTATATTGAATTGAAATTTTGTCACTAACTGTCAAGTCTACACCTAGGATTGATCCCCAATTACTTAATTATTTCTTTCTTTTATTTTAATTTACTTAGTTTATTTTGTAAAAAAAATTCCGAGCAAGGCTCGGTCAACCAGGCACTATTTTTATTACGTGGTATCCGGCTGGTAGAGTAGACCAGGGTGGTCAACTCTTATTTAACATTTACATTTCTTACCTATTTGTCGTAAAAGACGACTAAGGTAAGTTAACCCGCTGTGTGCTATCCGGCTGAGTAGGATAGACCACCCTCTTTCTTATCGGGGTATGGTGACGTCAGGCAGTGTGACTGTCATGTGACATGTTTATAACAAAGTAAATGTATAGAACCGGCTATACTCACGTCTTATTCTATCGGGTTAGCCCGACTAATTCTGAATCCATCCGGGGCACTTATTCATGAACTCTTTACACGACGTTATCGCGGTGGGAACTGTGTTTATAATATGTTATTCGGACCCCACTTAAACTGGGATAAGGGCAGCAGAATGATGATATTTTTATGCATCTAACATTATATTTTCAAAAGATCTTGGTTTCTTATGTGCTCTTATTGGTGGGAGCAGTTTTCTGAATCAGCAATTGATAATTAATAATAATAATAATAATAATAATAATAACTTTATTTAGCTAAACAATTACAAAAAATACAAAAAATTAAAATTCAAAAATAGATAATAAAATACAAATTCACATTAACAAATATCGTAGACACTCGTACTAAGATAACTTGTGCTACGAGTGTCTACCTCCCTCTGGATCAAAAATAGTGATTTTCTAATCTAATGTAATACTTAAACAATTCTACATAAACAAATATTATAACTGACGCGTCTGTTGTGTTTTCATGTTAAGTGTTTGTGTGTGTGTGTGTGTGTGTGTGTGTGTATTTGTGTGTGTTTGTGTGTGTGTATGTGTGTGTGTGTGTGTGTGTGTGTGCGCTCTCTCGTATGCTCGTTAAGAACTATTATTGAAAATAATTACTAATTAAGTTATTATTTTGAATAATAGTTCTGTTTCGTTGTAATTTAGCTCCTTTATCCATGACATGAAATTCAAAGGCACATTCAAGTTTACTTAAATAAAGAATATTCTGAATTTGAATTAAGATTCGAATGGGATAGGAGTCTTATTGGCTCAAATAAAAAAGTAAAAACTAGTGCGTGGACGTTAAATTTTTTAAATTTCCTATCAAAAACTTGAATTATAAACCTCCACCACCGCCATCACAATACACAAGCACTGTACAGTATCAAAAACTCAACAATCGTTACGCCCCGCAACCTAAGCATTATCAGAAGGTAGTTTCTAGACAAAATTGCAGACAACTCGAGAATAATAATAAATTAACAATCGAAAGAAAGAAAATGGACACAATTGGACTCCTTAAAGAACTCAGTGTTTTTATAATAAAGTTTTTATTGAAAGAATACTCAAAGAATGCGGTAAATTAATAAATAACAATCATTTTTGAAACGTTCATTATTTCCCATATACTTTACGTGATTAATGAAAATAAAGATTAAAACAGATTATAAATCATATTCGAATGAACTAAATTACTTAGAAAATTTAATAAAAATAAAACAAATCTTTTGGTAGTGTATTGTACACATCCGACTAATATTATAAATGCGAAATTTAGTGAGTATGATTGTACGTTTGTTACTCTTTCAGCGCGAAGTCGCTGAACCAAAATCGATGAAATTTGGCACAATTGCTCCTTATACACCGGGGTAACATATAGGCTATGAAACCCTGTAATTCTACGATTGATCTAGCTTAATTTTTATTTAAAAAAAATCGTTTTATACCTGTTTTTGGGCATAAAAAAATTATTAACATTTAAAGTCGAGAAAATCTCGTGGTTTCTAGAAATGAAAATATCGATCGAGCCCCACCTATCCAATAATTTTTTTTCCTTTTTTTTTTAGTTTCTTTTCTTTATTTTGTAAAAAATTACCGATCAATTCTTCTTAATTATTATACGTCACATCTAGTGACGTATAATAATTAAGAAGAATTGATCGGTATTTTTAGTCTCCTATTACTCGTGCGACAACACAGTATTATAACAAAATAATATATGTATAAGATAGTAGAGACGTTAAACTGTAATTAATTTAGTTTACTTCCATCCTAAACTGCAACCTCAGCTTAATAAGCAAAACCGCTTGACTATTTCAGACTAAGCCCAAAATCCTAACAGATTGCTTGTACTATCATGAGAAACTATAATGCTGCCTCGACACAGCGTTAGCTATGCTGTTATAGCCATATTCCCTTCGTTTGGTTAAATGTATGGGAGAATTATGTGGTATCCGGCTGAATAGAATAGACGACCCTCTTTGTTACCGAGGTGTTGTAAAAGGCGACTAAGGTAAGTCAACCCGCCGTGTATTATCCGGCTGACTAGAATAGACCACCCTATTTCTTACCGAGGTGTCGTAAAATACGATAAAAGTAAGTCGACCCGCCATGTAGTATCCGGCTGACTAGAATAGACCACCCTTTTTCTTACAGAGGTGTCGTAAAAGGCAACTAAGGTAAGTTGACCTACCGTGTGGTATCCGGCTGACTAGAATAGACCACCCTCTTTCTTACCGAGGTGTCGTAAACGGCAACTAAAGTAAGTCGACCCACCGTAGTATCCGGCTGAGTAGAATAGACCGCCCTCATTTTTTACCGTGCCGATCCCACTTAGAGTGGATTAAGGGCAGGAGGATGATGTATGGGTAGGTAAATGTTAAGAAAACTCGTCCCGGTTTATCTGCTTAATTGCTACTCATTCAACATCATTAAGGTAAGTGCACTAGTAACTGACCATATAGGTACTAGTATTATAATTAATAATAAGCGTTTCGTTTGTTGTGCGTTGTACATAGCCTTTATCAAACCTAACATCGGTGGGAATGGACGCTAGTATTTAAACGTAATAGTAATTACATATATACCTTACATATTAGTACAGTGCTTATATAGTTTAAGAAAAATTATTGTTAATATAAAAACTACAATCATCATTCTCATTCTCTTGCCCTTATCCCACTCTAAGTGGGGTCGGCACAACATGTTATAAACACGCTGTTACATGATTTGGCTGCGTTTTTACGACCAGCCGCCTGCCTGACGTCAACTTACCTCTGTCGTATTTTACGACACCTCGGTAAGAAAGAGGGTGGTCTATTCTACTAAACCGGATACCACACGGTGGGTCAACTTACCTTAGTCGCCTTTTACGACACCTCGGTAAGAAATGAGGTTGGTCTATTCTACTCAGCCGGATACCAAACGGCGGGTCGACTTACCTTAGTCGCCTTTTACGACACCTCGGTAAGAAAAGAGGGTTGTACTATTCTATTCAGCCGGATACCACACCAATAAAGAAAGTTATTTAAACAAACAAACCGACAATCATCCCCCAATATATAATTCACTCAAAACAAAATTCAAATTGGTCCAGTAGTTCCTGAGATTAGCGCGTTGAAACAAACTCTTCAGCTTTATATATTAGTATCGATGATGATTTATATTTTTATTAAATAATATATAAAACTATATCTTTTTTTTAAATTAAGTGGTTAACATGCATTGGTAACGGCAATGCAATTAAAAGATTCCCTGACGAACTTAGTCAAGTATTAGTCAAGTATTAGGTACGGCCGCCATTTTGTTTATTTCAATCCCTCTAACGCGATGTTAATAACTTCAACTCCACATTCGTGACACTCTTCCCCTAGAAATGGATATGACGTGTTACTTTATGTAAATACGCACACACGTTTTATTATCATTAATTTCGCCAACGTCGGAGTACAACGGCGCGCTATATAAATCGCGGGCTAATTCATGCATTATGCAAAACCTCAGCACTGTCGTCCCATATCTGGGGTTAGCAATGTTTTAGCCTATTTAACTGCGGGTCGGTGCTTGGGCTGAACTCGTGGGTAGAACTGTTTATCGGTCCGGCTTTATCTTGTCTGTACTTGTGCAGCTACGGATCCTTATGACATTATGTCACTATGGCTTTATCTTACAAATTCAAAATATTCTTTATTCAAATAAACTTGTAAACAAGTGCTTTTGAATCGTCAACTCTACTGCTGGTTCGGAAAGCTGTTCCTACCGAGAAGAGCCAGCAAGAAACTCGGCGGTTGCTCTTTTAAATATATAATTCTTACTACTATTTACATTCAGTCGTTACTGTTTTGTACAGGTTCAAAGAGAGATATATCCACACATTCTTACAGCTGGAAGAATTGAAGGTTTAAGCCGTTATGCTAATCCTGGATTCACAGGTTACACATATATTTTATATAGGATAGGATTATATAGGATTTCTCCAGTGTTTTCTCACAATATTTCCTTCATTGTAAGGCGCATTAATTATATATGACATAATGTTAACTAAGCAACTTTTAGTAGTATTTACTTAAATATTGCACTTATCTGGGTTCCGTGTGGTATCCAGCTGAGAAGAATAGCACCCTTATTTCTTACCGAGGTGTCGTAAAAGGGGACTAAGGTTCTCATAAGTTGTGTGTGGTATAAAGCTGAATGGAATAGATCATCCTCATTTCTTGACGAGGTGTCATAAAAAACGGCTAAGCTAAGTTGACCGCCGTGTGATATCCGGCTGAATAGAATAGATTTGCCTCATTTCTTACCGAGGTGTCGTAAAATACGACTAAAGTAAGTTGAGGTCAGGCAGGTGGCCGGTCGTAAAAACGCAGCCAAATCATGTGACAGTATGTGACAGCAGCAACATTTTATAACATGTTGTGCCGACCCCACTTAGAGTGGGATAAGGGCGGGAGGATGATGAATGGTTTTATCTTACAGCTGGGCATGAAGAATTGAAGGCTAAAGCCGCCACACTACTCCAGTTCATAGGTTCAGTTCATCAAAATAATTTTTATTCAAGAAAGCTTTTAACAATCTCATATAGCACACCAAATTTAAAAAAATCCTTTGTTACGAAAAAAAGCAATACATAATTGATTTTATGACATCGATTAGCGGGCACTGCTTCTCAATAATATGTCCAATGATGGACAAATAAACAAAAACAAATGACCTAACACTACATAAAACGAATGCCAAAATTATCGATGCACCAATAATGATATCAACAGTATAATTCGAATTCGAAACAACAATTAGCATATCAGTGCAAATTTTTATTGTTCTTAGACTGATTCAACGATAAAATCATCACAGACGATAACGTCACGTTAACGTAACGATAGGTATAAACCTAAATGAATACTTCTTTATTTTGTACCTTAATTTTAAAAGAATAAATAATACAGTTGCAAAAAGGAAACATGGATATAAAACTTGTTTCTAAAAGCGACTCTTGTATTTCTATTCTATTTTAAGTATATTCATGTGTTACATCTGTCTTGTATATAAATTTTTATATACATGTGCTTGCAAATGGGATGGTCCGCTTTGGAAGACATGGAATGAAATCCAATATATATCATCCTTATCCCACTCTAAGTGGGGTCGGCACAACATGTTTTTCTCTTCCATTCTGTCCTATATTTCGTCAACTCTGGCGCCACTCCTTTTATATGCATATCATACTTCACACAATCCAACCATCTCTTTTTAGGCCTCCCTCTAGGCACATATCCATCCACATTCAAATTTAACACACGTTTGGTCACATGATTTTCATCCCTCCTCATTACATGTCCATACCATCTCAATCTTGCACTTCTCGACTTTTCTATAATGGGCGCAACTTTCAGACTTCCCCTAATATACTCGTTTCGTATTTTATCCAGTTTTGTCACACCACACATCCACCTTAACATTCTCATCTCATTTGCATGTACTCTTCTTTCATCCCTCCTTTTCATTGCCCAACATTCTGATCCATACAATATGACAGGTCTTATGACTGCTTTATAAATTTTTCCCTTAACTTTAAGGGGCATTCGAGGGTCACATATTGTGCCTGAGACCTGCCGCCACTTCATCCATCCTGCATTCATTCTTTTACCCACATCTCGATCTATTTCACCGTCGTTTTGAAAAAGCGAACCAAGGTACCGAAAATCAGAGCAGACTGGCAAAATGTTCCCATCCAAACCGATCGGGGAGAAATTGGAGGTCCCACTAAAATCGTAGTACATATGTTCAGTTTTAGTACGACTGATTTTTAAACCGACTTTCTCCAACTGGTTGTGCCATTTCGCCAATCTGCTTAGGACCTCAGTTGCATTTTCTCCGACGAGTACAATGTCATCGGTGAATAACATACACCAAGGAGCCTCCTCTTGAATGTTAGCAGTAAGTGCATCCATTACTAGAAGGAATAAAAATGGACTTAAAGCCGATCCCTGGTGTAAGCCTACAGCCACATCGAAATCGTCAGTTACTCCGGCTGCAGACCGGACATGAGTACTAGCTCTGGCATACATAGAACATACAATCCGTACATACTTCCCAGGCAGTCTCTTTTCTTTCAAACTCCACCACAGAACGTCACGTGGAACACGATCGTACGCTTTTTCTAGGTTATGGAATGAAATCCAAATGAACAAGTTTTATTTATATATATTTTAAGTACTAACCTAGGCTAAGCAATTTTATTACTAACACTATGAATGCATATTAATGCATGTCCGAAATAAAAATAAATAATAATAAATACACAAGATAAGATACAAACATATCAATCTGCATACAAAACACAAAATGTATCTCATTCGGGTTGAACCCAGAAATAACGCAATATAAAATACTGCGCAAGGGAAGACATTAAAAACTTTTATTTGATATCTTATCCTCGGTAAAACAAACGCGTTCCTCATTATTTATACTGTGTATTCTGCATATATTTGAAGAGATATTTGACTAATAAAATAACTTTCATATCCAAAAGCTACAAGATAAGGTCTTCTTTCGGAAGGGCGTCGCAAAAATATTACAGCCTAAAGGGATTCGCATTAAAAAAGATTGGGAACCTCTGGTATAATGTGTAGCGAAAGATAAACGTGTGTACTTAGGATTTATCTGTTTAATTCTGCGAAACTTCATAAGTTATTCGATAAAAGGTATATTTATTTTATATTTTGTAGGAACATTTGATTAAGCATGCATATTATATTATAAATGTGAAGAATTTGTTTGTTATTTATATTTTCACGATTAATTCGATGCTTTGATACATTTGAAGATATTATATACCAGAGTATATTACAGAAGTTTAAGGAAATAGGTATTTCTAATATTTGCTTCGCAGTATATTTTTGGCAGTGTAAGCTTTCGGCTCCTGCTTTGCGCCTTTAAAATATATATAAAGGTTATTAGCAACTTGTGTTACAAATTACTAGTAAAAGTAAACTTGTTAACACCTCCAGCTATATGCCTAAGCTAAATGCTTGAGTTGGGAGTGGGTTCACGTCGGTAGTATAATGGCCGGGATTTGAACCCACGATCTATCGATCGCAAGTTCGTTATCCTAACCATTCCGCTACACTTCGTATATATATAATAAAATTTATATCTAAAAAATATCGTTAAATCCATGCTTTCAGGGAATATTGTCACTGAAAAAAAAAACTCTAATAAGCTCTAATAGCTCAGTCGAAATCATGCGGTCTTAAAATGAAATTACCCCGGATTGAGTCCCACCTTCTATCCTGATTGATTTTACTTTTTTTCATATTTCTTTTTTTTTTTACATCTTCTAGAAAAAAGCTCGGTCATCCAGCTACTATAATTATAAAGTAAAGAACCAGATTTTTTAAATATATGAAACAGTATATAGCAATATTTCACAGAGTAATGCAAAAAACTTACCTCATTTGTGTTCCACCGATGCCTCTGTGCTGCGAAGTGCTCTGCGCGCGGCAGGCTTTCAAGGTTTTCTGGTAACTTGATAGGTTCGCCATCTGAAATAAAATAATTAAATAAACTTCCCCATAAATTTAATTCAATACTTTTAATAGCTTTATGAAGAAAATATCCACGTACGGGCACTTGTGACAGCAGTCATATTACTTGTTATATGCTATATGTTATTTTTATTTGATTAATTTGACATAATAACATTATTTCTAAGTATGACTTTTTATGCAATTATTATCTTTATTTTTATTATTATCATATTTATTTTTTTCGACATATACGATAATTTAGTTTTAAATTTTTTGCAATATTTATTTTCAGAAAGACTTGATTTATGGAAACCTTAGATTTAATTGTTGATATAATTAAAACAGAATAGTTAAGAATTAACAAAAAAAAAAATAATGCTGAATACGCCTGTAAATGACAAAAATGTAAATTTCTCACCGCTGGGCTTTCACAGCTTACAATATCATCTTACTGCCCTTATACCACTCTAAGTGGGGTCGGCACATCATGTTATAAACATGTTGTCACATGATTTGGCTACGTATTTTACGACCGGCCGCCTGCCTGTCGTCAACTTACCTTAGTCGTATTTTACGACACTACGGTAAGAAATGAGGGTGGCCTATTCTACTCAGCCAGATACCATACGACAGGTCGACTTACCCTAGTCACCTTTTACGACACCTCGGTAAGAAATGAGGGTGGTTTATTCTACTCAGCCCTATACCATAGTGCGATCTATTCTTACTTTTGTACTAACGAACTTCACAAATTAAATTATTTATTATTTTAAAACTGTTTTTAATACAGAGACACTGTAATTCCCAATTACGAAGCCTATGTACAACAAAACGCTATTTTACAAGTACATTTAATATCCTGCAAGAGATTTTTGCAAAAAACACTCAATACAATTTTAAGCGGGTAACGCTTGGTCAACAGTCCGTAAATTATGCAAGTACAACGCGAAAGCAAAACCGCGCAATAAACATTTCAAGTTTATTCCAACCACTAAAAAATACTTAACCATTGTGCAGGGGTTAGGGAAAAGAAATTGTCCCTACACGTTATCTAACCGCGATTGGACGAAATTAGTGGACGCCCAGGCGAAAGCTTAACTTGCGAAATTTCTTCCCTTTAACCAGCCTTGCGAATTCAATTTGCTATCCTGAAACTAGTGGGTAAACGAGGCTGGTCTTAATCACTGCGAAATAAGAGCCAACATCGGTTTAGTTAAACGAAAACTAAATTGGCAACCCCGTATACCGGACGGCGTCGGAATTTCAACAAGTTGGACCATTGCTTCGGATTGCTCCGCTAATTTTGCACTCGTACTATTCTTATGACGATCAACATAAGGTGTGTTTTAGAATGTGTTGTGTTTTATTTATCTTATTTAAGCCACTACGCCGAGCGGTGCAGACATTCTTGACGAATGTTGCCAAAAACCGTGCAGTTTTCACCTCGTTCCTACTGTTTTATTGTTTTCACGGTCTTGACAAATCCTGTGTTAATATTTAAAGAATGTTAAAGTATACTTAGCTATAAACTTTAAACAAACTGATAGAGAATTTAGAAAAATGGCAACATCGCACGTAGCTTGATTTAAAATAACGCTGCTAGTTTCAGCGTTCCTAGTATTCTAATGCGTCTGACTTGTTTCACACTTGACATGGATTTGAAGAACTCGCGAACGATTTTGTCAATCGCCAAAATCTCATCGGTTGATAAGCAACAACTTTTATAAGCGGTAACTTTTATAAAATTATTTATATTCATACCAATATTGTATAAACAAAAATATAATAGAAAATGCAATTATTCAGAAAATACAATAATTTTAATGAAATATTTTTAATAAACAATATACAGCACAGATAGCAAATGCATATTTCGGCGACACAATATATATGTTAAAAATGAATATTTTTAAATCACTTAAGTTAATAGGGGCGACACGATTGTTGAGGTTGTGATAGCGAACGGGTGTAGTGCTTGTGTATTGTGGTAGCGTGTTTTTTAAGAACCCTGCATGTATGAGGTATAAAAACGGAATGTCCACTCTACATTTAGCATTATATATATTTTCTATTACTTTTATTATTATTTTTGTATTATGGATTACCGCAAAGTAACGCCTATTTCTAAATTACTCTCTATTTACAAAGTAAAAGTAAAGTAGCTGCCTGTTACTATTCCACTGCTGAGAATAGGTCTCTTTTCTCCGTTTTTGGAGAGAAGGTTTGGAGCTAGACCTACTACGCTGCTCAAATGCGGATTGGTAGGTTACACATATGTCTAGAATTCTCTAGAGATATGCAGGTCCTCACGATGTTTTCTTTCACCAAAAAGCGTGTGATAAATTGTAGTTATCAATTAGACACATAAGTTTTAACAGAAAAACTCATTGGTGTCTGCCCGGGTTCGAACCTCCTCGAAAGAGTCGCACGGTGTTAACGCTTGGCTACCACAACTTCGCTCTTCAGTTCTCCATTTATATTCCACCGAAATTATAAGAATAAATAAAAGTCCTATGTTTTATTTATTTATTATAGCATAGACGTTTAGTTAGCTTGCTAGTTATCGTAAAATCTTTTGTATAAAACGAAAATAATGAGCGCAACGTATTCACCTTGACAAAGACAAGAGTTTTTCAATACACTATAAAATGGCGCCATGGAAGAAAAAAATATACAGCAGGCCGTGACCTACAGGTATACTACCAAGTAATCTATGAAATTGACTGTTTAACTTGTATTTTACAAGTTAAACAGTCAATTTAAAATTCGTTTAAATTATAATTTAAAAAAATGTTTTAAACTCTTATAAAAAGAAATCTTTGCTGAAATGCAGTAAATGCAGTAATGCAGTAAAAAATATTTTCACTTTTGTTAAAGCAGTGTGGTTATCCGACTGAGTAGTATAAACCACCCTCATCTCTAACGAGGTGTCTAAGGTAAGTCGACCCGTCGTGTGGTATTCCGTTGAGTAGAATAGACCACCCTCTTTATATGAAATATTGTAAAATAAAACTGAGTAAATTTGATGTCAGGTAGGTGGGCGGTTGTAAAATACGTAGCTACACGGCGGGTATAACTTACCTTAGTCGCCTTTTACACCTCGGTAAGAAATAAGGGGGGCTTATTCTACTCAGCTGGATACCACACGACATGTAAATATAAGTATTTCTTTTATTTTTAAAAAATAATATTACAAAAGTCCTGAGATAAACAAGTATATATAGGTGGGGTATATCTAGTTAAGATATTATACAATAAGAGGTACTAGGGCAACAGAACCATATAAGAGTTCAGGCTGTGTACATGACTAATGACCAGCACTACGTCGCTAACGAACGGGGCCCTGTGACCCCGCATTGTTCTCCCCGGGGAGCCGATTTGAAGAGGAAATCTTCTTTGTTTTACGTAACTGAGGTTGTCTTAGTTTTTTTGCAAATGGACACGCTGAGTTCGCTCGATTCTTTAGGACCTAAATGCGCATAGAAACTGTCCGATATAAGCGAACGGACTTTCTGTTTCTTTTTTAACATTAGCCAACTTTTCATAAGTTCTGCGCTCCTTGGAACAGTAAGGAGTAATGCAAGACTCTTACTGGCCTAAAATCTCATGCTTTTCCTTCTTGCTGTCTGGTGCCAGGGCTACACCTGATAGGGCTAGTAAAGATTGTTTCTATCCAGCTTCTACCCAACTTCTGTTAGACTAGGATGAACATTTAATTCATCTCAATTTGTCTGTAGAATTAAATTGATTTAATAAACTATATTTTAACTAAAAATATTTTAAATATGGTTGTAAAAAAATGATTTTTATATTAATCGATTATTTTATTTACTTATTTCTTATTTTTAGTATAAGTTATGGGTTGTTGGCTTTAACCAATGTAGGTAAACTACAAATATTAATAGAATTTCACAAACAGCGCATCTGTAATTTTGTAATCTTACAAGTCAACTTTCATTTGTCTTTATTCTAATTAATTATTAATGAAAAAAAAACAGAAAAATCGATTATAAATAATTTTTTTTTTCAATTCGGGTTAATCGTTTTTTAACAAATCGATTTATTTTTAAAATAGAAAAAGCGATTATTTATTAATCTTTTTTTTCCATAACTAGTTACATCCCTCATTTTAATTCTAACTTTCATGTTTTCCAAATAATTAGCGATTTTATGACTCTAGTTGTACCCAAAACTTTTAAAATACCCTCTATTATAAACTTACGAGTTTCCTAATTCTGATAATAATATATTACAATACACATATATTACCATAAATATGTTAATATGTGCGTATTTATTATTATTACATTGTTTCCCCAATGTAAGAATAGACAATATAAAAAAGTATAATCGCCCATCCCCACATAACTTATAGTCTATGGCTTATAAATGCGATATTACAAACTACCCCAAAGAAGTTATTTTCCCACAAACAATGAACCTTTTTCGGTCCTAAGGACCCTCTAAAAACTAACGTTCGTTTTATTAAGGCCGATAATATGGCTTGCTTCAAATATATTCCCGTTAGTTAGTTATAACCCGTGCATGATAGCTTAAGGGTCCACGTGGAATGCGCATGGTCGCTACACCTTCATAGGGCGACCCTATCATAGAGTTATTCATCATCCTGCCCTTATCCCACTCTAAGTGGGGTCGGCACAACATGTTACAAACATATTGTAACCCACATAGTGGGTCAACTTACCTTAGTCGCCTTTTACGACATCTCGGTAAGAAAGGAGTGTGGCTCTATTCTATTCAGCCGGATACCACACGGCGTCCTATCATAGAGTTATCAATAAGTATAAACAGTTATATGTAAATATATGGGACACTTATACACATGGTCGTCAGCCTCCAATGTAAGTAACTTTATACTTGTGTTATGGGTGACAGGCAACCGTAAAGTACATACTTGTACGATTTTAAATATAGTACATACCACACCTTATTGGCTGTTCGAGTCTGAACTCTACATAACGACCCTCAAGGAACTTTGCATATTTTGACGTTATAGAGAGTTGTCGTTAAATAGGGAGAAGAAAAATCTGTAGAGAAACTGTAGAGCAACTAAATCCAAAGCGTCTGCCAACGTGACTTATCCTCTCTCCCGCCTCTATTGCGCTTATCAGTAAAAAGTTTGTGAGCAACTAAGAATATGACAATCCAGGACTCCACTGCTGCAGATGTGATGCGTTAACCCCTCGTCTCCAGGCAGTAAGATGGAACACCATGAGGTTTTAGCCGGTAAGAGTCCGGCATAACTGCAATACCGCCCCCCGCGGATTGCAGTACCTATGAAGGGTTTCCTCATCAAAAAAAAAGGACTCCTACTAACAACAGTCAACACGTGCGAGCAGCAATTTGTAACCAAAAGATCCGATTTCTTAGAAAGTTCAGTATGTGTAAATGTCGGCAGTCGAGATTATTGCAGATTAGGATAGTAAAGAGACAAAAGAACATACACAGCGGCGCAGTTTTTACTAATTTTGGCACCTTAAAAAGTACTTTATATTATTAAATTTCTGTCGTTATTGAGAGGTGGTTTTCCATATAGAGTGTATGAGAAACAAGCTAAACCAAACAAAGCCAAGTGATATCGACGCTCTAGGGAGTTTTTGAATTTAAACTATCGTGAGTGGAATTCATAATTAATGTATAGAAACCGGCTATACTCACGTGTTATTTTAGCGGATGAGCCCGACTAGTTTCAAGCCCATACGTGTGTGTGTGTGTGTGGTGGGAATCTGCGACCTGCAGAGCTGAAGGCAGGGTCACTGTGTTATAGGTAATCATATGATTTTTACATTATCGTTTTGTAGGTGAAAAACGAATATACGTCATATCGTCTAGACAGATAACTGATTTAGTCACTACATCGGTAATTTTTTTACGATACATATAATATTTTTTACGATAGTTTATAACACAATTAATAGAAAGAGCCTTACAAGGTAATTTTTTTAAGTATATAAAAAATGCACTTAATTTTTTTTTTTAAAGATAATATCATCAAGAATCGAACCTGGTATTCAGAATTCGAGACCGGCCACTACCCAAATGAGCTATCGTGACTTGGAAATTGACAGTTAAAGTTGATTAAAGTTTACTTTTTCATAACATTGTAACCTTTTTTTAAATAAAACCTAACTAGTTCGATTTAAAAAAACCCCTACATGCTTAATTTTGAAAATCGTTGGAGCCATTTTTAAAATTCAGATAAATATATGTACAAGCAACTTATGTACATGTAACTTATTTAAATATTAAAGATTAAATACAAAAACTTTCTTACACACAGTGCGCGAAAATAAAACAAAAAGGTTAATTACGAGTTTTTATTTGTTACAAACATATTTGACGTATAGAGAGTTATTATACTAGAGTAGGATAGCCAGAGGCAAACCAGTAAGTGATAGTTAGACAATAAATAATAAGAGGCAAGTTGACACTCGTATACTTATCTTTGTCTTGTCACACATAAAAACACAGAGACAGATACTCTCATTTAGTTTCTCTTTATTGTAATATGGCTTTTAGACTGGTTTTTCTATTCTAGTATACAACGATAATATGACTTACATTGAATAATTTCTAGATATTTTGACATAGTTACATAAATAAAATAGATGGAAATGTGGTTAAATTCAAAATTCAAGTCAAAATATTCTTTATTCAAGTAAACTTGTAAACAAGTGCTTTTGAATCGTTAACTCTACTGCTGGTTAGGAAAGCTGTTCCTACCGAGAAGAGCCAGCAAATTAGCGGAAAATTAGCAGCAAATTAGCGGAGATAGTATTTGAATTTAGCGGCTTTATCTCGTAATCCAATTAATTACTTGATACAAAGTTTAATTAAGTCTTATATATAAAAGATGTAATTAAGGTGTTTAACAAAAATATATTTTGCAAAATTAATATAATTAAAAATTTATGTATCAAAAAAAGAGCGGCACACAATTATAAACCATAACAGTTTCACATACAAGCCAAGCGCATTTATATTTCAAATTCAAACAAGTTTCACTTTTAAACATAATAAAGTATATAAAATTTTAAAAAATCATAAAAACAACATTTGTTCGATCATAATAACAAGACATAAATTACAATATCACATTTACCTAAACAAATTACAATCTATTGCACTTTCTTCTTATCCTTGGGCACGAAGAGATTAACTGTCTTCTGAAGGAGTTCAGTGAAAATCATCGTTCCTAGAAACACTAGGAGCGTGCCTAACCAGTGCCCGAATGTGAAGGGATTCCTAAAGTAAACTATAGAGAAGAGAAGTGAAACGAACTTCCTCAAAGTGACAGTTAAAGTGACCACGAGCGACGCACACTCAGTAGTTAGAACATAAACCGCGCTTATACACAGTCCTTGGGTGCTTACATACAGAATCAACCAAACGACTTGTCTAGGTAACGTAAAACCCAAGAAATCAACGACAGGTGTGTCCAAAGCTATTTGAACGTGATTCAATATATTAGGCGTTGTCGGCAACCAAATGATCAGAGGTAACAAGTGTGTGTAAAATAACGCCTCCCACGGATGCTTTCCGTATTTGGAATACAGCGATTCCTGGAATATTCCCATCCTAGCCGAGACGAAGAGAGCGAAAGTTAGTATAGCTATACCCAAACACCACCATAGCCAATCAATAAACTTTAGTTTTTCTTCCTCTGCTGCGTCTTCGTGAGTTTCCCTTGGTGCTTTAACGTCGCCACTTGATTGAATAGTACATATCGCTATGCCAGCAGAAATCATAAATATAGACAGATATTTTATAGCTGGATACTGTTTTTTCAATATCCAAACACCCATAGCCATGTTTGCCATTAACGAACCGGCGCGGAATATCATATGTAAAGGCATTGATATATTGAAGTCAAATGCGTAGTTGTTCGCCACGCTGCTCGTCCAGAAGAATCCGACCAGCAAAATGTACTCTTTGAATGGTATATTCCGTTTTGCTGTACCGAATTTGCCGACTGTGCAAAATCCTATAACGGCTATGAATAAGAACTGTAGGAATGTCGCTAGATTCCCCGCTCCAGGGTCTTCTTTGACCACCAGCTCCAGGAATACTACGTTGGAGCAGCATCCGACAAAGACCATGCCAATGGCCAACGCCGCTTTGATATTCATTTTTAATCTGGAAAAAATTAATAGAATAAAAAGTAAATTTTGTCTGTTTAACTCCGAAATACTAATTCAGAAAAATAACCAATTTCAATGTTGAATCTGTTGTGTAAATTTATTTATACGTACTTAAAATCAAAATTTGAATTAAAAATAAACAATCTCTCAATTTTTTAATAAAATAATTTGTTTATAATCTGTAAAAAAATTAATAGAAAATAAAATAAATTTTGTCTAAGTTTAACGTCAAATTACTCATTCAGAAAAATAAATTTGATCGTAATTGAAACTGTTTGTATTTTTCATACTTAGATTAAAATTTGAATTACATAAATAATTGTAAATAAAAATAATCGCCCTAATAAAACTAATTTGTGATTTAAAGAAAGTTGAAATTTATTCCGATACCGGGAATCGAACCCGAGCCTCCTGGGTGAGAGCCAGGTATCCTAGCCACTAGACCATATCGGATGTTAATATATCTACTTAAAATTTTAACAATATGAATTGCCCAACTAAATTTACCATTACTATAAAATATCAATAATGATAACATTCGGTATTCAAACCGTTGTTAAAATATTACTCAATGATAACTACATTTCATCGCCCACAGTAAAACCTTCCGCGTATCAAAGGTTACTTGACGTAACTAAAACGACTATAAACTATTAGGTATACTAAATAATAACACAAATATCACTTTAATACTTACATTTTAAGATGTTTTTCACATTAATATTCCTTAAACACAATTACAATATGAAAGACATTACTAGTGGCAGTCGGCATACAGTTGACAGCTGGGACTGATTTTGTTTGTGTGTGTATAAAGTGACTATGTGTACGTAATCGTGACCGTGGCCTCGAAGAACACGCATGCGCCGTACGAACCGTGTCGGTAAAACAGTAATAATTCAAGCTTACAACACTCGCGTACAGATGGCGCCGATCAATTATCACAAACATTACAGAAGCCGAGTTTTTTCTAACAACTATTATCTAATCTAATATAATTGTGATAAGATATTTAATGACTTTGCAAAATTAACTGCTGTTATTAGATGTGGAAAGTCATCGTTAATGTCTTAAATATTTTTTAGATAGATAATACAAAACGCCGTGTGGTATCTAGCCGAGTAGAATAGACCACACTCATTTCTTTCCGAGATGTCGTAAAAGGCGACTAAGGTAAGTTAACTTCAAGCAGGTGGCCAGAAGTAATACGTAGCTAAATCATGTGACAACATGTTTATAGCATGTTGTCCTGACGCTGATGATAACGGCAGAAGAATGATGATAGATAATACAAAACATTTCGTTTTATGTTTAATTATTAATATCTAGCGGCAAGATTTTGAAATCGCAAAATTTTAAAGACAAAGAACGATGAAAATTACATTCTGAATATAATTATTTCAATCAAATTTTAAATAAAAATACTATAAAACTAAAAATTAATAACATTTATAGTTTTAGAAACATGAACGAAAAAATTAATTATTTACCAATTACTTAATTAATAAATATTATAAAAAACCTTGAAATGGTTTTTGATTTATTCAAATTGCATTCTTAGGTTGTTAATCAATCTTGAATATTGTTGTGGAGAACATTTTACCGGCTAAGTTTTTCCGCGGAGCGATTAACATCTGACCTCCAAAAGTGTTAACATACTTACAGGTTTTGGTTTCATAATAACTTATCATTATTATAAAAATCAATTGACTAATAACATTTACGATAAGGGAAAGTTTAATTTCTTTAGTGGATAATATTGTTAAAACTGTTGGCTGATGTTTATAGCATTCCAAATTAATTACAATTTGACTTCATATCGGTTCCTCGAAGATTTAATCCAATAGAAAAACTCATTTGGCTGGCCCGTTGGCGCAGTGGGTAGTAACCCTGCCTTCAGCTCCGCCTAGTTTGCGGGAATCAAACCGCGGGTCGCGGTTCGATTCCCGCAGAGGGCCAACATTTTGTATAAATGAATTTGTTGGTCTTTAAGTATGTATTTAAAGCTGTGGTAGCCCAGCGTTAATACCGTGCGCCTCTTTTGAGGAGGTCTAGGGTTCAAACCCCGGGCAGGCCCCAATGAGTTTTCTAGTAAAACTTATGTGTCTAATTGACAAATGCCCAGCAGTGGGATAGTAACAGGCCGTTACTTACTTTTTTATGTATTTAAAAATTACATAAGTATATATTCACTAGTTGTCTGTCTACCATAACACAAGTATTAAGTTACTTTGGAGACTGACGACCGTGTGTGTAATTGTCCCATTGATTTATTTATTATTTACTAGCGGCCTGCCCCTGCTTCGCACGGGTATAAAATAAATATCCCATGTCAGTCAGTGTAAAAAAAAATGATTAAAATTGATCCAGTTGTTTTGATTTATTTATTACTGCCCGTGGCCGTAGCGTTAAATTTGGAGAAAAACAATTTCCTTTCCCTATACCAAGAAGATTTCCTGCTATCTATGGAATATCTAAATTCATATAGTACATTATTATTACTTATTTACTTTTATATTTTCCCTATGTATTTTATTTTTACAATTAATTACAGAATGTCTTTAAACAAACTCTTGAAAGAGCGACATCGCTGCTAAAGTCGAAGTGTTATAGGGCGAAGCGCGGCCTCCTCACGGCATTTTAAATCTGTAATATCTCCGAAAATGTTCACTTAAATTACATGCTGTAAACTGCCATATTGATCTATATTAAATCAACTATTTATTTAAGGTGCTTAATTGGATAAGGATTAATGCTGTATTGTATAAGAATTGCTTCAAAAATAAGGCATTATTTTTCGTAAAAAGTAAACGACAAAAAATGCTTTAGTGGGTTATCCATAAGCGATAGCCATATACCATCGCGGACTTTTCTATAGACCTTTTCAATGTGTACAAATACTTAGTACTTTATTTTGATAAATCTCGTAGGGTTTAGCCTGCGTTTGCAATGTAAGTGGAAAAAAATGTAATTATTTACAGAAACCTCAAAAATTACAGTATTTCTCTACTCCGTATTGAATGTTATTATACGTACAAACCTTCTTCTGGAATCACTCTATCTATTAAAAAAAACCGCATCAAAATCTGTTGGGTAGTTTTAAAGTTTTATGCGTACATACGGAAATATGGACTTAGTTTTATAATATGTAGTGATTTATTTATGGGACTAACCGGGGGTTTCAACCCATGATCGTCTCTAGAGAGTGGCACAGTCTCACCGCTGAGTTAAACAAATAAATCTATACTAATGTATAAAGCTGAAGAGTGTGTTTGTTTGAACGCGCTAATCTAAGGAACTACTGGACTGACTTGAAAAATTCTTTCAGTGTAAGATAGTCTATTTATTGAGGAAGGCTATAGGCTATATAACATCACGCTAAGATAGCAGAGGAGCAGCAATTAAAAATATTACGAAAACGGGAAAATTTAAAGCGTTCCTTGCATGCGCTAAGTAAACGGTAATAGTTATTCAAAAATCATGTATCACAAAATTGTTCCCCTCTAAAAGTTCTAAATAAAAGTCCGCGACACCATATGTCTTACTTTTAAGGTTAATCCACTTTAACTATTTTTATGGTTATAAAAAGACTAAATTACGGTTTTAATCTTTCAACGCGGGCGGAGCCGCTGGCGATTGCTAGTATTATATAAAAAATGTTAAAAAGGTAAATGTATGCTAAAACATTTAAACGCCTAACGAAATGAAATCATACTTTTGAAGATAATACATATATTTCAACAGAAATTGGATATTAGTTGGTCCATAAAAGGATTTATCAAACGACATAACCTGTATCTGATATTAAAAGGCTCTGAAGGCGAAAGGCGCAGATTTATTGAGGTTTTATTATCATAACAATGAGTGGGAGGGATGGCCTAGAATGGCCTAACGTGGGTCGGGTATGAAGTGAACCGTTTACCAATCTCGTCCCGTATTATGTTTAGATGTTAGAGATTGTTATTTAATTTATAGCAAAATACATTTTGTGATGAATAATAAACAATTAAAAAAGCTGTGGTAGAAAGAGTCGCACGGTGTTACCGCTGGGTAACACCGTGCGACTCTTTCGAGGAGGTTACGGGTTCGAACCCGGGCAGACACCAATGAGTTTTCTGTTAAAACTTATGTGTCTAATTGATAATTGCAATTTATCACACGCTTTTCGGTTAAGGAAAACATCGTTAGGAAACCTGCATATCTCTAGAGAATTTTGGAGATATGTGTAACCTACCAATCCGCATTAGAGCAGCGTGGTAGGTCTTAGCTCCAATCCTTCTCTCCAAAAACGGAGAGAAGAGGCCTATTCTCAGCAGTGGGAGAGTAACAGGCCGCTACTTACTTACTTTTTAATAAACAAATTAAAATAGGCGAATAATTGTGGCAAATTTCATTGGTATTGATGCACCGGATTCGGCGTGAAAGCGTAACAAACATACATCCATACTCACACACTTTCGTATTTATAATACTAGCTTTTGCCTGTGACTTCGTTCGCGTGGACCGTTGTCGCCTGATACGTTGATAATATATGGCACTTCTCATCTTCTCAATTGTGCCAAATTTCATCGATATTGGTTCAGCGGATTCGCCGTAAAAGAGTAAGAAACATACATCCATACTCACAAACTTTCGCATTATTAGTAGAAATAGGATAACTAGAATTAATAGGATATATATTGTGATAGCTTAAGATTATAAGGGATGGGTTCAAATCAATCAGGTTTTTTTTAACTTGATTAAGGTGTCTCAAGGTGTAACTTAAGGTGTCTAATTGATAATTGCAATTTATTACACGCTTTTTGGTGAAGTAAAACATCGTAACGAAACTTGCATATTTCTATTGAATTCTAGGGATATGTGTCACCTACCAGGTGTATTGGACCAGCGTGGTAGGTTTTAGATATTTCAAAGACTGCAGAACCGATTTATGCGGACAGCCCCTGGTTGACCGTGGTTCATGCGGAACGTTGGCCTCGACATAGAGACATCGACCTCCCTACCATTACTCACCTCTTTAAACGTTTTTCAAAGTCTTACTTCGAGAAATCCGAGGTACACCCGAACCCTCTCATCTCAGTTGCTTCCACCTACATGCCAGTTAGGTCTGACCACCGAAAATATAGGCGTCCAAAAAGCGTCCTATATGATCCTGACGATCAAATAACGATCTCAAACACAGAAACACGTAATACACACACAGCGTCTTCGCCGGCGAAGACGAGGTCCCAGATTTCTGACATCGGTTGGTAGTGGCTTCTTGCCACCCTTCCGTCGTAGTATTGACTAATCAAAGTCATACCATCAGCCCTCCACTACACGTCGACCTAAGGTCCTAACACGTGGTCTGGCCTCACAGTCTTAGCTCCAATCCTTTTCACCAAAAATGAAGAGAAGCCTATGCTCAACAGTGGGATAGTAAAAGCAGTTTATTTTTTAATACACCAAGAGTGGTACCCTCGATTTAGTTCGTGCCATTTTAAGCAACCTCAATAATCTAATCTAGTATGGACAAAAAGCATACCAGGGCAATGACCACGCGACAGTGGGTGGGGGTTAAAAATAGACACCCCTAGCAATGATCCGTAAAATTATGTACATATTCACCTATTTCCCACTATTCATCACTATGGGTGCCGGACGTCGGCGATAGCATGTCGTGAATACTTCGCGAATAAGCTTTGGACATAGCTTTCTTTTGTCTAGATTTTATGGAAAACTTGGATTTAAGTTGTAACCAGCTACGCATCAAATTGTAAGCTTTTTTTAAATTTGATTAATGACTTAATTGCGAGTATATCTTTCTAGCAATGTCTGCGGTTTCGCCCAAATGGAAATCAGTGAGATCAACATTTTTATAAGTTTTAATACCTCGGTTAATTGCATTTTCAGGTGGCAAGAGAGCTGGCTCCTTTTTCGCACAAAGAATCAGTTTAGCGATTCAGCGCGGAAACGCTGCCAGCATTCTTAGGACCATTCCACGTGGGCATGATCTGTATAGTCCTAGCGTGTAAGTAATTTAAGATAGATATAACTTGTACATTTTTTTTTGTTGTGTTGTAAAGTTTTTTTTTTTTTTTTTTACGCCGTTTTTTTTCTTGCGGTTTTTACCAAGGTGTCATAAATACGAATAAAACAAGTTAACGTCAGGACGGCCGGTCTTGAAATACGTAGCCAAATCATATGACAACATGTTTATAACATGTTGTGCCGACTCCTTTTAGATTTGGATAAGGGCAAGAGGGTGAGGGTGATATTTCAGTCATGTTACATAAACTATGCACTAAGCCTTCCGGAATCCACCCCACTATCCCCAATTCCCTACAGCGTAAAAGGGTTATCCCATCCCCAAAGTACAAGCAGGGCGGCGCTGGATGTATCCAATAGCGGGAGCCGTCACCCCTGACCTGTAGCGAGTTTGACCACAAGTTCGGCATTTCTCGCCCGTGGAGAAAAATATCACGACAGAAATAAATATAAATAAATGGAACATTTACACACACGGTTGTCCGTCCCCAAAGTAAGTAACTTAATACTTGTGTTATAAGAGACAACTGGTGAATATATACTAATATATATTTTTAAATACAAATATACACCTAAGCTCGAAGACCAACAAATTCATTTATAGAAAATGTTGGCCCTCTGCGGGAATCGAACCCGCGACCCGCGGAGCTGAAGGCAGGGTACCCACTGCGCCAACGGGCCAATCAAAAAATCCACTGAAAATAGGAAAAAAAGAAGAAGTCCACTACCTTTTAGTAAAAATAAAAATCTGTCCAGTATATTTTGAGAAAATCGATACAGACAGACAGCTTTTGGGGACTTTGTTTTATAATAAGTATAGATGAATACAGTCTGTACACTGTATAGTTACTTGCTCAGTCTGAAACACCTTCGTCCGAAATACGTGACCTGAAAACATTCATAAGCGAGACGCAGCGTCCTACAATTTGTACATTTTATTGTTAAGTGCGTTTATGTTTCAAAATTGCTTGTCCCTGCTGTGCTGATACCTATGTCTTATTCGTATCTGTAACTTTCATTTCAAAACAGATCATGTTTAAATAACTTAAATGATAATTAATTATTGTAACAACGCCGCCTTGCCGTTACTGCAAGCAAGCTAGCCATGACGTCACATCTTGCCACAGCCTTTCGCGCCATTTTGACGTGGGAGATGTGACAGCCGCTGTCATTAGCACCTAGCCCGCGGATAGCGAATGAGAGTTTGCTTTGATTTCATATTAGCATTTTTTATGAAAAGAATAAAACTGATTTAGAATACTTCTTTTATTAACACAAATAGTTTAGTTACATATCAGAAGTGGGATCCGCGCAAAATGAAAAGACGAGCTGTAAGTGACAATATAAATTGTAAATACTGAACACGAAAAGTCTTCGTATGAGGTGAAAGATGATCAAACGCCCGCGGGGAAATTTTGAAAACTTTTCTTCCGTCAAATGGAAAAAGGATTCCGGAATTTGCATAATGAAGTTCCTACTATGGCCCCACTAAAACAGCACTGAGCGGCAGAATTGATCCCGGAATTTGATCCAGATAGTGAGGAGTGCACCATAGCAGCCTGGCTGAAGAAAATTGAACAATTAGGGGGCATCTATGGTGTGGATGATAAGACAAAATCGTTCCATTTAGAAGTTACGTTTTACATTTTTTACGTTTTTTTATTTTCCAGTCTAGTATTAGCAGACTTCATCTGTCCCTACCGGAGCGTAGCACACATGACGAATAGTGAGAGTAGTACAGATGAACAATTAGAGACTGAGGATTTAATTGATTTGTTGGAGAGTTGAACTTATTAATTGCACGGATTCAGTCATCTTATTAACAAACCGTATTACTCGTTTTATCTTGTTTTGTGATTAAGTGTTTGCATTTTCATTCCAATATTGATGAAATTGGGCACAATTAAAGCTTGTAAACGCTATCTTGTGCAAGGTTTTAGTCAATAACTCCACGCACTCATTTTATTTATGTAATCTTCAATAGGTTTTCCGTATCAGCCTCCTTTTAATAGTTATTACACTCAACTATATCACATAAGGGTCATATTAGCGTGAACATTGCATAACTGTCACGTCAGTTCTATAGCCGTGATGTAATTCAATTATTCCGCCCGGGTGCATGCGACTAACGACCTTTTGAACAGAATACGCGTTCGTGTGAAATGCACATAACGTTTTGTTTGTAATAAAATTTGTTACAAGTGTTAATATAATTATTTTTTAATTTAAATAGCTTAATTATGTCCCTTTATGTGCTCATGTGTAAAGTTTATCTATACTAATATTATAAAGAGGAAAAATTTGTATGTATGTTTGTAATGTTTTCACATACGCAGTGTGGTATCCGGCTAAATAGAATAGTACCACCCTAATTTCTTACTGAGGTGTCGTAAAAGGCGACTAAGGTAAGTCGACCCGTCGTGTGGTATCCGGCTGAGTAGAATTGACTAACCTCATTTCTTACCGAGTTGGCGTAAAAGGCGACTAAGGTATGTTGACCCACAGTGTGGTATCCGGTTTAGTAAAATAGTCCATCCTCTTTCTTACCGAGGTGTCGTAAAATACGCCTAAGGTAAGTTGACCCACCGTGTGGTATCTGGTTGCCGGGATAGACTACCCTTTTTCTATCGGAGGTATCGTAAAATACGACTAAGTTAAAATAAACACAACTAAAACCAGTCGTGCCAACCCTACTTAGAGAAGGATAAGGGCAAGAGGATGATATTGTATAAAATAAACGTAGAATTTTCTCGAGCTTTCGTTTTATATCGCTTTGTTCTATAACTTGGACCTCGTACGCTTCAAACTGAAACTACTGGACCGATTTCAAAAATTCTTTCACCATTGGAAAGCTGCATCTTTACTGAGTAACATAGGATATATTACATTTTAAAAATAGGGATCCGTTGTAAAAATGTAAAAAATTAGTCATAAATATCTGTCATCGCATCTTCTTCTTCTTCTTCAACCGATGGACGTCCACTGCTGGACATAGGTCTCCTCATGGGATCTCCAGAACACACGATTTTGTGCCGCTTGTATCCAGCGGCTCCCCGCGACCCTTTTGAGGTCGTCTGTCCATCTAGCAGGGGGTCTTCCGACACTGCGCTTTCCGGTGCGGGGTCGCCATTCCAACAATTGTCATCGCATGCGCTGCGGAAACTATTGATGATATATTTAACAAAAATAAATATACAGTCCGACTTAGTAGACTTTCCACTGCCGTGAGATCGGTATGTGCGCGGGTGATACCGCGGGATATTAATAGTGTTATAACATATTAATTAAAACAAATAAATGAAATATTGCTCTGTTATTTTTAACTTTGATGTTCTATGTCCTATAAGAAAACCGTTGTTTCCAATTTTAACTTTATTTATTTTTTACTTATTACCGCGATTGATTTGAAAAAGATAATTCTTTTCATTTACTTCCTGCTCTTATCCTACCCTAAGTGGGGTCGGCACAACATGTTTTAAACATGTTGTCACATGATTTGGCTACGTATTTTACGACTGGTACGGTGGGTGGGTTTACGGCGGGTCAACTTACCTTAGTCGCCCTTTACGACACCTCGGTCAGAAAGAGGGTGGTCTTTTCTACTCAGCCGGATACCACACTGTTTGAGATAGTAGTGATGATATTATTGGTATATTTTTAGAAGCTTTAGGAGATTCGTTTTTTTGGTGGGAGTAAGAAAAATAATATTGGCAATTAATTCAGTAAAATTTAATTTTGCGGACATGCATACAAAAGTTCATAAAAAATTTCATCATTCTTCTACCCTTGTCCCATTGTCTAAATTTGGTCGGTACATGTTTTAAACATGTTGTAACAAGTTTTGGCTAGGTATTTTACGACCGGCCGCCTGCCTGACGTCAACTTAACTTAGTCCCTTTAACGACACCTCGGTAAAAACTGAGGATAATCTGCTCTACTCAGCCGGATACCACACGGCGGGTCAACCTTAGTCGCCTTTTACGGCACCTCGGTAAGAAATAGGGTCTACTCTACTCAGCCGGATACCACACGACTATCTTTTTAGTAATACCAAAATTTTTAAAATAAAAAATGATCTAGAATGTTCGCAACAGGGTCATACTGAGGTCTGATAACAATCTACCCATCAATCATGCGCTAAGAAATGCGTGACCTCTGTGAATTGAAAAGGTACCTTTTTTTGATCCAGCACTATTTGAGGGTGACGCGCGGGTACCCAACCCATAAATCACTCGACAGGAGGGTGTTTTCGTGTTGGATCGTGTGGTTGTAATCATTTCAAGGTTGTCGATCCCTGACAGGAGTGACATTGAGATGACGACGTCAAATATTTAATCCCGGTAAAAAGGTTTGCTTAAGGTAAATTACCCAAGCTTTACAAGACTCTACACGTCGTGAGAATAATGGCGTATTGAATGACACTTATGGTTGGCTTATACCTTTGGTAGCCCAGTGGTGTGATCACGCGTTTATTTCGAGGTGGTCAAAGGTTCGAACCCCAGGCGTGCACCAATGAGTTTTTAGGCTAAAACTTATGTGTCTAATTGATAATTGCAATTTATCACCCTCTTTTCGCTGTAACAGCTCAGCGGTAACACCGTGCGACTCTTTGAAGGAGGTCACGGGTTCAAACCCGGGCAGACACCAATGGGGTTTCCTGTCAAAACTTATGTGTCTAATTGATAATTGCAATTTATCACACGCTTTTCAGTGTAGGAAAACATTTTGAAACAACCTGCATATCTCTAGAGAATTCTGGAGATATGTGTAACCTACCAATCCGCATTGGAGCAGCGTGGTAGGCCTTAGCTCCAATCTTTCTCTCCAAAAACGGAGAGAAGACGCCTATTCCCAGCAGTGGGATAGTAACAGGCCGCTACTTACTTACCTACTTATATATGGGACACACACACGGTCGTCCGTCCCCAAAGTAAGTAATACTTGTGTTATGGTAGACAGACAACTGGTGAATATATACTTATATTATTATTAAATACTTAAATACAAATATACACCTAGGCTCAAAGACAAACAAATTCATTTATCGAAAATGTTGGCCCTCTGCGGGAATCATAACCGCGACCCGCGGAGCCGAAAGCAACTACCCACTGCGCAAACGGGCCAGTCAATCTGTGGTGAGACCGTGCGTTTCTTTCGAGATAGTCCTAAGTTCAAATCCCGTGCCGGCCTATGCCCAGCATAACACAGACCGGCACTGTAAATAAAATTTGACTTCCTGAACAGTAATAAAATTGTTTAACACTTGCTTAACTTAACTATTGCTTAGTTTTTGAGCTACGTATATTAAACACTAGCAATTTCCAGCGGCTCCTTACTTCTATTAATAAAATTTTAAAGTTCATCATTAACTTTCAGTAAACGACAATTTCATGGTATGAGTAATTGTAAAAAAAATTGTAAAAACAACAAAAAAAGTTTGGTAATAACATGGGGCTTGATCCTAGGCATTTTCACTTCTTGAGTCCGCCCGTTACCCACTGAGCTATCACAACTTTATAAATGACAGCTAAAATATAATTTGCTTTCTATTCAAAATTTAAGCATTTTTAGTTGTCCGAAAAATGGAATTAACCAAAATTTTAAAAATAAAACATAGTTAGATCGATTTTTCACCCTAAAACCTAAATGCTGCATTTCATGAAAATCATTGGGGCCATTTCCAAAATTCAGAAAAATATATAAATATAGGTACAAAATTAACTCATTTAAATATTAAAGATTACCTCAGAAAGCTAATAAATACAATCACAAAAATCCTTTACCGTAGATTTAACTAAATAAAAAATACAAAAAAAATATTTCATCTTGAGTGGAACGTAAAAACTTTCATCCAACTAAAACATCTAACAAAAACATGAATAAATGATACCCGTTCAATTAGAAATTTGCAAAGAAACAAGCAACAAGATGTACTTTTATTTTAATTCAACCTCTGTCAAAATTCATAACAAATTCAGGCATTTGTTAATTTTCGGCGCAACACCAATGTAACAAGGCTGGTATTTAATAACTTAATATTTGCCCAGGTGAACCACTTCGAAGTTCATGCAAATTTATGCTAACATCACTAACTAATTTTCTTTAATGAAAACTCAGCGTTCAAAGGCTGTATACAAAGTGGCTCTTTGGCTCAAGGCGTATGAAGCGTAAAAAACAATTATATACTTCAATAGACTGTATTAGGGGAAGCAATTTACATTCTAATAATAGAAATGCTCAAAACAAACAAACAACATTATCATCCTCCTGCCCTTATCCCTCTTTATGTTGGGTCGGCACAACATATTAAAAACAAGCTGTCATCTGATTTGGCTGCGTTTTTACGACCGGCCGCCTACCTGACGTCAACTTACGTTAGTCGTATTTTACGACTACTCGGTAAGAAAGAGGGTGGTCTATTCTACTAAACCGAATATCACACGGTGGGTAAACTTACCTTAGTCACCTTTTACGACACCTCGGTAAGAAATGAGGGTGGTACTATTCTACTTAGCCGGATACCACACGGCTATCAAAACAAACAAACAACAACATACTAAAATTAAAAAAAATATTTTTAGTTTCATACGTGTGGTATCCGGCTAGTAGAATTCACCCTAATTTCTTACCTAGGTCGTAAAAGGTGACTAAGGTAAGTTGACCCGCCGAGTGGTATCCGGCTGAGTAGAATAGACCAAACCTCGTTTCTTGCCTAGGTCGTAAAAGGCGACTAATTTAAGTTGATCTGCCGTATGATATCTAGCTGAGTAGAAAATATCAATCTCATATATTTTAGGTTAGTAAAAGGTGACTAAGGTAAGTTGACCTATCTTTTGGTATCAGGCTGAGTAGACCGCGCTCGTTTCTTGCCTACGTCGTAAAAGGTGACTAAGGCTAGTTGACCTGCTGTGTGTTATACGACCGAGTAGAATAGACCACCCTTATTTCTTAAAGAGGTTTCGTAAAAGGCGATTAAGGTAAGTTGACCCGCAGTCTCGTGCGTACGCGCGCAGTGAACGGACGCGTATTGTGAACGTTATCGCTGCGCGTATCGTGTGAGACGCTAAGTTCGCCAGTTTCGGTTATCGCCCCTGCACCCCTGCCCCCGGCGACAGTTGTATTCGCCGCGACCCGTGTCGTGGTTTGAGGAAGCGGTCGGCAGCGCATCGCGTGCACCTGCTCCGCCGAAGCTGCCCGGACGCAGCGATCTGCACCGCCTTTCGTTGCAAAGACGTATGCAGACGTGCCCTCAGTGAAACCACCGTTCATTATCCCATTGTGTTTGTAGTCTCCGCCCCCGCTCGCGGGCGCCTAGCTGGGCCTCCCCCCAGGGGTCTCACCCGGCTGGGTTGCACGCGCCGAGGGTGCGTGGAGCTGCACTCGCACAGGAGCGGCTCACTAAGGTACCTCTGTAGCTACAATCCGAGTAGCATTACTTGCATTCGCAATACTGCGCGACCATGTCCGGTCGGGGGGAGCCCCCCCCGAGGGACCCACGTATTAGGGGGGAGCGCCCCGCGTTCCCACGCGCTGTAGTGCGGCGCGACATACGTGACAACACCACCGTCTCGTTTACGCCGATCGCACCCACAGCAGCGCCACCGTCACCGCCAGCGCCTGCACCACTACCACGCTTCCGGATTCCATCCGGCGAGCAAAAGTCGTCAGACTCCGCGCCTTTGTTCTCCACCGATGTAGCTGAGCTTACATCGGGCGGTGAAGCACCGAAGCGTCCGCGGGTTGCCGGCTCTTCGCCCGAATCGCTCGAGGGAGACGACAAGCGTCCGAAAACGGACCAGTCGCCGACCACCTCACATACAACGTCGTCGTCATTCGACGTCCATTTAACAGCCGAGCAAAGGACTCGGCCCACTCCACCGCCGGCCTTCTCACCTCGGGACGAGTGTGGCGTACGACTGCCCACAGAGAGCGCGTCGCAGGGATCCGCCTCGTGGCCTCGGGACTCGACGAGCTACGCCGGATTCGCTTCGTCGCCGTCTCCTATGGCGACATCCCGCCCCCCTACCCCTCAGGCTGGGCCGTCCGGTTACGCCGCCGCCGCCGCCGCGCCACCGTCACCCCGCGCGCTCCAGCAGCGCCAGGAAGAGCTGCAGCGCCAGCTTAACCCTCCGAGCACTACCGGAGCGAAGACGGCGCGCTCCGAATACCCGCCCATCACCGTGGAGTGCCTCCTCAATTGGACGAGGCACTTCACCGCAATTCGAGGCATCCTTGGACACGCCCCTAACGCCCGCCCGATGGGAAAGGGCGTCAGATTCCTCCCCAAGTCGGCGGAGGAATTCCGGGTGCTCCAACGGTACCTTCTCGACGCTGCCAAGCAGGACCCGAACATCGCCTGGTACTGCTACAGCCCAGCGTCGAGCCTACCCAGCAAGGTAGCCATCAGGGGGCTACCACAGGACACTCCACCAGAGGAGGTCATCGCGGCGCTACGATCCCTTGGGTATCCGGCGACCCAGGCGAGGGCCATACCACCGGTCAGAGGGCGACACAGCTGCACATACTTCGTGCAGCTGGAGCATCTGACCTTCGAAGAGCTCGGTCACCTGTACAGAGAGACTGAGCTCCTGTCGATGCCGGGCCTCATCATCGAGGCATGGAAGGGTGGACGAGGTCCGCCACAATGCCACAGATGCCAGCAGTTCGGCCACTCATCGGCCAACTGCCACCGGCCGCCCAAATGTGTCCGCTGTGCAGGCGGGCACCTGGCACAAGACTGTGACCGGCCCCAAGAAGCCGCGCCCAAGTGCGCGAATTGTGGAAAAGCGCACGTGGCGCGGGACTGCAAATGCCCGGTGTTCCGCCGCGAGGCGCGAAAACGCGGCATCGATATCGCGCCACCGCGCCCGGATAAGGAACCGAAGAAGAGGGCAGGGGGGTGTAGGCAAGTTCCCCCCCCAACCGCAACACCCGCCGCCACCATGCAAGTCGCCGCAGCGGCCCCCGCCATCCCCGCAACACGTCCCGCGGTTGTACGCGCCGCCCCTGCCCCCGCGGCACGTCCCGCAGTGGCCGTGCCTGCCTCCCCCGCCCGACCCGCAGTGAGTAGCACCCCGCCGTCGCCCGGCGCGTTCATTCACGCTATTCGACGGGGGGAAGCGGGAGGGGCTAAAGTAGACCAGGAGCCGGCGAGTAAACAACCGCCGGCCTACATCCCGACCGCCCCAGCTACTCGACGGGGGGAAGCGGGCGGGGTTATTATAGACCGGGAGCCGGCGACTCTGCAACCGCCGGCGAATGACCCGATAGGCAGGGGGGAGCCCCTGCGAAGAAAACAAAACCAGCGCAGGCGCAGGCAGCCGAGGCCAGCAGATGCTGCGCCCGCCGCCGCGTCCACACCGCACCCCAGGCTGCCAACATCAACATCGTTGGCGGCAATACCAGTAATCGCCGAGGCGCCGAGAAGCCGCGGCCACCGACAGGCCACAGAAGAGGCGGAGCTTCGAGCGCCGCTACACCCTACTTTCCCTCCGCCACCCCCTGCGCAGGACTCGGGCATGAACAACATTGTCCGGGTCTTTATCGAGGCGCTCATGGCGGCGCTCGCGCACTATGTGAGTACGAGGGATGTAGTCGGCGCTATAACGGCGGCCATAACCCAGTTCGGGCGGTCGTACCAGTGACCACCCTAAGAGTACTATACTGGAATCCGGGCGGCATAAGAGGACACGTCCGTGAGCTAACACTACTCGCCCAGTCGCAGGATATCCATGTCATCCTTCTGGGCGAAACCAAACTCACGGACAGCGTCGAGCTCCGCGTGCCCAACTTCTTCGTGTATCGGCGTGATGAAATCTCTCCCCGGGGCTATCCGTACCGAGGTACGGCCGCTCTGGTGCGGAGGGATATTATACATGAAGAGTTGGAGCACACCCCGTTCACTAGCACCCGTACACAGGGGGTGCGTGTCAACGTGGGCAACCAGGAGCTCCGCATTTATGCCGCCTACAAACCACCCGGATTGACTTTCTGCAGCACCGATATCGGGACAATCTTCGGACAGCAGGGACCCGCAGTGATCGTGGGTGATCTCAACGCGAAACATCATGCGTGGGGATCGCGAATCATCACTGGGGTCGGGAGGCAACTGCACGAAGATAGCGTGAGGAGCGGGTACGGTGTGATGGGGCCGGGAGCGCCGACCCACATACCCACCGACAGCCGCTCCCAGCCAGATGTCCTTAATATAGTGCTGCACCACGGACTCGATAACCCGTTTGATGTCGAGGTCCTCTATGACCTTGACACCCAACACCTACCGGTTCTGGTCACCCTAGCCACCCAGGGAGGTTTATTAGTGCCTCGCCCGCCGCGGATGCGGATGAACTGGGAGCGCTACACCGCCGAGCTTGCCGGGCTTGAGCTAGCAGGCCCGATCACCACACCTTCGGAAGTCGACGATGCTGCTGCATACGTCGCGGCGGCGATCATCGCCGCCAAAGCAGCAGCCACCACCACCACGTCGACTTCACCGGACACTACCAACCGAAGGAAGGACCTGCCGAGCTCGCTCCGCAATATGCTCAAGCGGAAGCGCACCCTACGCCGCCTATGGGCCCGCACTCGCTGCCCCAGGGTGAAGGCTGACCTGAACCGGCTTGCAGAGAAGATCGCGCGTGCCGTAGTCGCTCTCGACGAGGCGCGATGGGAGGATACCGTCGATCGCGCGACCGAACACAACACAGCGCTGTACTCTCTCTGCAAGAAGCTTACCGGACATGACACCCCCGTTTACCCGCTGTTCGATGCCGCGGGTAAACGCACATACGCCGCCAAGGATCGTGCTGAGATTCTGGCGGCCCACCTGGAGAAGACATTCACGCCCAACGCCCCCAACACCTCCAACCTCCATATCATCCGTCATCACGCGGCTGTCCAGGACAAACTGGAGAGGTTCCTGTCGGCCCCTACACCGCCACTCCGGGGAGAGGACTTCATCTCCCTGTCAGAGCTGCGGTCGGTCGCTGCTCGCCTTGATAAGCGAAAAGCGCCAGGCCCCGACGGAATCACCAACGCCGCGTTGATGCTGCTGCCCCGAACAGGTCTCGTAGCGCTCACGAGACTGTTCAACGGAGTACTCCGCACCGGCCACTTCCCAGAGGCGTGGAAGGCCGGGAAGATCATCGTTCTTCCCAAGCCGGGGAAGGACCGCCGCCTGCCTGGAAGCTACCGGCCGATCACCCTGCTCTCGCACATAGCCAAGCTGTTCGAGCGTCTGCTGCTGCGTCGAGTCACGCCCCATCTGCCCCTGCGCGAGGAGCAGTTTCGATTCCGCAGCGGCCACTCGACGACGCTCCAGCTGGCGAGGGTAATAAACCACCTGACCAGTGAGCGGAACAACGGGCGCTTCACCGTGGGGGTCTTTCTCGACATCGAGAAGGCCTTCGATCGTGTGTGGCACGCCGGGCTCCTGGTCAAGATCTTGGACACCACCATGCCGCCTGCTTATGTGCGAGTGCTGGCATCATTTCTACACGGCCGTAGCTTTTACGTGGCAGTGGATGGTGCCGAATCCCAGCCACGCACCATCCAAGCCGGAGTACCCCAGGGCAGTTGTATATCGCCGCGTTTGTACGCGGCGTATACGGATGACATCCCCACCCTGCGCCACCATCTGCGGGAAGGGGAGGAGGACGTGCTGTTGTCGCTCTTCGCTGACGACAGCGCGTATTTCGCGTCGTCCTACCACCAGATCGTCGCCACCAACCGCATGCAGCGTATGCTGGACTTGTTGCCGGAATGGCTGGACAAGTGGAGGATGGCCGTCAACGTCGGGAAGACGGCCGCTCTGCTCACCAGCCGCTCCAAGCCACTACGTCAGCTGACTCTTCGAGGCCAGGACGTAGAGTGGAAGACCACAGTGAGGTTTTTGGGGTGTGAGTTGGACCGCAGCCTGCGCATGGTCCCCATGGTCAATCGTGCCGTGGGCCAAGCTGCTGCTGCCAGGTCCCAGCACCACACGCTGTTCACATCCCATTTACCTGTCAACACCAAACTGCGAGTTTACGGTGCCTACGTCCGCTCGCGCTTGACGTATGCGGCACCCGCCTGGTACGCGCTATGTTCGGCGTACCAGAGGCAAAGACTTCAAGTCCAGCAGAACCGCTGCCTGCGACTGATCGTAGGAGCCCCGAGGTATGTGCGGAACGACGTCGTGCATCGGGATACCAGAACGCCGACCGTGGAGGAGTATGTCCGTCGCCTTGCGCGCCGGATGTTCGCGCGTGCGGACAATAGCGCGCACGTACACCTCCATGGCATCGCGCCACTCCATGCGCGACCACCCGATGGACGTTCCCTGCCTTGCGAGCTCCTGCGATCACCGTCTCCGCGGCCCGATGCGGATGACGACGGCGACGAAGAGGACGACGCGACGGGCGAAAGGGCGAATACACCGGACATGACACACCTACCCGATCAAGACACCACCGGACGAGACACCACCGAAATTGACCCCGAGGTCTGGGAGCTACCATTCCCAGACCTCCCCACCGAACAAGACATCCATTAGGTCACCTAGGTGACCTGGGCTTACGGCCCAAATACCGACACCTTTGGGTCACCTAGGTGACCTCGGCCTACGGCCGGAACACATACCGGGCTTAAGTGCCCGCGAGGAGATGCCCGGGTAGAGAGGAATTCCTCGAGGCCCGCACCCCGTTTACCCCCACCCGGGGAGTAAACGAGAAGACCCTGCTGCCGTGTGGTGTCCGACTGAGTAGAATAGGCCAAACCTCATTTCTGGCCTAGGTCCTAAAATGCGACTAATTTAAGTTGATCCGCCGTGTGGTATACAGCTGAGTAGAATAGACCACCCTAATTTCTTACCTAGGTCGTAAAAGGTGACTAAAGTAGGTTGATTCGCCGTGTGGTATCCGTCTGAGTTAGGCATGGACAGAATCACCAATCACTTAATGATCATGATATGAAAAACTTTTCATATAGCATCATCTGCTAATGAGTTTTAGAGTAACTGCTATACTGCTATACAAAATTATGGATATTCTATGAAAAAGTAAAATAATAAATTAATACTGAGACTAATTCACTGATATTGAGCAAAAACACATGCAAAGGAACGTGGGTTAAATAAATAAATAAATTAAAATAAAGACAAGATTTGTTTGTTCCAAAGAAGACGCTATTCCAACTTAAATTATAAGATAGAAATATTGACAGTATTATATAGGAGTTAACAATTACATTTGTTTGTAATAACAATAATTTCACCCAGTAATATTGATTAGCAAAAACGCTTTCCGCTATTATATTATTCAGCTATTCGCTATAATATTATTACTTGATAAAGCGATTGCTATTACAAACAAATGTAATTCTTAAATCATATTCAATACGGTCGATAATTCTAGGATATAGTTTCAGTTGGAATAACGTAAAAGTGCGTCATCTTCCCGAATTATCGACCGTATTATATAAGATAAAAGAATTACATTTGTTTGAAATAACAATAATTTTGCCTAGCAACATTGATTAGCAAAAACGCTATCCGCTATTATATTATTTACGTTAATGGACTAAATGATTGCTTATACGAACAAATTTAGTCTTTATGTCCTATACACTGCATACGACATAAAGAATACATTTGTTTGTATTCCAATAGCATTAGCAGCATTAGCATTTCTTATACGAACAAATGTAGTCTTTATGTCCTATACTCTGCATACGACATAAGGAATACATTTGTTTGTATTCCAATAGCATTAGCAATAGCAGGTATGATCACGTGATTACAATCGATCATATCGTGGAATGAATATGATTCTTATATAGCAATAATACCCAAGCCTAGTCTGAGTAGACTAGACCGACCTGTTTCTTACAGAGGTGTCGTAAAATACGATTAAAGTAAGTTAATGTCAGGCAGGCGGCCAGGCGGCAAGTGCGTTGTGCTTGTGTATTCACGTGCCGGATTCCATTTCCACCGCAGCTCCAGGTCTTGACGCTGTTTCTCTGATATGGGGACGAGGCTAACGATATGTTAGCATTAACGCATATTTTAATTATCTTATAAATTAAAGATTACTAAAACTTATTTATTTTTAAGCGAATAACAGCTGTTGGAATGTGATACCACACTGGGTCGTATATCAAACAGCGAAATGTAACACCTCTTATATTCATGTAGTTGATGCCAGTGCCGGCGTACAAACTGAAGTTAATTTATCAAACACGGCACAAGCGTTGTTATGTTTTAAATAATGATGTTTGAATTAAAACGCGATAAAGTTACATTATAATATGTTGCGACTATATTTTTTGTGTCAACATAAAGTATGCATTGCGAATTACGTCATTATGTGTGTCTGTACAAAGAATTTTGTGTAGCAAACATTATAATATAAATCTATGGTATTAAACATCGGGTTTTAAGAATGTTGTTACTTGATTTGGCTTATTGTTTTAAGATCGGCCGCTGCCTAAAGTCAACGTACCTTAGTCGCATTTTACGACATCTCAGTGAGAAATTAGGGTGGTCTATTCTTCTCAGCCGTGTACCAATATACATATATTATAATAAATACTCTAATACGTAAATATATCCAGATTCAGATAACCAACAATTTTAGAAAATATTGGCCCTCAGCAGAAATCGAAGCTGCAGGCGGAATCGGTGCCACTAACGTTAACTGTTAACAGAATAGATGGTAAAAGAACACTTAATATGGGTAAGCAAGACTTACCCAACCTTCTACAACTTTACCTACTTCTCACTGCTTAACCGCTTTTCAAGCCCATTCCGCCTCTAAACAACAAGCCACAGCAATGTCTTGATTCTGTACCACAGTTCACCCTTTGTCTTGTGCTTTTTAACTTTTTCTTTCTCTTTTTTAAATATGTGTATAAAAAAAAGTAAAATAAATAAATAGTAAAGCGAAACACCATGAAGTGTAACTGCAATACTATCCTCCGCGGATTGCATTGTTAGCCTCACACACTTTATTAACTCAATACTTTACTTTTAAGACGTATTAACTCCTCAATGGTTAGAACCGAAATGCATTAAACTGTTGAATGTCGTTAAAAGTAAGTAGCGGCCTGTTACTCTCCCACTGCTGAGAATAGGCCTCTTCTTTCGTTTTTGGAGAGAAGGGTTGGAGCTAAGACCTACCGCGCTGCTCCAATGCGGATTGGTAGGTACCACATATCTCCAAAATTCTCTAGAGATAAGCAGGTTTCCTCACGATGTTTTCCTTCACGATGATGTGATATCGCGTGCGGATAATATCAGTGTGGTGTGCAACAGACTTTATATGGATTGTGCGGTTCAAGTGCGGGTAGATGAACAAAATAATGACTGTAGTACTCGGGAACGAAGACGCCGCGGCGCTCCAGTCAGTTCGTGACCACGGTGGATGCAACTCTGCCGAAACGTAGAACCTTATACAAAGGTAATCGATTATAACGCGATATGACCCGTATGTTTATTTAATAATCAGTATGAATCGCGAAAGTTTAAAATCTACTGATGTTTTCCTTCACCGAAAAGCGTGTGATAAATTGCAATTATCAATTAGACACATAAGTTTTAACAGAAAAACTCATTGGTGTCTGCCCGGGTTCGAACCCATGACCTCCTCGAAAGAGTCGCACGGTGTTACCGCTGGGCTACCACAGCTAAATGTCGTTGACAATTATAAAAATTACTAGTACGCATATCTAACAGAAGCTACCACCATGAAGGGCTAAAACATGTAAATGTTTCGTCAAGTCCGGTATTCTTTTATACTATGATTCACTTCTTCTTTGTCAAAATAAATTAGTTTCTTCCGCACAAACATAATAAAAGTACAGTCGGTCCCCATTTTCGCGAATGAAGGAAGTTGCCCTAAGTGCCATTAAAGTCTGCAACTCATTAATGCCCCTGATCTGCGCCGTTATGTCTCAATAGGCTATACTTGGTCTAGAATATTGTTTAATATAATCACTTTAATATAATTTTTTTTTTCTTTATTGTTTCTCTTCACACAAAATAACAATAGTAATGGTGACATTCTTAAGGGTACAAATAGAAGTGGTGTGAGAGACTGATCGCTGTACTAGGTGACCTGTGTTACAGACAACAGGCTCCCACCCTCGAACATCATAAGAGTAATACACTGTATAAATGCACAAATGTATAAGAGGAAAAAAAACAATTTAACTAAACTTAATATACATAATAATTATAAGATATATGTAATAATTAAACTAGAATTAATATTATTAAGATGTGTGATCATTAATGTATATAAGAGTGTGTGTGTGTGTGTGCGTGTGTGTAAAAGGAATATTAATATTGAATGTTTGTTAACTTACAATGCTTATCAAACCTTCTGTTTCATTGTAGTCGAGATCGATTAACCATGAAATAAGTTTCTTTTTACAGTTTGACTTTGGTAATGAGTAGATTGAAAGGGCTTTATTTGCTTTATTATATAGGTTTTCAAGTTCATTTTAACTACATTTTTTTACATCATAATCACTGCTTTAGTTCTGCATATCATAGTACTATGGAAAGTCCGTATCAGTGTCTGTCAGTTAGCGATACGCAAAAACTACTCAAGGGGTTGTCATTAAAAAGTTTCCAAGAGACAGAGTAGTTCATAAGAAAGGATTTGATGTATCATGTTATATGCTTTTTAATTCGGTTAGAAGATGGCAATAATACATAAATAAGCTGAGGTACCCCAGCGGTAACACCGTGCGACTGTTTCGAGGAGGTCACGAGTTTAAACCCAGACAAATACTAATTAGTTTTTCTGTTAAAACTTATGTGTCTAATTGATAATTGCAATTTATCACACGCTTTTCGATGAAGGAAAACACCGTGAGGAAACCTGTATATCTCCAGAGAATACCATGTGTAACCTACCAATCCGCATTGGAGCAGGGTGGTTGGTCTTAGTTCCAATACTTCTCTCCGAAAACGGAGTGAAGAGGCCTATTCATAGCAGTGGGATAGCAACAGGCCGCTACTTATGGCAATAATTCCTTGAAACAGTTAAACTATTAGGGAGCTTAAAACGGAAACACCGCCCTTTGAGATATCATCCAATCCTATCACTTCCTAATGTCTAATCCGAATCATACCGATCATTTATCAGATATTGAATTGATAGTGCCATATAGTGATGCTAAGTATTATATTCCGATTTGTGGTTAAAATCACTTAGTTAAGATGAAACAGAAACTCTCTTGGAAATAATAAAATAAACATTTGCATTTCCCGATATCTCCTAAAAATATCCATGCACGTACATATATAACACACAAATTCTTAACACACACACACACACACACACACACACACACACACGCAAAAATACTCATGATCTAATATAATATTATTATTTATGATTTGATTAATGGTAAATATGATAATGTAATTAATGTTCATTTTAGTAATTTCATACGGCAGTTTTTTTTTTTTAATTAATAATAAATAAATAAATAAATATATGGGACACTTACATACACGGTCGTGCGTCCCCAAAGTAAGTAACTTAATACTTGTGTTATGGTAGACAGACAACTGGTGAATATATACTTATATATTTTCTAAATACATACTTAAATACAAATAAACACCCAGGCTCAAAGACCAACAAATTCATTTTTTTTTTATACAAAATGTTGGCCCTCGGCGGGAATCGAACCCGCGACCCGCGGAGCTGAAGGCAGGAACACTACCCACTGCGCCAACGAGCCAGTCAGTTGTCCTAGAACTTTCTTGAATGTGGAATAGCGGGGATCCCTAGCACAAGTAATATTCATTACTTAAAAGGTGGTCCCCGGCAGATATAATGTAACTTATAGTATTAAGCGAAAGAAATAAACAAATAAATTATAATTTGTAGTGGTTGTAGCAATCAATTTTTTCTCATTACTTTTGCCTTACATATATTTTCTTGTTTTCAAGAACAATATTTATATACGTATTTCCTGTTAAAGACAAAGACAACGTAGAAACGACCGCTAACTGCCATCGAGGCCCTAACGTTATTGAACACTAACGCAATATTGCATTCCAACTTCGTACTGTATTGTTTTATGTACATTCCCTTACGTGCTGCAGTAATAAAACATATGGCGTAATATAATCGTGTATTCTATACAGATGTGAGTCGTTGACCATACAAGATGATCTTAGAAAACAGATCAAGAAATAGACCCCACGACAACATCGTTGCGCTATTTTTTGTTTATGTGCAAAAACAAAATCTTTGCGTTTTTTTTCCATGTATAAACAATGACTGCCTTTTTTTCTTTCTGTATAAAAACAAAATGTTTGCGTTTTTTTTATATTCTGTGTAATAAGAATATCTTTAGTTTTTTGTTTCAGGGCAAAAACAAAAACTGCGTTTTTTTCTGTATAATAACAAAACTTTTTTGTTTCTGTGCAAAAACAAAACCTGCGTGTTTTGTTTCTGTGTAATAACAAAGTCACTGCCTTTTTTGTTTCTGTGTAATAAAACAATCTTTGCGTTTTTTATTTCTGTGCTAAAACAAACACAGCGCCTTTTTTTTGTGTAATAACAAAATCTTTCCATATTTTTTTCAACTGTCCAATAATATATAATGCGATTTTTTATCGTAGTCTAGTAGTTTAGTGTCGACTAACTAAATGTTGTTTTGAGAAGATTGATGATATATATTCTATTTACTTCGCGGACTATAGCAAAATAATTTTATTATTACTTTTGTGGAAGAAGAGGCGCACAAAGTCGCGGCTGCATTTTGTTTAATACAAATGATTGAATCTAGCAAATGTAATCGGTTTTTCCTATAACAATCAAATGCCGAAGAAACTCTTAAAGTATTTCCGTTAGCTGGAACAACGTCGACAAACCTGTACCAGACGTTTCTCAAAACGCGCCAACTTTTAAAGCCAAAGAACTAAAACAATAAAAAGGAATCTCGGGCTGTTCGCTATTCTTATTGTGTTCAAATTGTGTTTATTTAAACTAATATATAAAGCTGAAGAGTTTGTTTGTTTGTTTGATTTTTTGAACGCGCTAATCTTAGGCACTACTGGACCGATTTGAAAACTTTTTTGAGTGTAAAATAGTCCATTAATCGAGGAAGGCTATAGGCTACTGGTATATAATATCACACTAAGATGAATAGAATATAATAGCCTAAAGTAAGTTGACCTACCGTGTGGTATCCGGCTGAATAGAATAGTACCACCCTCTTTTCTTACCGAGGTGTCGTAAAAGGCGATTAAGGTAAGACGACCCGCCGTGTGGTATCCGGCTGAGTAGAATAGACCAACCTCATTTCTTACCGAGGTGTCGTAAAAGGCGACTAAGGTAAGTTGACCCACCGTGTGGTATCCGGTTTAGTAGAATAGACCACCCTCTCTTATCGAGGTGTCGTAAAATACGACTAAGGTAAGTTGACGTCAGGCAGGCGGCCGGTTGTAAAAACGCAGCCAAATCATATCACAACATGTTTGTAACATGTTGTGCCGACCCCACTTAGAGTGGGATAAGGGCAGGAGGATGATGACTAAGATGAATAGAAGAGGAGCATAATCTTAGAAAGTACTGGACCGATTTTCAAAATTCTTTCAGTGTAAGATAGTCTATTAATCGAGGAAGGCTATAGGCTATATAACATCACGCTTAGATGAATAGGAGAGGAGCAGCAGTAAAAAAATTGCGAAACGCCAAAAGTTAAAGCTTTCCTTGCTTGCGGTACATTAACGGTGAAAGTTATTCAAAAATCTCTTGTAATTAACTTACGATAACTACTTTTATGATCAAAATTTCAATTTGGGAATAAATTTGTGATACACAGATTTCCATGCAAGCGAAGCTGCTGGCACAGCTAGTTTTATAATATGTATGTATGTAGATTTTTCACATAGTAAGTAAGTAGCAGTCTGTTACTATCCGACTGCTTGGAATAGGCCTCTTCTATCTGTTTTTTGAGAGAGGGAGCTAGAACCTACCACGTGCTCCAATGTGAATTGGTAGGTTACACCATAAATATCCCCAGAATTTTCTACAGATATGCAGGTTTCGTAAAGATGTTTTCCTTCACCGAAAAGCGTGTGATTAATTACAATTATCAATTAGACACATTAGTTTAAAAACTCATTGGTGTCTGCCCGGGTTTGACCCCGTGACGTCCTCGTAAGAGTCGCTCGGTGTTACCGTTAGGTTATCACAGCTCATATTTTTCACGGTCACACTGATTAATCGGTATCTCTCACTCGATCTTCCAACTTTTGACAACTTTTGCAAACTTTTATAAAATGCATCCATCTTGTTCACCCAATTATCTTCAAAAGTTTGTCTCGTATTTTTTACTGTTGTATATTATAAAAGGAGTGGCTTTCCTACTATCACAATGGAAAAAGGTATCCTCCCTCCTTCAGGGGGAAAAATTATGCTTAAATCTACCACGCTTCTAATAAAGAGCTTTAGATGTTTAGCGAAAGTTTGAATACGCCAGACTTACAACAGGGTAGGGTAGCTTTAATTTGGAGTATTGTGTATGGAATTAATTATAGAATTTGTCTTGCTGAGGTAATGTTCTCCTATTTTATATTTATTAATTTACTATCTAGTAAATAAGACTCATAATATTCCCGCCCTTGACCCACTCTAAGTGGGGTCGGCACAACATGTTATAAACATGTTGTTACATGAGTTGGCTACGTATTTTACGACCGGCTGCCTGCTTGACGACAACTTACCTTAGTCGCCTTTTACGACACCTTGGTAAGAAAGAGGGTGGTCTATTTTACTCAACCAGATAACACACGGCGGGTCAACTTACCCTAGTCGCCTTTTACGACAGTTCAGTAAGAAATGAGGGTGCTCTATTTACTCAGCCGGATATCACACGGCGGGTCGACTTACCTTATTCGCTTTTATGACACCTCGGTAAAAAATGAAGGTTGCATTCAGTCGGATACCACACGGCGTAGTTATGATACTGTTATATGCATTTAATTTTTTTAATCTATCAGATATTAGTACTAAGGAACACACTGCGTGATCTATTTATTTTATTTATTTTTATACATAGACAAGAGAAAGAAAAAGTAAAAGAAGCACATGCATAAAGGCGGACTTATCCCTAAGCTGTGATGGCCTAGCGGTGCGACCGTGTGAATCTCTAGAGACGATCATGGGTTCAAACCCGGGCAGACACCAATAAGTTTTTCTATTAAAACTTATGTGTCCAATTGATAATTGCAATTTATCACACGCTTTTCGGTGACGCAAAACATCGTGAGGAAACCTGCATGTCTCTAGAGAATTCCGGGGATATGTGTAACCTACCAATCCGCATTGGAGCAGCGTGGTAGGTCTTAGCTCCAATCCTTCTCTCCAAAAATGGAGAGAGGAGGCCTATGTCCAGCAGTGGGATAGTAACAGGCCGCTACTTACTTATCCCTAAAAGGGATCTCTTCCAGTAACAGAAAATAAAATTAATAAAATTAATAAAATCTACGCATCACTTTTAATAAAAGTTCCTTTAAAAGTTCCTGAAAGCTTGAGTTATGTTCCGACTCACAATTTATTGATGTGAACTTGAAGAAATAGGTTCTAATAAATTGGAGTAATATATTTCTGTAAAGTTCGTAAAATGGTTAAGAAAGCAACGACCTAAGAATAGATGAACGAATGAATGCTTTATTTTTTTAATAAAAGTGGGTGTAATCCTGATTAGAATAGACCACCATCATTTCGTACCGATTGTTGTAAACGATAACTAAGGTAAGTCGACATCAGGCAGACGGTCAGTCGTAAAATATCTAGCCAAAAACATGTAACAACATGTTTAAACCATGTTGTGCCGACTCCACTTAGAGTGATAAGTCCAGGAGAACGATGTGAGTGTGATCGTTGCACGTATATGATACACACATACTACTTCACATATGAACTTTTTTTTATATATATCCTACTAGAATTATAAATGCAAAAATTTGTAAGTATGGATGTATGTTTGTCTCTCTTTTACAGCGAATCCGCTGAACCAATATCGATAAAATTTGGCACAATTATTTGCTATACACTGAGGTAATATATAGTCTTTAGATATATAAAAACCCATTCTGCCGGAACAGGATGACATTGGAAAGCGGCATCTATTATCAAACTATCATGGGACAACAGTCCATGTGAAAGAAGTTGTGAATAAAACATGTTTTAAACACGTTGTTACTTGATTGGGCTAGTTTTTAAGTCTGCCTGTCGTCAACATACCTTAGTCGCCCTTTACAAAACCTCGATAAAATATGAGAGCGATCTAATTTACTCAGCCGGATAGAATATGGCCGGTCAACTTATCTTAGTCGCCTTTTACGACACCTCGATAAGAAATGAGGGTGGTATATTCTTTTCTGCCGGATACCAACGGGCACTGTTATGATATACACCCAAACCGAAGAACCAAGAAATGGGTTTTAGAAAATGGTAGCCCAAAATGGTAGATGGGAATCGAAACAAATTGAATCTTCAAAAAAGACTGAACGCAAGTGCTAACAGTGTCGACTCACGATTTGCAAAAATTGCATCGTACGTTATAGTAGACTATAAAATTATTTTATCTCTGATTTAGAATATCGAAAACATGTTGATAGTTGTAAGAATAAGTGAAACACGTAAGTTACAGATGAAATAGGCTTTAATAAATGAGCATCAGTTTTTCACTGCGAAGTTGAGAATTCATGAAATTGCTGAAAATTGAAATGCATGAAACACGTTCCGACTTGCGATCCGTGCATTCGAAGCAATAAGTGAAAATAAATAACACATTTGGATTGACGCGTTGTTCTTATTACGTTTGCTGTTGAATGTGTACGAGACATGTTTGAACATGTTTCAATGAACTATGTTAGAATATGTCAAAATAAAATATAATAATATAATGTCTTCGCTGATCCTAAATAAGAGTCCACGAAAAAATGAAACTTTATTTTGGGTTATTATTTGATACGAACCTAAACCGGTTTTTTTCTTTTTTTACTAAACTGTTGAGGATTATTTGGATTTTTAAATAATATGTTTTCATAAATGTCAAATATTTTGAAAACACTGTAATTACAAGTATTTTATAGAATTAGGCGTTACTTTGCGGAGATCCATAATACAAAAGTAATAATAAAATTATTTTGCTATAATCCAAAAAAAATCGATTTTGGTCGTGGAGTCTATTTCCTGATGATGCTTCGGTTGCGGGGCGAAACGATTGTGAGTTTGTGATAATGAACGTATATAGTGCTTGTGTATCGTGGTGGCGGTGGTGGAGGTTTGTGCATGTGTTTTTTACGACTCCTGCATGTATCAGGTATGATAACCGATTGTCCACTCTACATTTAGAGCATTATATATATTTTCTATTTTACTTCATCGCGGATTATAGCAAAATAATTTTATTATTACTTTTGTAAATACAAGTATTGTTTATAGGTAAAAGTTATAGTGTTGATGCATTTTCTTAGTTTAGTTTCGATTTAATACGGTTGCCAAAAGTTCGAAGACTATTAAATAAGTTCTGACCTACTTTTTGTCATTAGTTTTTGATAATATAGGTCAAGTGTCAATTCCATCTTCAAGTTACCTTTGTAAACAACACTATATTAGCCAAAATTGTTTCATAAGTAGCATTTATATCAGAAGTACAATGCTGACTTTTCTACTAAAAGTTTGTAACGAAAATTGAACGGCATACTTAGTTACGTTGATGTAAGTTATTTTTGTTGATTTATTTTTATAAAACTCGAGATTGAATTTAGAATTTTTGTTTTATATTTGAAATCACATATAATTTAAATTCATCTATATCTAGAGAGTAATAATATATAATAGTAAAACAATAACATATAACATTTTGACATTGTTCGGTGCATATTCGCACCTTACACATAACAGCATAAATACGGACGCGCGGCGCCGCCGCATTCAGTTTTGCATTCGTCTACCAGCAGCGCGAACAACGCGCGCCCCCCGGCATTTATAGTTTTAAGAGCATTAGTTTATAGTAGCATAGTTTAAGTAATCATTTATCATTAGTTTTATTATATGTTTGGGTAGAAAACAATTCTTCCCCTTACATTTTGGTTCTTCGAGCCGGAGAAGCCTTCCCCTTACAGATATTATATCTTAATTGTAACACCGCTTAAGAGCGATAGAGTTAAGTGAGTAGGTTTAAACTTAGTAAGAATTTTAAATTATAATATGTGTCCCGTATAGCAGAGCGAAAGAAAACTGAATGTAGGTGGCTAAACACTTTTTCCTTACGTGACGATATAACAAACCGTGCCAAGGAAATGAATTTCAAAACTTAATTTCCATCCACCAATATTTGTTTTATTGTTAGTAGAATAACCTAAAACTTCACTTATAGTAACACTATTTATATATAAAGAAATATAGATAAAAATTACTCATCATGTCCACAAGCGAGTTTATTGCAACTTTATTATCGTCATATCGTGTATTATATAAACAAATAATGAAAGTGTTTTCATACGATAGTATTGCGACATTGTGTCGTGTGTCTTTGACGAGCAAAAATATAAAAGACTCGCCCCCTATGACACGTGGCAGACTCGCTGCGTAGCCTCTACGACACGTGACAGACTCACCACGGACCTGTTGGGACACGTGAATGACTAGCCACGTACCTACTGTGACACGTGAATGACTAGCCACGTACCTACTGTGACACGCGATGGTCTCACCGGGCGCCCGTTATGACACAGGCAGACCCGCTACGCGTACGCTGCGACACCTGAAGGACTCGCTACGCACCTACTACGAGCCGCTAAAGTCAAACCGCGTGCACGTTATAACACGTGACAGACTCACCACGCACCCGTTGGGACTCGTGAAAGACTATCCACGTACCTGCTGTGACACGCGATGATCTCACCGCGCGTCTGCTGTGATACAGAGCAGACTCGTTACCGTTCTACAACACATACGATAGTATTGCGACATCGTGTCGTGTGTCTTTGACGAGCAAAAATATAAAAGACTCGCCCCCTATGACACGTGGCAGACTCGCTACGCACCTACTACGACCTACTACTACCTGCTACACCTACCGCTAAAGTCAAACCGCGCACACTGTTACGGTTGTTAGCTGCGCACGGGATGGATTTCCGAAACGCGTCCCGAGGTTACAATAGATGGAACTACGCCGGCGGTTAAGCTCAAACTCTCTTAGGAATTACAAGGTGTGCCTATATATAGCCTAACGTTAAGCGTCAGTTAGACGTTATAGCGTCTCTTGTCAGCACTATTTGCCTAGGGACTTAGGATATAACAGCAAGTTATGACACTGGTAACAGACTCGCTATGCGCCCACTACGTGACGTGACGTACTTGCTACGATGCTGCTGTGCCACTTGAAGGTCTCACCGCGCTTCTTCTATGATACAGGGCTAACTCACTTCGCGCCCGCTACGACAAGTTACGGACTCACTATGCGTCCGCTATGACACGTTACAGACTCACTACGCGACCGCAACGACAAGGTAAAGACTCACTACGCGTCCGCTATGACTCGTTACGAACTCACCATACTACGGCTGTGACTTACGATAGACTCGCCACGCTCCCATTATGACATGCGACAGACTTACCGTGCACATTTACTTTCCCATTGCATTATCGAATCCCAATGAGTTTTCGATAATTCTACCCTAACGATAATATGACGTAATTATCATCGTTTCAAGGAGATTACTCGACGATACAGGGAACTTGTTGCAACACACTCGCTCGTGGAGGTGATGGCTTAGTCTAAACTCACTTGCATTGAGTGGTACGACGGGGGCGCGCGCATGGTAGGCGCTTGCGCCGCCCGCGTACACGTGCCGGGTGTACCCCGCCAGCGTGCCCGGTTGTACCGACCGAACCCGGTTATACCGACCGTGACATCCCGATCCTTGGGAGCACTGACACACTACGAGCGCACGTGATCTGGGTACACTGAAACAAAAGAAAACAGTTTATTAATACATACATGATAATGATGATGATGACTTTCACGGCTAATCAAATTGACCAATATTGATCAAATTTGGTACCTACAACGCCGTGTGGTATCCGGCTGAATAGAATAGTACCACCCTCTATTCTTACCGAAGTGTCGTAAAAGGCGACTAAGGTAAGTTGACCCGCCGTGTGGTATCCGGCTGAGTAGAATAGACGACTCTCATTTCTTACCGAGGTGTCGTAAAAGGCGACTAAAGTAAGTTGCCGTCAGGCAGGCGGCCGATCGTAAAATACGTAGCCAAATCATATGACAACATGTTTATGATATGTTGTGCCGCCCCCACTTAGAGTGGGATAAAGGCAGGAAGAGGATGATTGATAAAATTTGGTACAATGTATCGATGTATATATCCCATCATATGCTACTAATATTATAAATTCGAAAGTTTGTAGGTATGGATGTACGTTTGTTACAGTTTCACGGCGAATCCTATGAACCAATATCGATGAAATTTGGCACAATTATACATACAGGCTGTAGAAATCCTGTTTATTCTACAGGAATAGTAAGACATTGAAAAGCGCCAGATATTATCGATCTATCACACGACAATAGTACACGCGAACGAAGTCGCGGGTAAAATCTAGTATAGAAATATGTAGGTTTTTATAAAATTCATAGGTATCTTGTAAGAATCAACAGATATATTGTCCATTTTTCCAATTATCTACTAAATTGTGGATTTAATTATACAGTCCAAGATCCAAGTTATACATAAATGAAAAAAAAACAATTAACGCTCATTTATCATGCGATAGAATGAAAAACAATTGAATCGACATAAAGATTTTTTTAGTACGTGACAATTTTCGTTAACCATCTAAAAATTATTTCGTACAAAAAAGATCACTAAGATGTTTCGACCATAAAACGAATCAATATTAAAGACACAGTGCCTCCCAGCACTAAAAAAAAGTAAACGAAACTTATTTTCCAATCTTAGTCCCCGACCACGTGTTACAGCCATTCCAAAGAAGCCTTAAGAAAAGGCAAACAGGGTCAACTTATGGTAAACAGCAAATTAACCCTTATGCCTTTAACAACACGATCTGAATACCCAGACCTAGATTTAGCCTACTAGGGAAATCAGTTGTACGATTTCTTTGCTCGATTCTAACCCTTATCCTATACGTAATAAGAGTTGTTACCTTTTTTTATTTCAACCACACAAAGATGTTGAAATATAGTCCTTATGGTGTACATGTTATGTACTATATAAACATTTTAATTCAGCCAAACATACAGCTGTAATACCCATGTTATTGTAACGCAAACTTTATTCCCTACGCCTTGAGAATTACTTTGGGTGCTAGATTTGCAGTTTTCTTGCTTGTCTTTTGTGATAAGAGTGAGTGTAAATTATGTATGGAAGTTGAACAAATACGCCACCATGTGTCCGCTACGACTCTCATCAAACTTGCACGCTGGCTACGCGCTACGCCGCCTCTACGAACAGTAGCGTCAACAGAACAGTACTAAAATATTTTCTCCTTCTATTTATATAATCTAATTTTATAATTTTTATAATATTATCTATTACATAATAAACATTATTGTATCTTGTGTACAGTTTTATAGGTAAAGCTTGTTTTATAGAACTCGACGATCTTATAAAAATGTTACTAATTTTAATTTTATTGATTTATTTTAATTATTATTTTCTAATTTTAATAATAACTTTAATATGTCGATTTAAATGAACGTAAATTTGATCAGCGAACGTATTTGATATAGTCATAGTAAATATACCAACGTTCACTAAATACGTATCAAATGAACAATTAAATATATTGAATATTTTATAATCCAAAGCATTAAGTAAGTAAGTAACGGCCTGTTACTATCCCACTGCTGGGCATAGGCCTCCTCTCTCCATTTTTGGAGAGAAGGGTTGGAGCTAAGACCTACCACGCTGCTCCAATGCGGATTGGTAGGTTACACATATCCCTAGAATTTTCTAAAGATATGCAGGTTTCCTCACGATGTTTTCCTTCACCGAAAAGCGTGTGATAAATTGCAATTATCAATTAGACACATAAGTTTTAATAGAAAAATTCATTGGTGTCTGCCCAGGTTTGAACCCATGATCGTCACTAGAGATTCACACGGTCGCACCGCTAGGCCATCACAATCCAAAGCATATGATCATAATATTATTTTCGTATAGCACTTTTTATTTAAAGTAACGGCCTGTTAGTATCCCATTGCTAGGCATAACCCTCCTGTCTCCAATTTAACTGAGATGTCGGAGCGAAGATCCACCACGCTAATTTTGGATTGGTAGGTACACATATTTCCAGAATTCTCCAGAGATATGCAGGCTTTCTTTACCGAAAAGCATGTGATAATATCAATCACATAAGTTTTAACAGAAAATCATATGTGATCATGATGATCTGATAATTTCATAATGATGGTGACGATGTCATGATCATTTGAACCCGAGAACCCCTCATAAGAGCTGCACGGTATCACCGCTAGACTATCATAGCTTATAGTTAATTTGTGATAATTTTAATTATTAATTATTTTTTAAATAGGGGGCCTTTATATGAAATCGATTTTTCTGTGAAGCTCTTAATACATAAGACTATTATCCTCTTACCCTTATCCCACTCTAAGTGGGTTCGGCACAACATGTTACAAACATTTCACGTGATTAGGCTACGTATTCAACGAACGGCCGCCTGCCTGACGTCAACTTACTTAACCAAATTATGTGACAGCATGTTTATAACATGTCTTGCCGACCCCACTTAGAGTGGAATAAAGGCAGGAAGATGACATAAGACACTAATTTTGAGGGACGAGAAAATTATTTCACAATTAAATTTTTCTGCCAACAGTACTAGCCGCGCCTACCACACAAGAATAAAACGCATATTAGCTAACCATATTTGTTGCCGCGACATGATTGGCCACCGTACGTGCTCCCGTGATATTTATGGTCGCCGATTTAGAGACCGTTGCTCTGATTCCAGCCTCTATTTGCTGCCTGGATGTGATTCTCTACAAATTAAAGGTTTCAAAGCTGTGGTAGCCCAGCGGTGTGACCGTGCGACTCTGTCGAGCAGGTCACGGGTTCAAACCCGGGCAGACACCAATGAGTTTTTCTGTTAAAACTTATGTGTCTAATTGACAATTGCAATTTATCACACGCTTTTCGGTGAAGGAAAACATCGTGAGGAAACCTGCACATCTCTAGAGAATTCTGGAGATATGTGTAACCTACCAATCTGCATTGGAGCAGCGTGGTAGGTCTTAGCTCCAATCCTTCTCTCTAAGAATGGAGAGAAGAGGCCTATTCTCAGCAGTGGGATAGTAACAGGCCGCTACTTACTTACTACTAAAGGTTTCAAATTATGTTACGTTCAGCATCTTCCTGCCTTTATCCCACTCTAAGTGGGGTAGGCACAACATGTTATAAACATGTCACATGATTTGGCTACGTATTTTACGAACGGCCGCCTGCCTGACGTCAATTTAACTTAGTCGTATGTTACGACACCTCGATGAGAAAGAGGGTGGTGTATTCTACTTAACCGGATACCACACGGTGAGTCAACTTACCATAGTCGCCTTTTACGACACCTCAGTAAGAAATGAGGTTGGTCTATTCTACTCAGCCGGATACCACACGGCGGATCGACTTACTTTAGTCGCCTTTTACGACACCTCGGTGAGAAAAGAGGGTGGTACTATTCTACTCAGCCGGATACCACACGGCTATTGTATATGCATCATCATTCTTCAAATTCAAATTCAAAATATTCTTTATTCAATTTAACTTGTAAACAAGAGTTTTTAAACTCAACTGTAATGCTGGTTTGCTAAGCTGTTCCTAGTGAATTATTATAAATCATACAGAATTATTTTTTTAATTTTATTTTTTTATATTTGCACTATATTTTAGTAAAAACAGTATAAAATTCTGTTCAAAAGATTTTGAGAAAATTAATCACATACAGACAGACAGCTTTTGAAGACTTTATTTTATATAAGTATTCTGAATCTTGGAAACGGCTCCAAAGATTTTCATGAAATTCAGCATGTAGGCGGTTTTTGGAGGGATAAATTCATCGAGCTAGGTTTCATTATAAAAATTAATACGATACGAGATTTTTCTCCCTGTTTTCGGGAACTAAACAAATGCTAAAATTTAGTATGTATATTTTATATTTTTATTGATATTTTAGCTACGCCATGTGGTATCCGGCTGAATAGAATAGTACCACCCTCTTTCCTTACTGATGTGTCAAAAAAGGCGACTAAGGTAAGTCGACTCGCCGTATGGTATCTGGCTGAGTAGAATAGATCACCTTCATTACTTACCGAGGTGTCGTAAAAGGCGACTAAGGTAAGTTGACCCACCGTTTGGCATCCGGTTGAGTAGAAAAGACCACCCTCTTTCTTACCCAGGCGTCGTAAAATACGAATAGGGTAAGTTGATGTCAGGCAGGCGGCCGATCGTAAAATACGTAGCCAAATAATTTGACATGTTTATAACATGTTGTGCCGACCCCACTTTAAGTGAGATAAGGGCAGAAAGATATATATTGATATTTTAGCTGCCAATTATAAAGTTGTGATAGCTCACCGGATAATGGAAACTGGATAATAAGTAGTAATAATACCCTGGATCAAGGCCTACCTACCCAATTTTTTTTTCCAGTTTCATCTTTTTTATATCTTTAAAAAAATTACTTTTACTATTACTAAGTTACTCAGGTACTTACGATTATAATATAAGTATGAATTACATCATACTTTTTTCGACCACTGTGAAGGCTCAGTAATTCATAAAACAATAAAGAATTATATATTACCCAACCGCCCAAATTAAATGTGGCCCACAAAAAAGTTTCCAATTATTTCCACGGCAGTAATATCGTAATTATCAACGGGCCCCACTGAGTACGGATTTCCACGCAAATATTTCATTAACCGAAACAATTATAACCCGGTCGTACTACGGCGACTGCGGTCTTGCTCAATTAAAAATAAAACCAGCTTATATGTGGCCAAGCTATGATAGCACAGTGAGATCGCTTTGCTCCAGAGAGTCGTGACTTCAAATCCGAGACAAACACCGACGAATAATTTATAGAATCCAAAAAATAGTAATTATAAAACAAAAAAGGAAAGTAGCGGCCTATCACTCTGCCACTGGGGATAGGTCTCTATCCAGGATAAGGATTGGAGCTAAGAACTACCACGCTGCTCCAATGCGGATTGGTAGGTTACACATATCCCCAGAATTCCCTAGAGATATGCAGGTTTCCTCACGATGTTTTCCTTCACCGAAAATGTGAATGTGAAAATGTGATAAATTGAATTTATCAATGCCTGTATGTGTGTGTGTGTGTGAGAGAGAGAGGGAGAGAGAGAGAGAGAGAGACAGCTAAAATTAGGCCGTAAAATACATACACAAAATCATGTGACATATTCATAACATTTTATGCCGACCCCACTTAGAGTGGGATAATGGCAGGATTATAATGATGTTCATATCGATAATGACCATTCTACCCTTTATTTGACGGTATTATTAGGTTAAATAAAAGAACTTATTAATGATTTTTTTTTTCGTTTCCTTATTGCTTGTCAAGCCCACATTTCAGCAGTGAAATAGTTAAATTTGATTAATGATTCAATAAAGCGTTCACAACTTTCTCCTTTTAATTTTTCACCACACACCGTTAAATTGTAATGATTTTATCGTTAACCATCTATGAACGTTAAATAAATTATGCTCACTGAAGTATGCAGTAATAGTTAGTTAGTGAACACGCAGGTTAACCTTGCAGGTAAAAGGTGTGAAATCAAACTCTGCCGCGTTCCCAAATTTCAAAACTGGATTTTTATAAGTAACAAGATGTGGCCACGACTTTGCCCTCAAATCAGTGTCACAAAATATGTATTTCAGTTAATTCACATAATTGAATTTAAACTATCTATACATAATTAATGTATAGATTCCGGCTATACTCACGTGTTATTTTATCGGATGAGCCCGACTAGTTTCAAGCCCATACGGGGCTCTTATTCATGAGCTCTTTACGCGGCGTTATCGCGGCGGGAACAGCGTGTAGCAGCTCGCAGGGCGCGACCCGAGAGTTCAAATATTTCAATTATAATTAAATTAATTAAATTAAAAATAAATTATATTAATTAAATTAAAAATTAAATATTACAATTCACATTTTGGCCAAAACCACACTCATCAACCCCATGTGTTATCCAGAACCAACAGAATCAGTTTAGCCGAAGAATGTACTATTATTTCTATTATTCCTCAAGAGGTGCACTATCGTTAAGGAAAAACCATATAAAAATTCGCTAATTTTGGGTCTATATCTACTCACATATAAAGCGAAAGAGTTTGTTTGTTTGAACGCGCTAATCTCAGGAACTACTGGACCAATTTGAAAAAATATTATTATTATCTCTTTTGTTTATTTATATACAAATTAACATTATATTTTTAAATAAATATAAAAAAATTGTTGACCACAGGCAGCGGAAAAAGTACTCAAGCTACCAGTGGCTAGGGCTCCAGACTGAGGAACCTCCTCACAATCCGTGCCGTCTCAAGCAAAACTGCCTTTTGTATCCTTCGCTTGATCCAACAACTAAGTGAGAGCCTCTTAAGATATTGGTCGAGGCTCTTCGCGATAAGACCATTAACCGACACAATTGGAATAATTATTGTTAAATCTATATCCCACATGGCGGTTATCTCATGATCTACGTCAAGATATTTAGTTAATTTTTCTTTTTCAGCTCTTATGAGATTATCGTCATGCGGAACAGTGATATCTACAATAATTACCCGACGCGCTTACCGATCTACGAAAACTATATCAGGTTTATTGGCCACAATATACCTGTCAGTGATAATAGACCGGTCCCAGTAGAGCAAACCACGATCATTATTATTAAGATTTTTATTTACTAAGATAGTCTATTTATTGACGAAGGCTATAGGCTATATAACACGCTACGGTGGATAGGAGAGGAACAGGAGCATTTCACGTTAGACCACGTAGAGATACTGTGAACAAAGTTTTGAGCATCTCTACGTGATCTAATGAGTTATTCTGGGCATTCTTATGAGGCCAGGTTTCGGGTCCGTATGTCATCACTGCCGACACGCACTGTTCGAAGACTTTGGTTTATAACGGATTTTAGGTTACGGTTTATGGTTTGCGATTGCAATTGCTTTGCGATTTTGGTCGTGGAGTCTATCTCCTGATGATGCTTCAGTTGTGGGGCGAAACGATTGTTGAGTTTGTGATAGTGAACGTATGTGATTGTGTATTGTGGTGGCGGTGGTGGAGGTTTGTACATGTGTTTTTACGAATCCTGCACGTATCAGGTATGATAACCGATTGTCCACTCTGCATTTAGCATTATATATATTTTCTATTTTACTTCATCGCGGATTATAGCAAAATAATTTTATTATTACTTTTGTATTATGAATCTCCGCAAAGTAACGCCTAATTTTATAAATTGTTTATGGCTTTTTAACATTTTTATTTTGTTTCTTTGGTGCTACCGTAACGCCTAACGCTATATAATAATTAGCTCAGACCATTAATACTAAAATTTTCACATGCGACTTTATATACGCAAGTATAAAAATTGCGTCAATTAATTCGGCTCATTGTACTCACCTGGACCATTCATACCAATTAATAAACCAACATTAATTAGGAACCGACATACACGAATCGTAATCGACCAATTGTTATCGCGCAATCGATTACCATTCCATTATCACATAGATAACAATGACGCAATCAATTTATTTAATGGAAACATCGTTCACTCTTCCTTTTGTTGGGTAAGGACGTTTACTGCTAACGATACGACTACGATGATTTAATAATTATCGAATCCAATATTCCAGTATATTAAATAGTGAATGTTGGAAGAGAAAATAGTCAAAATTTAAGTGGGGTCACTCTAAGTGGGGTCGGCACAACATGTTATCATGTTGTCACATGATTTAGCTACTTTTTTACGACCGGCCGCCTGCCTGTCATCAACTTACCTAAGTCGTATTTTACAACACCTTGGTTAGAAAGAGGGTGGTCTATTCAACTTAACCGGATAGCACTCGGTGGGTCAATTTACCTTAGTCGCCTTTAACGACACCTAGGTAAGACTCGACACTTCGGTAAGAAATTTGGGTGGTCTATGCTAGGCAGCCGGATGACACACGGCGGGTCGACTTACCTTAGTCGCCTTTTAGGACACCTCGGTAAGAAATGAGGGTGGTACTATTCTATTCAGCCGGATACCATACGGCGTATTTCTTATTCTAATGCTCTTATCCCTCTCTCCACTCCACTTTTACTCCACTCCACTGTGTGGTTCGTCACAACATGTTTTTTTGCTTCTATCCTCTGCTATTATTTAGCTATGGTACTATTCCTTTTGTATGCATATCATTTTCGGAGAGTTGTAGAATAAATCTGTGTCATCTAATTTTTGATTTTCAATTTAAAATATATTGTATAACAGAATCAATTTCAAACATGTGGCCTTTTTATGCTGATAATAGAACTAACTTAGAATACCCTCATTTGTTACCGAGGTGTCGTAAAAGACGACTAGGGTAAGTTGACCAACCATGTGGTGTTCGACTGAGTAGAATAGATCAACCTCAATTCTTACGGGGATGTCGTAAAAGGCGACTAATGTAAGATGACCCACCGTGTGGTATCCAGTAGAGTAGAATAGTCCATCCTCTTTCTTACCGAGGTATCATAAAAGGCGACTAAGGTAAGTCGACCCGCTGTGTGGTATCCGGTTGAGTAGAATAGACCACCGGGGAGTCATAAAATAAGACTAAGATAAGTTCACGTCAGGTAGGCGGTCGGTCATAAAATACATATTATCATGTGACAATATGTTTTTAACATGTTATGCCAACCCCACTTAGAGTGGGATAAGAACAGGATGTATATATGTAACAGAAGAAATCGTAAGATAAAAAAGTCTCATAGTTTTATTTACATACGAATTTGTCATAACAAGTACATGAGTGTCTTCCTGATAAAATGATATGAGATTCATAAATAAATTCATTATGAGTCCAACGCCGAATTTATCGTTCAATATAAAACCTTCTTTGACGTCAATGTGCGAAGGCCACAGATAATAAAGGAAAATCGCCAATTGCTTGAAAAGAATGCACAGATTACATTCGCTGCCAACTGGGTTTTTTCACCCTGGTAACTTTTAACTTGCGTCATTATTTGATATTTATTTGTTTGGCATTGATAATCCGACTTATCTCTAACAAGAAATTCAACTGTTTTTTAGTGATGATATTAATGCTAATATAATTGTGAAGTTCAATCTGTCCGTTACGCTTTTATATTTATAAAATTTCGTGCCATTGTAGTTCATATAATGGATATGTGGCTTGGGGGTATACAACAGCTACACACATATATAAGCCTCTTAAATCATCATCCTCCTGATATTATTCCACTCTAAGTGGGGTCGGCACAACATGTTATTAACATGTTCTCACATGATTTGTTTAGGTATTTTACGACCGGCCGCCTGCCTGCCATCAACTTTCTTAACCTTTAACGACACCGCAGTTAGGAATGAAGTGGTCTATACTACTCAGCCGATACAACACGGCGGGTCAACTTACCTTAGTCGCGTTTTACGATAGCTCGGTAAGTAATGAGGGTGGTCTATTATACTCAAACGGATACCACATGGCATAAAAGCACCGATTTTAAAGCCCTTTAAATACAGAATTTAAAAAAACGCTGAGACCTCAACGTCAACCTGTTCATCGAAGTCATAGCTATGACCTCATTCATACACTCAATACAACACATTGCAACTTATTAAAATTTAAAACAATTAATTAAAATTACTTTTGTGCGGAACGAGGACCTTAAAAGTGATTTTAGACAAAAGTAATAATAAAATTATTTTGCTATGATCCGCGATGAAGTAAAATAGAAAATATATATAATACTAAATGTAGAGTGGACAATCAGCTATCATACCTGATACATGCAGGATTCGTAAAAAACACATGCACAAACCTCCACCACCGCCACTACAATACACAAGCACTATATACGTTCACTATCACAAACTCAACAATCGTTTCGCCCCGCAACCGAAGCATCATCAGGAGATAGACTCCACGACCAAAATCACAAAGCGATTGCGATTTTGCGATTTTGGTTTGCGGTGGAGGTTTGTGTATATGTTTTTTTTACGAATCCTGCATGTATCAGGTATGATAACCGATTGTCCACATATTTATCATTATATATATTTTCTATTTTACTTCATCGCGGATTATAGCAAAATAATTTTATTATTACTTTTGTATTATGGATCTCCGCAAAGTAACGCCTAACTCTATAAAGTGATTTTAGACTCAAATTAGGATTAATATTGGATTTTGCCACTTTTAATAGCTTCTCCAGATTCGGGAGAAGCGAAATTGCTTTACATTATGTTTAAAGCATAAGTCGTAGAGAGTAAGGTTAGTTTGTAGTTTTTATGGGGTAGCATTTTCCTTTAAAAACCCCGCGACAAAGTTTGCGTGTACTACCCTCAAGTATATACTATAACACAGAAAACGTGATTTTTTATTTATACATTAGCCTGGAATATATGAGCCTTATCGTCATTCTCGGCAAAACATGTTTTCTCTTCCATTCTCTTCTACCATTCATCAACTCCATCGCTAGGTTTGTATATTTTCTGTATTTCTGTAGTCACATATCTATCCACATTCATGTTTAACACTAGTTTGGTAACATCATTTTCATCTTCCTCAGTACTTGTCCGTATTAATCTTGAACTTCTCGTATTTTCTACAATGGATGCTTTCAAACGTCAAATGGACGTTGTATATCATATGTTGTCACCTCATCCACCTTATTCTCATCTCATTTGCAAACGCCTAATTATACACGCTTAGCCGTGTGGCATTCGGCTGAGTAGAATAGACCACCCTCATTTCTTACCGAGGTGTCGTAAAACGTGACTAAGGTAACTCGACCCGCCGTGTGGTGTCCGGCTGAGTAGAATAGACCAAACTCATTTCTTACCGAAGTGTCGTAAAAGGCGACTAAGGTAAGTTGCCCAACCGTGTAGTATCCGGTTTAGTAGAATAGACTACCCTCTTTACGACTGAGGTAAGTTGACGTCAGGCAGGCGGCCGGTCGTAAAAACGTAGCCAAATCAAGTGATAACATGTTTACAACATGTTGTGCCGACCCCACTTAGATTGGGATAAGGACAGGAAGATTATGATCCCGTAACAAGCTGTTTTCAATAGTGAAAAAAGTTTCATACTAAACTTTGTTTAAAACATATTAGCTTCCTTAACAATATAATAAAATTTATTCCAATTTTGACTCACATATATCACAACATAAAAAATAAAGTCTGTACAGTCCATATAACTTCAAAAAAAGTTTCCATGATAGTTTAAGATTTACAATTCTTTCACATTCAACTTAATACAAACACATTAAATTAATTTAGTAAATTTTAACTTAAATCACTAAACACACAACGAGCGAAATTTCCACATATACAAGAATTTTAATTGTGAAAACGGCGTCATGTCTTGCCGTGTTTATGATACTGGGTCATTGTAAACTGTTATCACTGCGATATGTGTGTAATTAAATAAAGCAGGTGACAAATATGCTTGATAAGAATCAAATATGAAGCTAAAACTAAAACTTGTATCTTGTTAACAGCAAATGAATGACTGTAATAACTGTAAAGATTTAATATTTTTTATGATAATTTAATGACAAATAAAGCTAATACACTCTGTAACACAAGCCAGTCAGGTGGGTCTTCTCGCTTACTCCCCGGGTGGGGGTAAACGGGGTGCGGGCCTCGAGGTATTCCTCACTACCCGGGCATCTCCTCGCGGGCACTTAAGCCCGGTATGTGTTTCGGCCGTAGGCCGAGGTCACCTAGGTGACCTAAAGGTGTCGGTATTTGGGCCGTAAGCCCAGGTCACCTAGGTGACCTAATGGATGTCTTGTTCAGTGGGGAGGTCTGGGAATGGTAGCTCCCAGACCTCAAAGTCATCTTCGGGTATGTCTTGGTCTGGTGGTGTCTTGGTCAGTGGTGTTGTCATATCCGGTGTTTCCGCCCTATCGCCCATCGCGTCGTCCTCGTCGTCACCGTCGTCATCCGCATCGGGACGCGGAGACGGTGATCGCAGGAGCTCGCGAGGCAGGGAACGTCCATCGGGTGGTCGCGCATGGAGTGGCGCGATGCCATGGAGGTGTACGTGCACGCTGTTGTCCGCGCGCGCGAACAGTCGGCGCGCAAGGCGACGAACGAACTCCTCCACGGTCGGCGTTTGGGTATCCCGATGCACGACGTCGTTCCGCACATACCTCGGGGCTCCTACGATCAGTCGCAGGCAGCGGTTCTGCTGGACTTGAAGTCTTCGCCTCTGGTACGCCGAACATAGCGCGTACCAGGCGGGTGCCGCATACGTCAAGCGCGAGCGGACGTAGGCACCGTAGACTCGCAGTTTGGTGTTGACAGGTAAATGGGATGTGAACAGCGTGTGGAGCTGGGACCTGGCAGCAGCAGCTTGGCCCACGGCACGGTTAACCATGGGGACCATGCGCAGGCTGCGGTCCAACTCACACCCCAAAAACCTCACTGTGGTCTTCCACTCTACGTCCTGGCCTCGTAAAGTCAGCTGACGTAGCGGCTTGGAGCGGCTGGTGAGTAGAGCGGCCGTCTTCCCGACGTTGACAGCCATCCTCCACTTATCCAGCCATTCCGGCAACAAGTCCAGCATACGCTGCATGCGGTTGGTGGCGACGATCTGGTGGTAGGACGACGCGAAATACGCGCTGTCGTCAGCGAAAAGCGACAACAGCACGTCCTCCTCCCCTTCCCGCAGATGATGGCGCAGGGTGGGGATGTCATCCGTATACGCCGCGTATAAGCGCGGCGATATACAACTGCCCTGGGGTACTCCGGCTTGGATGGTGCGTGGCTGGGATTCGGCACCATCCACTGCCACTGTAACACAACGTACTAGGAACACCTGATTCCGCAATCAAAACTAGATGGCGCCACTGATCGTTTGCTCCGCGCTATCGAAGTGCTTTCATAGTTATATAAGAAGTCCCCATACATTATGTTATGAGATCGACATCGCTACCAGATCCTAGGGCTCCAAAGTGCATCCTATTGGAACACTACGCCTTAGCGCGTCTGAGATGGTGCAGCCTCCGTCCGGCACATCCACACTCGGAATGCCGTGAGTGAGGGACCCGTCGTCTGTCCGCGATGCTTTCCGTATTCGTGAATAGCACGCATTCCTTTCCCGGACAGAACGTGCGTTCGAGTCTAGCGCCGTATAAATGGCGCCCAACTAGTGGCCCGAAAAGCGACCTTGAGTAAATCGTTTTAATCCGACGACCAACTCGCAGCTGAAGAGAGGCCCTAACTTCATCATACAGTCTGACGCACAACTCGACGTTGAAGAGTGACCCTGAATGCAGTTCTTGTCCAGGGGGAGGGAGAAGAGAAACATCCGCTGGAGTTAGCTATCGATCCTAGTGCATCCAAACTGGAACACAACAGTTCAGCGAACTACAAACGGAGCATCTTCTAATACATCCTTACCAGGAATATCGTGAAGGACTCATCCGGGACACTGTTTCTATTAGAAACAAGAATAACACTACATCTGTACGAAAGTGTTTCGCACTTTGTCGTATTACCAACTAGCAATCAACGCGCATTCGAAGAGTGGCTCAAAGAATGTTTTATGAAGAACTGGAGAAATACCGAGTATTGCGAAGAAACCCAAAAAATCAATAGAACATATTGGCAAACATATCATTTCAGCGATATACTGTTACGAAAGACAATACATACGCCTATATCTGTTCCACTGCATCACTTAACGAAACGATTGAGAGGCATCCTTCAACCTTGTGTCTGATCATGACGGCTTTTGCAGTTTTGTCCAGAAGAAGGGACGGAATGAATATCCAACGGAGTTCACTACCAGACCAAGCCAGAACAAAACTACTCAATACCATCGATACGAAGTGGTCTAGGCATCCGAGGAAACAATTTTTATCCTGTCCTACTCGTCGGGACGCCTTCGTGGACAGAGGGGGAGTTTGTAACACAACGTACTAGGAACACCTGATTCCGCAATCAAAACTAGATGGCGCCACTGATCGTTTGCTCCGCGCTATCGAAGTGCTTTCATAGTTATATAAGAAGTCCCCATACATTATGTTATTAGATCGACATCGCTATCAGATCCTGGGGCTCTAATGTGCATCCTACTGGAACACTACGCCTTAGCGCGTCTGAGACGGTGCATCCTCCGTCCGGCACATCCAAACCTGGAATACCGTGAGGAACCCGTCGTCTGTCCGCGATGCTTTCCGTATTCGTGAATAGCATGCGTTCCCGCCCCCGACAGTACGTGCGTCGAGTCATCGTATTATAACTCTTTTTTTTTGCATAATTTTTAATATTATTTTTCAATTTTTTTAGACCTCAAAAAAGCCTTTGATACGGTTTCTGTCCCCCTTCTTGTGCAGAAGCTAAACGACATTGGCATAAGAGGGACGGCCTTAAGCTTATTTCGGGACTATTTAAAGGAAAGGAAGCAGAAAGTTAAAGTAGGACAATCTATTAGTGAGGAGGCAAATATACACTATGGCGTACCGCAAGGCAGTGTATTAGGGCCGACCTTATTCACGATCTACATAAACAAGCTATGCAACTTGAAACTGCGAAATGGTACCGTCTACTCTTATGCTGATGATACAGCTATCGTTTTCACGGGTGCTTCCTGGGAGGAGGTCCGTAGTAATACCGAATTGGGACTTGCATGCGTTTTGGATTGGCTTAAAACTAATCTTCTGACATTAAATACGGATAAAACTAATTACATCTGTTTCTCCGTTTACAATAGTTCTCAACCAGACATAATTTTTAACATAAAACTTCATGAGTGCGGCAACTCTATCAGCCAAAACTGTGCTTGCCACAGCATCACCAAAGTGCTAAGAACAAAATATCTTGGTGTCATGATTGACCAAAATTTAACATGGCACGCACATATTGAACTAGTGGCAAGCAGAGTTAGGAAACTTACATATCTATTTAAAGTTTTACGTTATGTAGCCCCCAATGAACTACTTAGTAAAATATATGTAGCTCTTGTGCAGTCAGTGATCTCTTACTGCATTCCTGTGTGGGGTGGAGCATATAAAACTAAGTTTATTGAAGTGGAAAGGGCTCAACGTTTCTTACTTAAAGTTATGCTCTTTAAAGCATTCAGATTTCCTACTGATGAGCTGTACTCTACGTGTAAGATGCTATCTGTTAGGAAATTATATATTCTAAACACTATACTGAGATTACACAAAAAACTACAGTTTAAATTGCCTATTCAAAATAAAAGAAGAATAAAAAATGTCACTCCCTTTGTTAAAACTAAAACAGCTTTTGCTGGGCGTCAGTACAATAAACAAGCGTCACACTTATACGACATAATTAATAAAAAATTGAATATATATATGATGACTTACCATAACTGCAAAAACACTTTATCTTATTGGCTAAAAACATTAAATTATGAAGATACAGAAGTTCTATTAGAATATACATCTTAAATACACAGATCTAAATGCACACATACGCACAACAACAGTCACATCTATACACACACACACACTCAACCACACCCTCCCACAAAACAAAACAAAACAAACACACCCACATACACACACACACATCACATACATGTACGCTATAATTATAAATTAATAAATAGTAAATACTTACCTTAAATATTTATATAACTTACTTTTGTTATGGAAGAGCGAGACCTTCTGACACAAGTATTCTAATACTTACTAGAAGGTCTCAATCTATATTTCTTGTAATGAATTTTGGTAAGAAATAAACATTTTTGATTTTGATTTTTAAATCTAATTATTTTTATTTAAGTATTTATCTATTAGTATTTATTTTTTAATCAAAGGATTACAGGGAAAGTTGACCTAGAAAAAAAATACGTACCAAACGTTAATTTTCAAGGCATTACTCATCGATTTATCCTATAATATACAATCCAAAAGTTGACAGTTTTTGAGATATTCCAAATTTAAATTTTTCAAAAAACACTTTTTTTTCCTTAAATAAAACTAAATTAAAAAAATTTCACCCATTTTGGTGTTTTTTCATAGAGGACTTGATTTTTAATAAAAATCATATTCATTCATATTCAAAACAAAAGAAATAATAAAATTATTTTGCTATAATCCGCGATGAAGTAAAATAGAAAATATATATAATGCTAAATGTAGAGTGGACAATCGGTTTTCATACCTGATACATGCAGGATTCAAGGATTCAGGATTAGGATCTCCGCAAAGTAACGCCTAATTCTATTGATTATTTAAACTCAAAACAAATGCCTCCGGTATAAAGTGGCAGCTTGATAACTATTTTTATTTACTATATTATTGTACAATTATGTTAAAGCAAGTTAAAGAGATATTCAAAAAAATCGAAGATTTTAAATACTTACTTACTAACTACGTCTTTTTTGCTGTTCAATAAGTTATTATAGCTACAATATGTGTTTATTGTTCTTAAAATAATTTAAAGACGAAGGCGTTACTTTGGGATGATCCATAATACAAAAGTAATAATAAAATTATTTTACTATAAATGCTTTTTAAATAACTTTAAACTATTACAATTATTAAGCGATAAATCCTTTTTATAGGCGACTGAGTAAGTTGACCCTTCGTGTGGTATCTGGCTTAGTAGAACAAACCACCCTTATTTCTTGCCGAGGCATCGTAAAAGGCGAATAAGGTAAATCGACCCGCCGTGTGGTGTCCGGCTGCGCAGAATAGACCACTCTCTTTCTTAGAGAGGTGTCTTAAAATACGACTAAAGTAAGTTGACGTCAGGGAGGCGGCGGTTTGTAAAATAGCTAGCCAAATCATGTGAAACATGTTTAAACATGTTGTACCGACCCCACTTAGACTGTAATAAATGCAGGAGATCGATAATAATAATATTAAAGAAAGTTAAAGAGAAAAAGAGATATTACAAAAAATTGCGTCTTTTTTTAAAAATGTTCGTATTTTAAAAACTACGTATTTTTAACTGTCCAAAAAGTTATTACAACTATAATTCTTATTTATAATTCTTAGAAAATTTTTATTTTAATGGGTCTACTAAGGGTTAGTTTGAAATTACTCTACTTAATGTAACAATGGATATGACGTCGTACCCTCAAGAGAAGCGATTTCAACGCAAAAATTAAATTGTAACCCACCATTCACGGACTAATAAACAAACGAGACGCGAAATGAAGTGTAAAAGGGTATCCCCATAACAATTACTCTCTTTGTGACAAACGACATAGAAAGTAATAAAACGTTCGCAATTCCGCATATCTCGACCATCTCGGATAGTCAACATTCAACGAACGCTTCGGATTCCCGAAACTTGCCGAAACTTGCCGAAACTTCGCGAGTTTTCCTGTGTCCCGGATTTCCTGTACGTATGGTTTGGTTTTAGGGTTGTCTCTCGTTTCAAAAACAAAACTTTTCATAAAACAAAACTTTTTTTGTAAATAATTAATTAATAATAATGAATAAGCGTTATTATGCGGAGATCCATAATATAAGAGTAATAATAAAATTATCTTGCTATAGTCCGCGATGAAGTTAATAGAAAATATATAGTTAGCCTCACACACTTTATTAGCTCAATACTTTACATTTAGGACGTATTAACTCTTCGATGGCTAGAATGCTCAAAACTGTTGAATGTCGTTAGAGAACAAGACTTGGTCACAATCTTTTACATTCATTCGTTCGGTCCCACCGAATGACAGACAACATTTTATGGTAGACAAAATATTTCCTCATTCTATTCCTAATAACGTATCTATTTATATTTTATAATTTATATCTGATTATTATAATTATGTCTAACAATTATAAAAATTTCATCGAATATTAGTACGCATATCTAACATAAGCTAACATTCGGCCATCCTGACAAACAAAGTTTGTCCTCAAACTTTATACCATATTTGAACAATATTTAATTTCTAAAGTATATTTACGATGGCATGAACTGTACTTACGATTTAAGTGATCTCACGTGGAAAAAGAGTACTAATTAATTAATACATCAAGGCCAAACAAGTATTTACAGGTGAAGTTAACAATAATTTGGAATTATTAGCCCAGACGACTCTACCACCAGTTCGGAACGCTGTCATCCACTGAGAAGAACTGGCAAGAAACTCAGCGGTTGCTCTTATCACGAATAATAACCCTTTGAGGTTAGATTCAATCTGGGTAGGTGCGGAACTACCCGAACAACATTAAGCACCACTTTAGCAATCATCACATGGCACACTCGTACTGGGATCTAACCATCACACAGCGCACCCATACTCATTTGAATCGTAGGAAACTCATTAAAATGTTACAGTGCTCATACTCTGACCTTCATCCGAGTCAAACATCAAACCAATCGACCTCTATCCGGTCCTCAACATCACACTTATAACCTCAATCCAGTTATAAGTATCAAACCAATCGACCTTTATCTATACATCTACCAACCAACAGTAATACATTACCAACAATATCTAACCCGTACAACCATCAAACAGTTATTACTTTAATTCTCTTTAACTTCTCACTTGTTCATTCATACTCGTTATTGGCATTTTACCCCTCATTTCGCCACACCTATGCATAGCGAAATCGTGTAAACCTTCCCAATATACTAGATTGCCAATAATAGCAATCAACAATACATTACCAATAATAATATGTAACCCGTACAACCATCAAACAGTTATTACTTTAATTCTCTTTAACTTCTCACTTATTAATTCATATTCGTTATTGGCATTTTACCCCTCATTTCGCCACACCCATGTATAGCGAAATCGTGTAAACCTTCCCAATATACTGGATTGCCAATAATAGCAATCAACAATAATACATTACCAATAATATGTAACCCGTACAACCCTCAAACAGTTATTACTTTAATTCTCTTTAACTTCTCACTTATTAATTCATATTCGTTATTGGCATTTTACCCCTCATTTCGCCACACCTATGTATAGCAAAATCGTGTAAACCTTCCCAATATATTGGATTGCATCAAGGACTTCACCCAATTTGGGCCACCCTTGCCTTCCAATCCCATCCGTTTATCTGCACCGGACCCCTCATCGCCAAGTCAAGAGCTTGTTTCACTACAGGACTTGTCGACCGTGCCCGCCTTCCAGATAACAAATATTTATCTGCACCGGACCCCTCATCGCCAAGTCAAGAGCTTGTTTTACTACAGGACTTGTCGACCGTGCCCGCCTTCCAGATAACAAATATTTATCTGCACCGGACCCCTCATCGCCAAGTCAAGAGCTTGTTTCACTACAGGACTTGTCGACCGTGCCCGCCTTCCAGATAACAAATATTTATCTGCAGCGGATCCCTCATCGCAAAATATCGGAATAGTATCCATAAGATTGCGATCGTATCAAGCCTTCCAGATTATCAATACTCATCTGCAGCTGATCCCTCATCACAAAATATCGAAATAGTATCCATAAGATTGCGATCGTATCAAGCCTTCCAGATTATCAATACTCATCTGCAGCTGATCCCTCATCACATAATTCCTGAGAATCAGCTGTATGGCTAAACACAGATGACCGATCTCTGCTTTTTCTCCTTACAAGTCTTTTCTGTAATCACACATAGTTAGTTACAAACTGTCTCATACACAGTTATCAAAAATGTTTCAAAATTAAATCTTTTAAACGAAATTTCACTAAACCCTTAATTTTAAAGTTATCTTAGCCGTAGCTGACCTTTACTGTTTTTTTTTTGTAAATGATATTTTACCTCATTACTAAGTAAATCAAATCTTTTTTTCAAAAAGCAGCCTCCGTTATCGTTCTAAGCACTGAATCAAGCAAAACGAGATTTTCTTCTGTTGTGCCATTCAATAAACGTCGTAAGCCAATGTATAAAAATCAGACATTAAAAAAATGTTTATCTAGCCCATCAAAATATTTAGCACCTTATCTACGTCATTAATTTAAGTTAGGGAAAATATCCTAAAAGTTATTCCATTCAAACTCTAATCTAAAACTAACCGATCATCTGACCAGTAATTATTATTATTTCTTTTTTTTTCGATACCTAAGTTTAATTTCGCTAGGGATACACAGAGTTAGTTTCTCAAATCAATTATTAATACGTAATTACGTAATTCCTCATCAGGAATATGCGGGTTAAAATGAAATTAAAATACTGGTTCGATCTCACCGGCACATTTATGGCTCAAACCACACCAATGGTCCAATTGGCCGCATTGAAGTGGCCCGCTCACTTGCTTTGAAGGACACATCAGTACGGATGCGGTCGTAAAAGTCGACAGTCCGCCAGTAAAGAATATCTATTCAACATTTGTGACAGTTAAATCATTATTACTCGCAGAAATACTACTAAGACGGTAGTCGAGTTGACTAGAACGCGAAATTTGATTTTCGAAGCAGTTTCTATTTCTGCTCTGAGAAAATAAATCAACAAGTATAATTTTCCTCTCAGTTAGAATATGGATATTTAATAGAAAAGAGTTACGTTATATCATCAACGAATATTATCTGATGAAATGTGGGTATTTAAAACCTTTTCGCGAACATTTATCAGAGACTTATTATCAGTTTAATATTACGACCCGAATGTTGTCGTTCTCCTTCAGCCGAATAAGACTGTTCACGCGAGTCATTTAATGAATTCTGCCACCTCCGGCCGACCGTAACACGTTGCAAGAAGTTATTACGAGTTTGAAACCTATCCTCACGTTTTACTCACGATAAACACATTTTCCGATCTCACGATGTGTTCCGAACATTAAGCCGTTACGATTATTTGACTTAGAACGCACTATTTCACAAAAATACGTAAAATACGTGTAATTGCAACGAAATACACAAATACTTCGTCACATACGTGCAATTCAATCGAAAACAAAATGTGGGTATTTAAAACAATCACAAATAATCGTTACTTTTGCACTTTTTAACGCGAGGAAAATTGAAACGTACTTACCAGAATCCGTCGTAATACGTAATATACTTCTTACTTACGCAAAAATATATCATACAAACCAAGAAATAATTTTTATTACAACCAGACGAGAGTAAGTTTAAAGAGCCAAAAAAAATGCCGTAAATCAGGATACACGGACAACGGCACGACGCGAGTCAACTATCCCACTTCTGAAGTTAGCCTCACACACTTTATTAGCTCAATACTTTACATTTAGGACGTATTAACTCTTCGATGGCTAGAATAGGAATGCTCAAAACTGTTGAATGTCGTTAGAGAACAAGACTTGGTCACAATCTTTTACATTCATTCGTTCGGTCCCACCGAATGACAGACAACATTTTATGGTAGACAAAATATTTCCTCATTCTATTCCTAATAACGTATCTATTTATATTTTATAATTTATATCTGATTATTATAATTATGTCTAACAATTATAAAAATTTCATCGAATATTAGTACGCATATCTAACATAAGCTAACATTATATAATGCTAAATTTAAAGTGGACTTTAAATTTAGCATTATATATATATCCGTTTTCCATAAAAACACATTTACAAACCTCTACCACCGCCAATACTAATATAAAAAAGCCTGGATTTGAAAATACTTTCAGCTTCATGCAAGACTGCTGTTTAATAATGTAAAATTGAAAATGTTTAAAAGATTTACCGCAGAGTTTCTTTCTGGTCTTCTCAGTAAGAGCAATATTTTGAACCAGTTGTAGCTTCATTAATGGTATTGCTCCTTGATGATTCAAAAGTGCTTGAAAGAGCTTATTTGAATAAAGATTAATTGATTTCAATACAATACTAATATCACAAACTCAAAAATCATTTCTCTCCGCAACTGAACAACCATCAGAGAGCTAAGTGCAAGTTTTATTAACCAACTCGAGCTCGTTAACGTAACGCCAATTTGTATGATGCTGCAACAGCAACATCTAGTGACCCCTGTTCCAGCGCGTAAGCTAACGCAATAGAGTAGGTTAAAAAAAACTCGCACTTAGCACACAGAACGACTACGACACGAAATTCCACGACTCCACGATAAAATCGCATAGCAATCTTTTTTTCTTATTTTCAATTTGCTTATACTCCAATCCTTACAGGAATGTGTTTATAGTTAATGTATAGAACCGGCTATACTCACGTCTTATTCTATCGGGTTAGCCCGACTAGTTTCGAACCCACCCGGGGTTCGACACACTTCATCCGTGCATGCGATGACGAAGACCAGAGCGACAGGGAACACTTGGAAGAGGTGCGGTTACCGCCACCACCGTGTCCCCCCGCCACCCACGAGTCGCGCCCAGCGAGCTGCGGGACGCAGTTCCCACCGCGATAACGTCGTGTAAAGAGCTCATGAATAAGTGCCCCGGATGGGTTCGAAACTAGTCGGGCTAACCCGATAGAATAAGACGTGAATATAGCCGGTTCTATACATTAACTATGAATACTACTCACGATAGTTTAAATTAAAAAAAGGAATGTGTTTCTCACTGGTTCTTCTCAAAAGTAGAAGAACGGTTTTGCTTCCTACTTAGCACTACATACATTTTCTTAACAAACGCGGATTATGGCTAAACAATGCTATTATAACTTTGCTATTTACAAATGCTTGGCAACCCTAATACGTTGTATGCACCGTGAATATATACGATGTGTTTTATTGAAAATAACCGCTACCATTTTGCTGAATGATTAATGCCCTCAAATTAAATAAAAATGAATAGCTTCAGTGCCGTGTGCTTTGTGCAAAGTCAAGTAAAGTTTCCACCGAGAGTTAATATACGGTGAGCTTTTTACTCGATATTGCGTTTCCATATCCAGACATGTCGTGAGTAAATTAAATTCCAGAACTGCTTGGATTTAATTAAATTTGGTCTTGATGACACTAAACAACAGATTGGTTTGTTGTAGAGGAATCGAGAAATTAATATAATAAAGGGGATTTTGTATGTGTTCGCAACGCACACATTCCAATGGCTTAAAGTTTCTACGAAATTTATAAATTTAAGACTAAAACTGAAATAACTCGTTGACGTTAATTGTTAGACAAGTAGACTCGATTTTTCGACTTAAGTTATCCGGCTGAGTAGAATAGATCACCCTCATTTCTAACCGAGGTGTTACAAAAGGCAACTAAGGTATGTCAATCCGCCGTGTGGTATCCGGCTGAGTAGAATAGACTACCCTCATTTCTTATCAAGGTATTATAAAAGGTGACTGAGGAATGTCGATCCGTCGTGTGGAATTCGGCTGAGTGGAATAGAGCACCCTTATTTCATACCGAGATGTCGTAAAAGGCGACTAAGATAAGTTGACCCGCCGTGTGGCAGCCGGCTGAGTAGAATAGACCACCATCTTTCATACCGAAGTGTCGCAAATGGCAAGTAAAGTAAGTTGACGTTAGGCAGGCGGCTGGTTGTGAAATTACCTAGCTAAATCTTGTGACAACATGATTTAGCTAGGTATTGACCCCACTTAGGAACGCGCTAATCTCAGGAACTACTGGACCGATTTGAAAATTTTCTTTCAGTGTAAGATAATACATTTATTGAGGAAGGCTATAGGCTATAGAACATCACGCTAAGATGAATAGGAGAAGAGCAGCAATAAAAAATAGTATGAAAACGGCAAAATTTAAAGCTTTCCTTGCGTGCGCTGAGTAAACGGTAATATGTAGTTATTCAAAAATTATGTACTACGAAATTGTTCGCCTCTCATCCTTCTGCCATCCCTTATCCCGCTTCTTTATCCCACTCTAAGTGGAGTCGGCACAACATGTTACAAACATGTTGTTACATGATTTGGCTACGTATTTTACGGCCGGCCGCCTGCCTGACGTCAACTTACCTTAGTCGCCTCTTACGACACCTCGGTAAGACATGAGGGTGGTACTATTCTATTCAGCCGGATACCACACGGCGTGAAATTGTTCGCCTCCAAAAGTTCTAAATAAAAGTCTGCAACAGCATATGTCTAGCTTTTAAGGTTAACCCAGGTCTTTCCACACGGGCGAAAGCTTTCTGGCGAAAGCTAGAACTAGAGAAAGAGAAAGACACTGACTGAGCATTCTGGAAGCTTCTTTATAAAATTTATTATTGTATGTACAGAGTAGAAAAATATAATAACAGAGAGACCATAAGGAAAACTGATACGAAAACGACTACTTAGCGGACAATACCATAATAAGATCTACGCAATTACAGCGTTTTGTATGTCTCTCTTGTAATTTATTTCGCAGTAAATAAGGATGTTTTGGCGACCAAATAAATATCTTATACTTTACTAATAATTATTAAAAAAACCACTTGTACAAGCAGCTCGAAATAACTGACATTGAACTGACAGAGTAGCTAGCTAGTTAAATTAACTTGTTGCATCCTACTTTTCCTACTAATATTATAAATGCAAATGTTTTTGAGTTTAGGGGTATGTTTATTACTCCCTCAAGGCGCGCTGAAGCAATTTCAATGAAATTTGGCGCAATCATTCCTTATACACTAGGGTAACATATAGGCTATGGAAATCATTTTTAATCCACACAAATAGGATGACATTGAAAATCACCCTCTATTATCAACCTATCACGCGGCTACAGTCCACGCAAACGAAGTTTCGGCTTACAGCTAGAACTCTATATTTATATAAAAGCTGTAATAGCAAAGAGGCCATGCTACTCTCTCGAGAGGTCACTGATCAAATTCAGGCCATAAGGACCTATTATCCGTCCAAAGAAAAGGCTGGTTGGTTATAATACAAGATATAGGATCTGAGATAGGATAAGCACTATCTGCATCTCTCCAGCACACCTGCTCAATCTAGACTAATACATAAAGATAAGGAGTTTGTTTGTTTGTTTGATTGTTTGAACCTGGTAATCTCAGGAACTACTGAACCGATTTGAATAAATAATGTAAGATAGTCCATTTATCGAGAAAGGCTATAGGCTATTAAAGATCACGCACAGGATCACGGACAGGAGCAGCAATAATATATCACGAAAACGGCAAAATTTAAAATTTCCTTTTGTGCACTATGTAATCGTTATCGTTTATTCAAAAAAAGTTATTAAAAAATCATGTATCTGCGACAACCTATGTCTAGCTTTTAAGGATAACCCACTTTAACCATTGTTATGGTTATCAAAATACTATATTACGTGTTTAATCTTTCCACGCGGGTGGAACAGCTTGTGATTGCTAGTTATATGTAAAAGGCATGTATATCCAGTGACAATAATTAAACAGGACCAGATTTAAGGCATATTGTCTCGATACCTTATGAATAATACAGACAACGAAGCCGACCTAATATGAGAACGCGGTTCCCTAGAGATCGCCCACTGCACACCCGTAGGCCTCCGTAAATTATGTAAACAAAGGTACACAATTTATTGCTTATTACGTCGCAAGTGTGCGTTACTGGTAGCGGATATCGGGGGGACTCGTGGGACCTCACAAATTTAGCAATCCCTTTGAGATCTAACGTTGCGCTGAGGTCTCTCTTGCATACGAATAAGGGGTCAAATGTGATTGTCCCATCATTCAATTCATCAGTATTCTGAATAATAACACAGAGAAGTCCTCATAACAAAAAGATCCTTCTTTACTTAGGTGTTAATTGGAGGATACAATCTATAATCAAGCAATTACCGAGTTGAACAATTATATTATGCGTAACAATTGTGAATAGTTGCTCAATTCTTCTTTTGCTAAATAGGATAAGATATTAGATATGTAAGATCTAATGTCAGGACTTCCCTCTCCCTTTTACCCCAATTCCCGTCAGCGATGAATGGATTTCCCCATCCCCAAAGCGCAGGCGGGGTGGTGGTGGACTTATCCAATAGCAGAAGCCGTCAACACTGACCTGTAATGAGTGTGGCAATAAGTTCGGCGTTTCTCGCCAGCGGAAAGAAAGAACACAACAGAGATCCACTCAAAATAGGAAAAAAGACATGGGTACTGCTTTCTGCTGGAGGGGGAAGCTTATGCTGAACTCTTTCCGGCTAAAATCTCATAGTGTTACCTTGCTGCTTGGATGCGAAAGCACAGGGATACTGAACGCATCACGTCTACACCCTCGTCAACAGCCAACTCTTGGTACTCTTGTACTGGACAGACTCTTGCACCACAACCGATGCATTGTTAACACTTAATACATCGGCCACCTCCAAGAACCTTGCTCCAGCGAGAGCGTCGAGTCCCCCTATTCGATATAATATATAATATATTCTAGATATCAATTAGACGATGACGATATTTGCAAGGATGGCAGCAATTATTCCAAGAATGGGGTCCAAGCTAACGAAGTAGCGAGCAGAAGCTACTTTGAAATAAGATCATATTACAAACTCCTCAAAATAAACGAAAAATTGATGCACTGCAATCTTAAAACATTTTAAGCCAGAAACAATTGTTTAGAATTGTCCGAATCCGCTCGCAGGCCAATTTTATTGCTTACATAATCACACTATCGATACTAAACAAGAATTTAAAACAAGTCCCGTATTTCAAAGTCAGCTAACAAAATGCACGTCCGTTCCGCCGAAAACGCAAAATGGCGGGCGACGGCCATCTTGATAAGAAGCGACTCGAAGTGGCTCACGTTCACTTTTGCTGAGCAGAAACTTGATGCATGGCCGTTGTCATTTCATGTTAGTTTAAACTGCAGTATTTATTTACTTGGATCTTGCAAGCTGGATGTTGATTTAATCTGAACTCTGGTAGCTTCCGTTATAAATAAAATAACCATCAATTTTAACGTCCCCAGTTTTCGTGACTGCTGTATGCGTTTATTTCATTTTGCGTGTAGATTTTGGAATATACATATTACTACATTAAGCATTACATACACATACGTACTGATATGCATATCTTTAACAAGTGTACATAATAATTACATTTATCATTTATCATCATATAAGCCGATAACATAAAAATCGCCGTGTGGTGTCCGGCTGAATAGAACAGACCCCCTGTATCTTACCGTGGTGTCATAAAGGGCGACTAAGGTAAGTTGACTTACCATGGGCTATCCGGCTGGGTAGAATAGACCACCCTCTGTGTTATTGTAGTGTCGTAAAAGGCGACTAAAGTAATTTGATATCGGGTAGGCGGCTGGTCGTAAAATTCCGAATCGAATCATGTGACAACATGTTTTTATCATATTGTGCCGACCCCACTTAGAGTAGGATAGGCCCGGAGAATAATGCTATATAAATATAATAACTTTATTCTCTTAAAGAAAAATCGTTTATTTCGACTTCCTGTGATACACTGCTCAAATACACAATAATTTAATACAAACATTAACACCTTAAAACTCTAACGAACCTAAGGTAATTGCACTAGTTATTGACCATGCATTAGTTGTTGACCGTTTTGAATGAAATTTTAAATAATAAGCGTTTTTTTTGTTGTAGATAATAAAAAAATATATTTGTAATTACCTGTTGCCATATATTAACAACTGCCCAAAAGCTCAGAACTGTACCCCATTATTTAATATTATTAATATTTTTCATTAGCTACAACAAACAAAACACTTATTATTTAAAATTTCATACAAAACGGTCAACTACTAGTGCATGGTCAATTAATAGTGCCCTTACATCAATTGTAATATATATACTGTCCAATGTGATAACCAGACTGGTTTAAAACCAAAAATAGACTAAGAGTCATAAAAACCTTAATTCAAACAGATGTAGAACCCAACAACACCTGCGGAAACATTCATAAAACGTTGTACTAGACACATTTACTGCTTAGTTGTAGTTAAAGAGTTATAGCCATATTTATTTGAAACAATCATCGAGTTTCTGTTCGCTTTACGTGCTTTAGGTTTTATTAAAGTTGGGCCACTAAACTAGGAAAACGTTAATTTACAATATAGTGATATATCCAATATTTACAATAACTTTACAATATGTTTTAGAAGTTGGACTTTTTTGTAATTTTAATGTTTGAGCCGTTTAATGTTGATGACCGAGCCTTGTCGGTAATTTTTTACAAAATAAAAAAAAGAAAAATAATATGATAGGTGGAGCTCGATCCTAGGTGTTTTCATTTCTCGCGACCACCCGTTCCCCGCATAAGCTACGCTGACTTGACAGTTTATGAAAAAAATTCAATTTAATATAAATTTTACTATTTTTAATGTCCAAAAGAGGGATAAAATGTATTTTTTTTTTAAATAAAACCTGGCTAGATTTGTTTTTTCCCCCAAAACCCGATACATGCTGAATTTCAGGAAAATCGTTGGAGCCGTTTCCGAGATTCCTAAAATATCTATATACATACAAGATTAACTCATTTAAATATTAAAGATATATAAGAACGCGATAACTTATGTTTTTATGATGAAATAATTATCAATGGAATTATTGCAAGACAGATAAATAAAATCGTCAGATAAATTCTAATATTATGTAAAACTGCAACAACTTTTCATTATCCTATTTTTTCTATAGAATCATGAATCAAAACCACATAATATTTTTTATTGGTCACAGGTTTGGAGTGATTTTAACTCACCTAATAGTAGGTAAATAAGACAGTCTTAAATTGTACTACTTTTAAAGTATAGACAAATAGAAAAACAAAATTTTTCCTATTCGAATTGCGGCCTTGTAACAACAAAAATTGTGACCATAATTTTTACTGTCTATACAAGAAAAATAATATTATTTTTATAGAAAATAGAGAGTAAAGAGTATAAGAGGTAAAAATTGTCATGCATGATAATCGAAGCAGATATTATTAATTAAAATTAATTTTATTAGTGAGTTCGTAAAAAAATCTCGAAACAACACCATAGGCAGAATGTCTAGAAAATGGTACGGAACATTCCAGATTCCAGCGTCCCTTATCATCTAAACTGTCAGCAATAGAAAACAAGAAAGTTTGGTTTGCAGACCTCAGTTTTAATTAATGTTGGGCCACTAAAACAGCTTTATTATCGCTGATACCAATTGGAACTAAGTATATTATTCTTTAAAATCAAAAGTTTATAGACTTAGCTACTAATTATGCCACGGGAAATAAATGTTTGTTTTATTACACATTTATAATATTGTGAATAATTATATATTATAACCAATAATTTATAGAAGTAGTTGTCACTTCGCAGTATTTCATAGTACAAAAGTTATGATAGAATTATTTTGACAATTTTTTTGCCCCGTAACCGAAGCATTGTCAAGAGATAGGCTCCACGACAAATTCAAAATATTCTTTATTCAAGTGGACTGTTTTCAGTACTTTTGAATTGACATATTTTTTTAAGAAGCTTCCACCGATTCAGAAGTAGCTTCTTCTCGGTAGGTTGCTCCTACCTAGAACCAGCAAGAAAATAAAGAAAACTCAGCGAAAAATCACGCACTCACTTGGACAAAATCGGAAAGCAATTTTTTTTTAATGATTTAATAAAGGCGTTACTTTGCGATACTCACACTACAGAACACACTACAGAAGTTACAATAAAATTATTTTGCTATAATCCGCGTTCGTTAAGAGAATACATGCAATGCTAAGTGTACGATTTCGTTCGGGGGACCTATCCTCCTGATGATGCTTCAGTTTCGGAGCGAAACGATCGTAGAGTTTGTGGTAGTGAGTGTGTGTAGTGCTTGTATGGAGTTTTGGTATTGGTGGCGTGTTGTGATACAATTTGCAGCTTGTCCTGCATGTATAAGTGATATTAAAAAATAATCGATGTAACACAACGTACTAGGAACACCTGATTCCGCACTCAAAACTAGATGGCGCCACTCGTCGTTTGCTCCGCGCTATCGAAGTGCTTTCGTAGTAATATAAGAAGTCCCCATACATTATGTTATTAGATCGACATCGCTATCAGATCCTCGAGCTCTAATGTGCATCCTACTGGAACACTACGTCTTAGCGCGTCTGAGACGGTGAATCCGCCGTCCGGCACATCCACACCTGGAATGCCGTGAGGAACCCGTCGTCTGTCAAATTCCTAGCATGTATGCGGTATGAGATTGTTGCCTGCTTCATACATACCATTGAATGTATTCTCTTAACGAACGCGGATTACAGCAAAATAATTTTATTGTAATGCCATTTTTTTCTTTGCCATTCTGTCGTAGAGGCAATTATTTACTTTAACTATAAAATTATCTAAAAGTAATAATAAAATTATTTTGCTATAATCCGCTATAATATAAATAATTTTATTATTACTTTTGTATTATGGATCTCCGAAAAGTAACGCCTAATTCTATAAATTATATAAAATTATCTATTAAATATACTTTCTTTAGATCACCGGACAGAAAACATTTCCCTTTTGAGTAATCTCTATTTACAGCTGTGTTATGGCCACAAACGCGTTTACGTTCGGTGCGTGCGTCCTTTCCGCCCAGACAACTTTACGACGGCACGTCTGCCGCTACCCACTTCAGATATCAATCGTTACGCAAACAATCTTTATTGAGGGTATTATTATTTTTGAAAAGTAAACCAGTAGTGGATTCATCGTCGACTACCTTACCAATAACAAATTAAACAAATGTAATGATAGATCATCATTACTGCCCTTATCCCGCTCTAAGTGGGGGCGGCACAAATTGTAATATTTTCAGACAAAAACTACTGGAACGATTATAAAAATTCTTTCACCACTGGAAAGCTGCATCTTTACTGAGCAACACAGGCTATATCACTTAATTTGACAGAGTAATTTGACGCGCTGTATGGTATCTGGCTGAGCAGAATATACCACCCTCATTTGATACCGAGTTGCATAAAGGGCAACTAAAGTAAGTGGACCCACCGTGAGGTATCCGGCTGAGTATAATAGACTACCCTCATTTCTCACCGGGGTGTCGTAAGAGGCGACTAATGTAAGTTTACGTCAGGTAGATGGCTGGTTGTAAAAATTAGCCAAATCATGCGACAACATGTTTAAAACGTTTTTTTCGAACGGACTATATGCTGTTAGCACTAACGGCTTTTAAAGGGTCACCAGGCGGGACGGGCGAGCGCAGAAGCATCGTCAAGGTCGGAAAATGCGGAGAGTAGAGCGCAGAAGCTCCAATAGTGTCAGGGAACGTCGTCCTAAGAGTGCCTGCCTCCTGTGAGACCTAAAGCATGTTGTGCCGACCCCATTTAGAGTGGGATAAGGGCAGGAGAATGAATTGAGATGACATTACTTTTATAATTAGAAGTACCTGGTAATTTTTTTACAAAATAATAAAAGAAACTTAAAAAAACAAAAAATAATAATTGGGTAGGTGCGGCTCGAACCTGAGTATTTTAATTTCTTCAATTCTTTTTCTATCTTAATTCACTCTTTTCCCGAATAAGATACTATGACTTGACAATTAACGACAAAAATTGTTTTATATATTCAATGTAAATTTTAATAATTTTTTATGCCCAAAAACAGGGATAAAACCAAGCTAGATCGATTTTTCTCCCTCAAAACCCCCTAAATGCTGAATTTCAGGAAAATTGAGCCATTTCCGAGATTCAGAAAGTTTATTTATATATATACATACAAGATTAACTAATTTTAATATTAAAGATTGCAAAAGTAATAATAAAATTATTTTGCTATAATCCGCGAAGAAGTAAAATAGAAAATATATATAATGCTAAATGTAAGTGGGCAATCGGTTATCATACCTGATACATGCAGGATTCGTAAAAACACATGCACAAACCTCCACCACCGCTCCACGACCAAAATCGCAAGGTCGTGGAGTCTATCTCCTGACGATGCTTCGGTTGCGGAGCGAAACGATTGTTGAGTTTGTGATAGTGAACGTATATAGTGCTTGTGTATTGTGGTGGCGGTGGTGGAGGTTTGTGCATGTGTTTTTACGAATCCTGCATGTATCAGGTATGATAACCGATTGCCCACTTACATTTAGCATTATATATATTTTCTATTTTACTTCTTCGCGGATTATAGCAAAATAATTTTATTATTACTTTTGTATTATGGATCTCCGCAAAGTAACGCCTAATTCTATAAATTATTAAAGATTGGTTAACCAACCAAGTTATGTGTTACATAGAAATGAAATCGGAAGAATAACAAATTTGATATCATAAAAGACTGCGGCCTATATGAAATGAGTCAGTCGGTATCGCGTAATCCATGACGTTACTTGTTTTACGAAAAACATATTTATGATAAGTTTTCATCATCTTCCTGCCCTTATCCCACTCCAAGTGGGGTCGGCACAGCATGTTATAAGCATGCTGTCACATAATTTGGCTGCGTTTTTACGACCGGCCGCATGCCTGACGTCAACTTACCTCTGTCGTATTTTACGACACCTCAGTAAGAAAGAGGGTGGTCTATTCTACTAAACCGGATACCACACGGTGGGTCAACTTACCTTAGTCGCCTTTTACGACACCTCGGTAAGAAATGAGGTTGGTCTATTCTACTCAGCCGGATACCACACGGCGGGTCGACTTACCTTAGTCGCCTTTTACGACACCTCGGTAAGAAATGAGGGTGGTACTATTGTACTCAGCCGGATACCACCCGGCTTAGTTAATGTGAAGAAGTACAGCTTGTAATAGTCTATAATGACATTGCCATTTGGCTCTTGGACTCTAATTAAATTTTCAAAATTATGTTGTTCAAACTTGTTTCAACAGTAAAAACAAAGAGCGACATAACAGCGTTTTATTTAGACAAGAATATAAACCTGTCAAAATAAAGTGCAAGCATTTATCAACAAGTGAGACTTGGCGCGGATTCATGTGTAAGTTTTAAGGGGTGTCTTAGTGGGGGGGAAATTTTTATTCTATCCTTAACCTCTTTCGATGCTTTCTCCAAAGCAGCAATTTTGGGTTCATCGGTGTGGAGTATGTGTTCACTTGTATTATTAAAATATAGCAAAAGCTCAGACAGGCATTAGCAAGTAATAAAATGTCACTACACGTCCTTTCTCGCCTGAAACGCAAGTGCTACTGACTTAGTGCGCTTAAGATAGTGTTTAAAGTTTGCTTTGTACTCAAGTATTAATGCGTTAACGTATAAGTATCTTCATAGTTATTGTATAGAACCGGCTATACTCACGTTTTATTCTATCGGGTTAACCCGACTAGTTTCGAACCTATCCGGGGCACTTTTTCATGGATTGGTATCCATGAATTATATGGTAAGATATAAATATTTTTATAGCTATTTCTATAATATTAATAAAGTGATTGCCATGCAATGACCATGGGACGATGGTGCTTTTACTTAGGAGGATCCTTTTCATAGAGATCTACGTACAGTAGTCTCATCAACTGCCTGCTCTTATCCCACTATAAGTGGGGTCGGCACAACATATTGTCACATGATTCGGCTACGTACCTATTTTAAGATCGGCCAACTCCCTGACGTCAACTTAACTTAGTCGTATTTTACGACACCTCGGTCAGAAATGAGGGTTATCTACTCAAATCTACTGAAAGTGAGTCTACTTAGCCAGTTACCACACGACGGGTCGACTAACCTTACTCGCATTTTACGACACCTCGCTAAGAAATCAGGGTGTACTATTCTACTCAGCCGGATACCACACAGCATTTGACAGTAGTTGAAGTCTATTAATCGAATAAGATGCCAAGATTAAAAATATTTAAGCTAAGATCATCATCTTCCTACCCTTATCCCACTCTAAGTGGGGTCGGCACAACATGTTATAAACATGCTGCCACATGATTTGGCTGCGTTTTCACGACCGGCCGCCTGCCTGACATCAACTTACCTCTGTCGTGTTTTACGACACCTCGGTAAGAACGAGGGTGGTCTATTCTACTAAACCGGATACCACACGGTGGGTCAACTTACCTTAGTCGCCTTTTACGACACCTCGGTAAGAAATGAGGTTGGTCTATTCTACTCAGCCGGATACCACACGGCGGGTCGACTTACCTTAGTCGCCTTTTACGACACCTCGGTAAGAAATGAGGGTGGTACTATTCTGTTCAGACGGATACCACACGGCGTAATATTTAAGCTAAGATATTTAAATTATATCAATAATTTCATTAATTTATATTGTTTATACGCATCAATTAATATTATTTTAGTTGCTATTGAAATCTCAAAACGTAACGTAAAGCTCATAAGAACTTATTGATGTTTTTTGTGAAACAAAATATCATGAAGATACTTGAAAACGTCTGGAGAATTACAACACTCATATAATATTCATAAAAACGTGACACCAAATTAATATTCGCAACAAGTGAGTTTTGGCAGCGGCACCTTTATTATTTTAGGTTAAAATATCTTTTGAACAGGTGCAATCATGAAAATAGTTTATGTTATAAGGCGTAACGTTTTTTACTTGTGATGAGTAAATAGAATCTGGATGACATTGCTTTGTCTTGGTAATTTTTTAGAGATATATTAAAATTCAATAATAAAAATTATTGAATAGCCGGTGTGGAACTTGATCCCAGGTTTTGAACTTTGTCACACGATTTGGCTACATATTTTATGACCGCCTGCTTGACGTCAACTTACCTTAGTCGTATTTAACGACATCTAGATAAGAAAGAGGATGGTCTATTCTACTAAACCGGATACCACACGGTGGGTCGACTTACCTTAGTCGCTTTTTAAGACACTTCGGTAAGAAAGAAGTGATTTATTCTACTCAACTGGATATCACACGGGCCAAACTACCTTAGTCGCCTTTTACGACACCTCGGTAAGAAATAGGGTGGTCTATTCTACTTAGCAGGATACTACACGACGTGTTGACTTACCTTAGTCGCCTTTTACGACACCTCGGTAAGGAAAAGAGTGGTCTAATCCACTCAACCGGATATCAAACGGGTTAACTTACCTAAGTCGTCTTTTAGGATACTGCCGTAAGAAATGAGTGTGGTCTAAATTGGTATTCAAGAAAGAATTTTTTGGCATTGGGTCAGCTTGGTAGGATAAAGCTCCAATCCTTCTCTTCAAAGATACATGCGACCCAGGATTTGAATAGTAACGTCCCTACTTGAAATAGAATTGTTCGGTTTTAAGAGTAAAGTGGATAAATATATTCCAAATTTATCTCTACACAAAATTTTCAGTGAAAATTCTACTGACGTTTTTATACGAAATATCTCTGGTCCGAAACAAATTCAACAAATACAAATCTCTACGTGAAAAAACCGATTGTGACAAATAAAAATGTCATCAATGAAATTGCTATTTGTATTTATTGGTCAGATTTGTAAATCTTATAAATTGGGTTATACTGCGTAAATTTAAAAATACGAACGGACATTTGTGCGTTGAATTACGCATTTGTTGAATAATATATGGTATAATAGTAACGCATTTGTGTTTCTCCCTTATTGAAGTGTATGTGATCAATGTATATTCCATTATACATATTAATATACAAGACTAATGCCGTGTGGTATCCGGCTGAATAGAATAGTACCACCCTCTTTTCTTACCGAGGTGTCGTAAAAGGCGACTAAGGTAAGTCGACCCGCCGTTTGGTATCCGGCTGAGTAGAATAGACCAACCTCATTTCTTACCGAGGTGTCGTAAAAGGCGACTAAGGTAAGTTGACCCACCGTGTGGTATCCGGTTTAGTACAATAGACCACCCTCATTCTTACCAAGGTGTCGTAAAATACGACAGAGGTAAGTTGACGTCAGGCAGGCGGCCGGTCGTAAAAACGCAGCCAAATCATGTAACAGCGTGTTTATAACATGTTGTGCCGACCCCACTTAGAGTGGGATAAGGGCAGGAGGATGATGATGAATATACAAGACACATAAATATATTAATACCTGGGTGACCGAGCCTTGCTCGGTAATTTCTAAAATGATGTAAAAAAAAATTAAATTAATAAAAAAAAATTGAAAAGAAAAAAGAAAAAATAAATAAAAAAAGATAAATAAAACTTATCTAGATCGATTCTCCCCCAAGACCTGATGAATATCAAGTTTCCGAGATTCCGAATATATATATATATATATATATATATATATATATATATATATATATATATATATATATATATAATATATAAGATTTTTTTTTTTTTTTAAATATATGGGACACTTACACACACGGTCGTCCATCCCCAAAGTAAGTAACTTAATACTTGTGTTATGGTAGACAGAAAACTGGTGAATATATACTTATATATTTTTTAAATATTAGGGGGACCGGAAAGTAATGTCGTTTTCTTACAATAAATTCAAAATATTTTTTTTAATAGGTGTTTATTTCTAATCAATAATATTATCACCCTCGTTATCAGCAACCTTTTGCCATCTAGTAAGCAAATTTTGTAATCCCGGATTAATAAAAATTAATTGATTTTTGAGAAAAATATCTTGAGGTGGCATTTTGGACATCATCCAAATTTTTTTTTTTTTTCAACTAAGAAAATGATGCAGGGATTGGAATTAATGGAAATCGAAAGGAGCGATATGGGGCAAGTATTCTGGGTGAGGCAGTACCTCCCACCCTAATTCATTATTTTTTTGGGGTGGTCGCCGTACACAGTTTGGTCTTGCTTTGTCCTGTTGCAGGATGACTCCCTTTCTGTTGACAATCGCTCGATACTTTGACATTAAAGATTGGTTCACGCGATCTAATTGTTCACAATAAAGGTCCGTGTTAAAAGTTTTTCCTGGTTTTAGCACTTCAGAGTGGACAATTCCGCGAATATTCCACCAAACACATAGAGGGGCGCTTTTTTGGGAAGTAAACCCGGCTTCGAAGAACTTCTTGGTGATTCATTTTAAAAAAACCACTGCCATTTCCGTTTTGGATTATCATATAGGACCCATTTTTTGTCTCCAGTGATCAAACGATCAAAAAACGGTTCTCTTTAGTGCCGTTGAAGCAATGCGTTGCATGTAATGGATCGGTTGACTTTCTTTTCTTCAGACAGATTATGAGGGACCCAAACACATGCACTGGTTATTTTCCCAATCTGCTGTAAATGTTTCTGAGTAGTTGACCAAGGTTGGTTAAGTGTGTTTGATAGTTCCTTGATTGTTAGACATGGATTTGCTTCCACTTCTGCCCTTGGCATGTCGTTAAATAATGATGTTGGTCTTCCTGATTTATAGGAGTCAGAAACATCGAAATTACTAGATCTGAACTTGGAATACCATCTTTGACATCTGCGAACGTCTAATGCACTTGAATAAATATCGCAAATGTTTTTGGTAGCAACTGTTGCGTTACTACCCTTGCGAAACTCAAGAAGCATACAATGCCGGATACGTTCTTCTGGTATTTGGCTGTCCATTTTTCCTCAAATTACAAATAAAAAAGTTTAATATTGAATCATTCAGAAGTGAATAAGTCACAATAACCTTAAAATAACGTAGGCACCTCTTTGTAATACACAGTAAGTTGAGAAATGACGACCGAATATCGACATTCACAAAAACGACATTACTTTCCGGTCCACCTATTACATACTTAAATACAAATACAAATATACACCCAGGCTCAAAAGCCAACAAATTCATTTATCGAAAATGTCGGCCCTCGGCGGGAATCAAACCCGCGACCCGCGGAGCTGAAGGCAGGATCACTACCCACTACGCCAACGGGCCAGTCAATTCATAGATATACATATATACTAACATTAGTGTTATGACCGAAACAAAACACTATCTCAAACGCGTCATGCTAGTTACACCAAAGCCATTGGCGAAAGTGGGCGTGATAACTTGTTTATGCGTGTTGAGCCTGTGCTGATATTCTACACTTATAAATCGTACCGCCAAATTTGTTTATATAAACCATGGGGCAATTAAAACGGTTTATTCTTAATCTTTACAAACGCGCTCGCTTTTTCACGGCTAAGCCAGCGCTCCTCAAATCCCTGTTAGGTAAAAAAGACTTAGGGAATATTCGCGCGAATAAATGTGCCTAACAAATAAAGTCGACTAAATATTGTTGGCGAACTATAAGCGAGCTCGGCCAGCGGTAAATGTTCTTGAATTTACTTTTGAGTACTTTGACTAAGTTCGGTTTCACTTGTTGTTTGTTAATAACGAAACGATACCGATCTTCTTGATAAAGTATTTTTTGTTACTTTATTTTACACAAAATCTATATTGATTATCATCATTCTGCTGCCTTTATCCCACTCTAAGGGGTCGGCACAACCTGTTTTAACTTACTTTAGTCTTCTTTCACGACAAGTCAGTAAGAAATTTGGGTGACTTTTTCTACTCACCCGGTTAGTACACGTTGTGTCAACTTACGTTAGTCACCTTTAACGTTAAGTTAGTAAGAAATGAGGGAGCTATTTTTTCTACTCAGCCGGATACCACACAGTGGGTCAACTTACCTTAATCGCCTTTTATGACACCTCGATAAAAAATGAGTGTGGCCTATTTTATTGAGCCGGATATTATACTGCGGGTCAACTTACCTTCATCGCCTTTTACGACACCTCGATAAGAAATGAGCGTGGTATATTTTACTCAGCCGTATACCACACGGTGCGTCAACTCACCTTTACGACTTTTACGACACCTCTGTAAGAAATGAAGTCGATATATTTTACTCAGATGGACAAAACACGAAGGGTCAACTTACCTTAATCGCCTTTCACCACACCTCGTTAAAAAAAAGTGTTCTATTCTACTCAGCCTGATACTACACATTAGCCATTGGATTATCGTATATTACACTTTAATAATATGTATAGAAACAATAAAATTCGCTATCATATTCTTCCGAACAACATGAATTAAAAACGACACCGCAGTTTATCGGCCGCAACGCCAAATAATATTTGCATCAATAAAATTAATTTCTAATGAATTATTAACTGCCGCGTACGTTATAAAACGTATTGTTCATTTAACATTTATTATTTGCAGTATCGTTGGTCACGGATAATGTGATAATCAATCGAGCATACAATTTATGAATTTATACAAGAATAAATTGTGTTGACATAACCATAGTTTTACTAATAAGCGGTTTCGGAATACAAACTAAATATCAGTTTTGAAAGTTAGGCTTGTACGTAATAAGCCTACATAAAATCCATACTCTACATGTTTTATTCAAATCTTAAATCCATTTATTTCAAACTATTTTGCAATTCAAAGTTCCACTTCTTTTATCTATACTATATATAAAGCTGAAGAGTTTGTTTTTTTGTTTGATTGTTTGAACGCGCTAATCTCAGGAACTATTGGACCGATTTGAAAAATTATTTCAGTGTAAGATAGTCCAATAAAATTAGAAAATACGCTGTAGCGATTACAAAACAGTGACAGGCTGTTAGCCTGTTACTATTCCGCTGTTGGGCGTAGCTACCTTCTATCTCCGTTATTCCAATGCCGATTGACTGGTTACACATATCCCTAGAATTCTCTAGAAGGCAGGTTTCCTCATGATGTTTTCCGTCACCGAAAAACGTGTGATAAATTGTAATTGTCAATTAAACATAAATTTTAATAGAAAAACTCATTAGTGTCTACCCGGGGTTTGAACCCATGATCATCTATGCGGAGTACACGTGGGTCTACTAAAAATACAAGTTCTGTAAAATACCCCGTATTTTAGAAAGAACCTCAGTAACGTATTAACTTGTCAGTTCGTAATGCTTTATTTCATTGTAGGTCGGCAGCTTCGAAAATCTCACGACATTATAAAATACCTCTCATAAGAAAGCTTACGTGATATGTGCTATTTATATTTAGTTAGTGGCTTTTGTTCGCATTATTACTAGTAGAAAAGTAGTTTTATTTATAAGTAATAGTAAAATAGCTTGTTACTCTCCAGACAGTTAACAATAAAAAAAGTATATAAAGAAAGATTTAAAAAAATAATCACTTTCACTTGAAGTTGCTCTTATTGTGAGAAATAATTTGAAGAAAATAACTAAATTTGAAGCTCTGAGACCTTGCCGTCTTTGAAAGTCGCAAACTCTGAGATTTTGTGATCCTTAGTTTTGGGGCTGCTAGCTCTAAAACCTTATGATCCTTAGTTTGGGGGTTGTGAGCTCTGTGAAGTTGTGATTTTTAGTTTGGGGGTTGCAAGCTCAAAGTTCAACAGCAGTTAAACTGTACTATCATAACTTATGTGCTTAATTAATAGAATTTTTCATATACTTTACAGTGAAGAAAACCTGTATATATCTGGAAAATTCCTGAAATATGTAACCTACCAATACACATTGGAGTTGCGTGGTAGGTTTATATCCTAATCTTTAATCTAAATCCATCCTTCTATAGTAAAATCCTTGCTTCATTCTTAGTTATTGTCCTAACCCTTTCTTCTATAGGATAGACGTTCTTTTAATTAAGTAACTAAGAATTTATTAAGTAACGGATTGGATCATACAGTCTTTGAATTTTACCAAAATTTCTTTGCGTCACTTAATAACGAAAGCATCAAGGTAAAATCTTAACATAAAAATTAACTAAGAAAATCTTATTTAACAAAAATTGTAGTCAAAAAAGTCTGTTTCCTTGTATGAATCAAAAGTTTATTTCAAAACTGGTGGGTTCAGAACGGGAAAAGTTGAGAAACACTGACACCCTGCGAGACTTTGTGAGCCTAAACAAATAAGTATCGCGGGAAACTGCTCCCGTAACACGAATTTATTTCAATCGCGCCATTTTTCTGCTACGCAAGTACCTGGGAAATTAGTTGCACCCCTCATTTGCAAATGTTACCTTATTTATTTCACGGCTCGGTTTTAGGGAAGAAATGAGGGAATTAGCTATTTTTGCTTTGCAAAAGGTATTTTAATACTCATTTATGTTGGAGCTGAAGGTCGAATTATATTTGCGGGTCTTTAAAAAAACTTTCGAAGCGGCAGTAGCGGAATTAGAGTAACGGACTTGCGATCGTGAGGTCGTGAGTTCGAATCCCGGTCCTTATACTACTGATGTGAGCCCACTCGAAACATAAGCATTTAGTTTAGCTGGAGGGGTTAAAAAGTTTACTAGTAATTTGTAACCTGAATTGCTAGTAACCTTATTTATAGAATTAGGCGTTACTTTGCGGAGATCCATAATACAAAATTAATAATAAAATTATTTTGCTATAATTAAAAAATAAATAATTTTATTATTACTGTTGCTAGTAAACTGTTAAAAAAAAACAAAAAAGAAATGATTTTACAAGATTTTTAAAGAACTTATTTATAGAATAAGGCATTATTTTAAGGAGATCCGTAATAGAGAAGACTTAAAAAATAATAATAATAAAATAAAAAAAATCATTATGGCTGATGCTGCTCGACGAAGACACCGCCGTATGGTATCCGGCTGAATAGAATAGTACCACCCTCTTTTCTTACCGAGGTGTCGTAAAAGGCGACTAAGGTAAGTTGACTCACCGTGTGGTATCCGGTTAAGTAGAATAGACCAACATCTTTCTTATCGAGGTGTCGTAAAATACGATTAAGATAAGTTCGCGTCAGGCAGGCGGTTGGTCGTAAAATAGGTAGCCAAATCTTGTGACAACATGTTTATAACATGTTGTACCGACCCCACTTAGAGTGGGATAAGGCCAGGAAGATGATGCCGCTCGAAGAAGACAAGCGGCAGGTATGTCGGATTCTCTGCAACGTGACGAGGACAGGGTAACGTAGTACCCCCATCCCCAAAAAAATTACACAAACAGTGAGCCCTTCCTCTGCTAATCGATGCTTCAGATATTCGTACATTGACTGCCTTAGGGACCTACTCCTTCTATCCGATTTTACGATGAAAACGCCCGGTCCCTGTTAGGGTGATATTTTAGTATTTACTAGTAATATCCCACGGCTACACCTGCATAAATTTTACCCCGGTGTATAAGCTTTAATTGTATAAAATTTTATCTATATTCGTTCAGTGGATTAGACATGACTGGTTTTCTATCTGTGGCTTGTAGATAGACATACAAACATTGGCATTTACAATATATTTATGCACGTTGCATAATTGGCCTAGCATATAGTTCCGTCTGAAGACATCAAATGGCCGTTTCTTGGCGACCGCGTATAACTACAATCCCCCTCTCGTTCCTATGCCCCTATTTTATTGTAACGACTTGTAGACGCTCTCGACTTTGGCTGTAAATTATTTTTTTATTGTGTAACTGCAATCACGAGGAACGATGAACCAATCTACAATGGGATGAGCTTTCCTAATAAATACCTATTAATTTTTTATTTAATCTGTACTAAGCTGAAGAGTTCGTTTGTTTGATTGATTGATTGTTTGTCCGCTAATCTCAGGAACTACAGGACTGATCGTCTTAAATTGTTTGAATGTAGGTTAGTACATTTATTAAGAAAGGCGATAGGCTATCCAACCTCACGCTAAGATGAATAAGAGAGGACCAGCAATAAAAAATATTACGAAAACGGCAAAATTTTACGCAAAGTAAATGGTGAAAGTTATTTAAAAAAATGTATTACAAAATTGTTCCCCTCTAAAAGGTCTAAATAAAAATCCGTTACAGCATATGTCTATCTTTTAAGGTTAACCCGCTTTAACCATTTTTATGGTTATAAAAAGACTATAATATTACGGTTTTAATCTTTCCACGCGGGCGGAGCCGCTAGCGATTGCTTGTATAATATAATATAATAAATACATTTATTTAGATAAAGAGTGTAAGGTTCATTAATTTAAGAAGATTTTTAGAAAAACATTTTTAGTTTTATATTGGTAATTCTTGTGTTAAATATTAAAAAAAAAACAAAAAAAAGAAATCTAAAAGCATTTTACGATTATTGCAAATTGAAGGTGGGGAAAATAAAAACGGAGGCTAGTAAGCCGAAAGGGCATGACGTTTTGTGAAGTCGGAGAGTGAGGACGGGAGTGGATTGTAAAGTGAGAATATTAAGAAAAGTAAATATATTGTAGTTTGAAGCTATAAATGTGTTTTACTTGGTGCGGCCGTTCTTACAAGAGTGTTACTGAACATATGAAAATAGTCGAAAATAACGTCATATTTTTAAATGCGCTAATCTCAGGAACTACTGGACCGATTTGAAACATTCTTTGCGTGTGAGATAGACCATTTATCGAGGAAGGCTATAGATTTTATAACATCACGCTAAGATGAATAAGAGAGGGGCAGCATTTATATGGCAAAACGTTTACCTGTTCAGATTTCATAATTCATAGTTTAAAATAAAACTATGAATTTTCTTCTAACTTTTTTGCGTGCCTAAAGCCCAAAGCCACACCTCCAGAAAGCCAAATGTCAGTATTGCGTTTATGGACGAGCGAGCGTCACAATGGCCTATTTTCTAGCCGTTTGCTTTCAGATTTCAAAGTTACCACCGATGTCGGCGAAATTAATTACAGCCATAATGAAAGCGCTCAGACCTTTGTGGGCGGAATACCTCGGTCCGACTGCACTTTGTGAACACCATATCTCTTACCCTTCGTTCGATACAGAATATTGATTGCACTTTCATGGTTTCACTAAGATCTGTGGTATTTGAGTTAGATAAACCAGTCACATATCTTATCGAGATGTCGTTAAAACGGCTAAGGTAAGTTGACCCGCCGTGTGGTATCCAGCTGAGTAGAATATACCACCTGCATTTTTTATGGTAAGAAGTACGAAGCCAAATCATGTGACAACAGGTTTATAACATTTTGTGCCGACCCCACTTAGAGTGGGATAAGGGCAGGAGGATGATCTAATTTTTGTTGTTCGCGGATTCAATTCCCGCCGAGGCCCAACATTTTGTATACATGAATGTGTTGGTCTTCGAGTCTGGCTGTATATTTGTATTTAAGTATGTATTTAAAAAAATATATAAGTCTATATTCACCTAATATATGTCTACCATAACACAAGTATTAAGTTACTTACTTTGGGGACGGACCACAAAGGACGGGGTGTGTAAGTGTCCCACATAATTATTTATACTTATATTTATGTTCGCTTCAAAAAAGCAATAAAGTCATTTAATTGTCCATCACATCTCAGCTACTCTAAACCACGCCCTCATTCCCGCCCATCATTAAATCGATTTCACAAACCGCAAAACTGTACCTAAATTATTCAAATCGGGTATACAAATTATTTTATCACTACACACCGACTATTTATTTACCGAATTGTACTTCGATATACGCGTTGCGGTTACACTATTTATTTAATCAGTTGCTAATTAAAAACTATACATTAAAATGTATTTACGTTTTACATTAATTAATACATCCACAATGATTGAACATATTTCCATAGCTTTGTATGAAAAAAAAATATTAATTTTCTATCTGTAAACCGCACATCAAAAGAGGCAATATATTTTAAGCGCGTAATTTGAAAAACGAACGCTGAAAAAAAGGCACTTTCAAATCAAACCGCTACCTGATGTACCCGCAAAAACTGTTAGAAATATGGTGGGATTTTTAAAATCCGAACGTACAAAAGCGAAACAAACATACAGGAACATTTAGCCCGGCCATTTAGAAAATAAAGTTCCCCTTTATATCGGGGCTGCAAACGTGGGCATACCGTCATATTACCAAACCGCTCTTGAGCTTTTAATATTATTAAGTTGATATTGTAAGAGGAAATTCTACTAACATAGTAATCTCATTTGAATATCGTTATTTCGTATATCGTTTTTTGCAACAGTTAATTATATTAACGAAATATTTTATATGAATTTTGCAACTGCTTTTTTTACTGTTATTTAATTTTGGTTGATGCAACGTTCAAAGAATATACAGCCTTAGTAATCTATATTTAAATCGTATGAGAAAAATTGATTTTTTCGCAATACTAAAGTTCAATGTCATATTTTTTTAACAACTTTGTATTGTGATGTTTCTCAAAAATCTTGTGATGAACCGACGATAGGCTAGCCTCGAAATTATAGCGGTTATAACCGTTATTAAAATTATTATTAACTATATCTGTGCCTGCAATTTCAACAGCGTAGAAATCATTGTATCACAAAGATTTTCGCGCGTAAATCTCTTCATTTTATTCTGAGTTAAAACTGTAAATTAAACTAAAGAGGAACTAAAGAAAGAAAAATATCTACCTAAGAATACTATGGCAAAATAGAATAGAGACATCATTGAGTGTTCAGCAAGTCGATGTGTGTATTACGTTCAGTTATTGACCAAGCTTAAAAATCAGTGAATGATAATTTTTATCCCGAATTGAAATATTGAATATAAAAGTAATTATTGTAAGATAGGAACATGCTCTCGCGGACTTTTTTGTAGGTCAAAAATTTTCTAGTATAAAGAAATGTATACTTTATTTAATTTTTTATAGCTTAAACAAAGTATATATATATGTCGTAAAAGGCGACTAAGGTAAGTTGACCCACCGTGTGCTATCCGGTTTAGTAAAATAGACCAGACTCTTTTTTACCGAGGCGTCGTAAAATACGACTAAGGTAAGTTGACGTCAGGCAAGTGGCTGGTCGAAAAAACGCAGCCAAATCATGTGACAGCATGTTTATAACATGTTGTGCCGACCCCACTTAGAGTGGGATAAGGGCAGGAGGATGATCTAATTTTTTATAGCTATAATATTATATAATAATTTTGAAAGTGGTCTATGAGAAAAATCTGTGGCAAGCCGGTGTACTTATAACAAGCTTTAATTGAGCCAATTTTCATCAATATTGCTTAAGCGGGTATATCAAAATGTAACAGACAGATATTTTGCATTTAAAATAGTGTTAATTATAAACAGTACAACGTAGAACGCGTATTGTGCTAATGTAACAAAATAAGGAGCACCCAGTTTATAATGGAATGAAAACATTTGTTTCGCTTTCACGTAGAATGGTACTGGAAACGAGGCTCGTCCATAGTCATGCAGGGCCCTCGAGAGTAGCCTATTTATATCTACAACGACCCTTATAGCTAGTGGTTGTAGAGCATTTCTCACTTTCCCCAGTCGGATGATGGATGTTTGAATGTATCAGTTATACAGAAATTTTTGTAAACTGGCTGAATAGAATAGCACCACACTCATTTCCTACCAAGGAGTCATAAAAGGCGACTAAGGTAAGTTGACTCACCGTGTGCTATCCGGTTAAGTAGAACAGACCACCCTCCTTCTTACCGAGGTATCGTTAAATACGACTAAGGAAAGTTGACGTCAGGCAGGCGGCCGGTTGTAAAAATAGAATAGCACCACCCTCATTTCTTACCGAGGAGTCATAAAAGGTTACTAAGGTAAGTTGACTCACCGTGTGGTAGAATAGACCACCCTCTTTCTTACCGACCACCTTCTTTCTTTCTTACTCTTTCTTATCTTCTTCTATTTTACGTGTCGTAAAATACGACTAAGTTAAGTTGATGTCAGGCAGGCGGCCGGTCGTAAAGTACGTACAGAATTATGCTACAACATATTTGTAATATGCTGTGCCGACCCTACTTAGAGTGGATAGCCGTGTGGTATCCGGCTGAGTAGAATAGTACCACCCTCTTTTCTTACCGAGGTGTCGTAAAAGGCGACTAAGGTAAGATGACCCACCGTGTGGTATCCGGTTTAGTAGAATAGACCACCCTCTTTCTTACCGAGGTGTCGTGAAATACGACAGAGGTAAGTTGACATCAGGCAGGCGGCTGGTCGTAAAAACGCAGCCAAATCATGTTACAGCATGTTTATAACATGTTGTGTCGACCCCACTTAGAGTGGGATAAGGGCAGGAAGATGATGACCCTACTTAGAGTGGAATAAGGACAGCAGGATGATGAGCGTGTTTTAGTACTTTTTGGACTATATTTAATATTAGGATACGAAGGTAATAACAAAATTATTTTGCTATTATATTACATATAGCAAAATTATTTTATTATTACTTTATAATATATATTATATTATATATTATAATAAATATTTTATTATTACTTTTGTATTGTCAATCTCCGCAAAATAACGCCTAATTCTATAAATTATAGTTAGGATAATATAACGTTGAATGAATTTTTCAGAACTCCGAAAATTTTTCAGAAGTTCAAATATTCTTGGATCGTTTGTACCGTTTTTTATACATCTAGTATATATGTATTATAGACACCAAACCTATCGATTCACGCCCAAAGCTAGTTATCTCGATAATTTTTTACTTTCCCCACCCACCAGTGTCCGCTCTGATACGGGTATCATTCATCACCGGCTCATGTGCCGATATTTTTAGCCGGATATCCATTATACGTATTGCTAACTAAATATATCCTTTTTTTTAAACAGGAAAAAACCCCTTATGGGTACAGCCGACGGGGACAGGCGAAGGTTATGCCAGCCTCCTCTTCTTGTTCATCCTCAACCAATGGACGTCCACTGCTGGACATAGGTCTCTTCATGGGATCTCCACCACACACGATCATGTCCCGCTTGGGCCCAGCGGCTCCCCACAACCTTTTTGAGGTCGTCAGTCCACCTCATGGGGGGGTCTACCGACACTGCGTTTTTCGGTGCGGGATCGCCATTCCAACACCTTAAGACCCCAAGTCTATCGGCCAAGTATGTAGGCCTCGCACCGACTAAAATAACCTGTGTGTTCCACTACGATGCTGGTGGCTGGGATAGGGTACCTATGAGACATTGCCCCCATCCCTGCCAGCAGCAACTCTGTACCCCAGAGTGCGCCACCTCTGGGTCGGGGCCTTTCTAAAAGTGGCCCCTTCCTCCGCAGGACGATGCATCGGGAGCACCAGATGCATCGACCACCTCGGGGACCTTGTAAGGTGGGCGTCTGATAAACCGCGTTCGGAACACCCGGAAGGTCCCCGTTAGTGTGGCACGCGATGGTCTCTAGCGAGTCGCCTGCGGCGGAACGGATCCAAGGACTCAACTTCCCGGATCCACTCCACCTCAACTAAATATATCCTGTTATTAATTATGTAATATGTACGTGATTTACCCTTGACTTCATTCGCGTCATCTTAAGTAGGTATTTAAATACCCAAAAGTAGATATTGGATATTGGAGTTTGAGATAGTGAACGCGTGTAGTGCTTGTGTATTGTGGTGGAGGTCTGTGTATTTGTTTTTACGAATTCTGCATGTTTCAGGTATGAAAACGGATAGTTGAATAGATAAGTTGAAAAAAGAAAAAACCATAACCATAGCGTATAATCAAGCAGAAGTGGTAGAGGGCAAAGAAAAATGGCAGTTAGGTCCTGAGGTGTAAAAATGGCTAACTCGCACAGGAATATGCATCGTTACAAGACCTTCTATGAGATAGAGTGACGAAAAGGGTTGAGAGGAACCGCTGGTTTAAAAAATGACCAAGATTGTATGACGTAGAAAAATCTTAAAGAAAACTATGTCCAACAGAAGGTAAGTTATGAAAGAACAAGAAAATACGCCAATTTATCAAAACTTATTTCCAAATCATATCAGTTTCTTAAAAACAAAAATTGCTCTCGCAGCCAAAAAATTCAAAAGTGATTTCGGGCAATTTAATATAGAGGAGAAATGCTGCATTGATAGCTTCCGAAGTCTTGTTTTAAAACGTAAGAAATATGGCGGCTTGGACTCTCTCCCGACATATGTCGCTGATAACGTCGCACTTACGAAACAATACAGAAAGAAAGTCTTACTATATTTCATTTTATAATTTGTGGTTCAAATATGTGATACAAGCGGAATTTTGAAACTAAAACTATTGTATAATTTATAGATTTAGGCATTACTTTGGGGAGATCCATAATACAAAAGTAATCATGAAATTATTTTGCTATAATCCGCGATAAAGTATAGTAGAAAATATACATAATGCTATACGTACAACGTATAATCCGTTTTCATACCTGATACATGCAAGATCCGTAAAAACACATGCACAAACCTCCACCACCGCCACAACGATACACAAGCACTATATACGTTCACTATCACAAACTCAACAATCGTTTGGCCCCGCAACCGAAGCATCATCAGGAGATAGACTCCACGACCAAAATCGCAAAGCTTTGCGATTATGGATCTCCGCAAAGTAACGCCTAATTCTATAAATTATGTAGATAGAACTTTCCTTTTTTACTACTTTTAATACCTACTCTTAATTTCCCTTCAATCTTTTGAAATGAAAATTTATAAAGCAGCCGATGTTAAGAACACTTTAAATTCAGCCGTTTATTATAAGCGTACATTTAAGTCAAAGAGTTTATGCACTTGAATAGACTATATGCCTTTTAAATCCAACCTTTGCTTTCATATACTGGAAACATTCCATTATTACCTCGATTCATATGATATTGTGCGGGGATTTTCGTTCTAGACCATTCTAGGGCTAGAATAAAGAGAGCCAAGGCTATTTGCGCGGCTTGAAAGCGAATCTCTGGTTTTTTCAGTTCACGTAACAGAGGCCTAATGTAATTGACTCGTTTATCTTTTATTTTCAGGTGCTGAAACGAATCCGTTATTCGGGTTAAGGTTATATAATGGTTTTATAAATACTTTTCAAGTAATCTTTTTTATACACGTTTGCTCAGAGATAAAATAATTTATAGAATCAGGCGTTAGTTAAGTAAATATACTATCATCATCTTCCTGCCCTGATCCCACTCTGAGTGGGGTCGGCACAACATGCTAAAAACATGCTGTCACATGATTTGGCTGCGTTTTTACGACCGGCCGCCTGCCTGTCGTCAACTTACCTCAGTCGTATTTTACGACACCTCGGTAAGAAAGAGGGTGGTCTATTCTACTAAACCGGATACCACACGGTGGGTCAACTTACCTTAGTCGCCTTATACGACATCTCGGTAAGATAAGAAAAGAGGATGGTACTATTCTTCTCAGCCGGATACCACACGGCGGGTAGACTTACCTTAGTCGCTTTTTACGACACCTCGGTAAGAAATGAGGGTGGTACTATTCTATTCGGCCGGATACCACACGGCGTAGTTAAGTAAATACTATAAAAGTAATAATATATTTTCATCTTTTTGTCTTTATCCTATTATCAATATTATATTTTACCCTTATCCTTTTTATATTGTCTGCCGGCCGCCTGCCTGACATCAATTTACCTAAGTCGTATTTAACGATACCTCGGTAAGAAAGAGGGTGGTCTATTCTACTTAACCGGATACAACACGGTGGGTCAACTAACCTTAGTTGCTTTTACGACTCCTTGGTAAGAAATGAGTGTGGTCTATTCTACTCAGCCGGATACCATACTCAGGATGGATTATTGATTAAATAAATAAATAAATAAATATATGGGATACTTACACACACGGTCGTCCGTCCCCAAAGTAAGTAAATTAATACTTGTGTTATGGGTGACAGACAGCTGGTGAATATATACTTATATATTTTTTAATACATACTTAAATACAAATATACACCCAGGCTCCAAGACCGACAAATTCGTTTTTTAAAGAAAGTGTTGGTCCTCGGCGGGAATCGAACCCGCGACCCGTGGAGCCGAAGGCAGAGTCACTACCCACTGCTCCAACGAGCCAGTCAAATTTGGCTTCAACAACTAATCTTAAACTTGCAAAGGTTATAGCATCGGTTAGTTTAACCATTCGTGTAAGTACTGAAGCCTTAAAAGAAAATGTGATGGAATTGTAATGTCATAAACATCTATTAAGGTCACATAGTTTTAATCTTGAATTAAGTTCATAACATACATCAACATCCTCCTGCCCTTATCCCACTCTAAGTGGGGTCGGTCATGTCACATGATTTGACTGCGTATTTTACGACCGGCCACCTGCATGACATTAACTTACCTTAGTCGCCTTTTATAACACCTCAGTAAGAAAGAGGATGGTCTATTCTACTCAACTAGATACCACACGGCGGGTCAACTTACCTTAGTCGCTTTTTACGTCACATCGGTAAGAAATAAGGGCGGTCTATTCTACTTAGCCGGATATCACGTGGCGGGTCGCAAAAATAAAGAATTTTCGTAAAAGGATTCCATGCTCATTATATATTAAATAGTGTTATTAATTACAAAATATATTTCATTTTCTTGCCCTTATCCCATTCTAAGTGGGGTCGGCACAACATGTTATAAACATGCTGTCATATGATTTGGCTGCGTTTTACAACCAGCCGTCTGCCTAACGTCACCTTATCTCAGTCGTATTTTAAGACACCTCGGTAAGAAAGAGGGTGGTCTATTCTACTAAGCCGGATACCACACGGTGGGTCAACTTACCTTAGTCGCCTTTTACGACATCCCGGTAAGAAATGAGGGTGGTCCATTCTACTCAGCCATATACCACACGGCGGTTCGACATACCTTAGTCGCCTTTTACGACACCTCGGTAAGAAAAGAGGGTGGTACTATTCTATTCAGCCGGATACCACACGGCGTATATAAAAAAATATATTTTATAAATATGTAATTAACGCCGTGTACCGGCCGTAAAAGCTTTAGTACGGCTAAAATTACTCGTAAAAGCCGACTAAGGTAAGTTGACTCACCGTGTGGTATCCGGTTAAGTAGAATAGACCACCCTCTTTCTTATCGATGTGTCGTAAAATACGACTAAGATAAGTCGACGTCAGGCAGGCGGCCGGTCGTAATATACGTAGCCAAATCACGTGACAACATGTTTATTACATGTTGTGACGACCCCACTTAGAGTGGGATAAGGGCAGGAAGATGATGAAAATATATTTATTATATATTATTAAATATAAAATTCTTAAATTTTGCCGCCTCTAAAAAAATAACCATGCAAATAGGTCTTAGTACTTTCAACTTGTGCGAATATAAAAATATGAATTAAGGACGATAATCCAATAGAGTTCACTATAGAAGGAAAAGTGAAAAGCATGTTATCTTAAGCCCTTACTAATGGGATCATTTCTCACGCGAGCTCTGACCGTGCAATAGCGGAATACAACCCTGTTTATTGAAAAAAAGTTAGAACGAACATGTACAGTTAGCAGAAAAAGATATGAAAACAAATTACACACACAACTATTATGGAAAGAGAACAAGAGCATACCTCATACCAAAAATACATAACTGTCTTCCGTCGGAAATAAACCGAACCAGTAGTAAGATATCTTTGAACAGAATGCTAACTAGATTATTAATTGATAATGAAAACTTTTTTTGGAACGTAACCTAAACATTATTGAAAAAGATTGTTTGTAGAACGGAAACATACGAGCACCTCTGTACCTGCTCAGTGGTTTATTTCTACAATAATGTAGAAATGAACCGAACCCAAAATTGTATCGTAGGGCTGGGCAGGTGCCAGTGGTGCTGGTTGTTATTATAATAAATAACTAATTAAGTAATGAGAGCATACTGCCGACAAACTGGTTTGCAGTTTGGCAGATTTAATATGTAAGAAAAACTGTTTAGTTATAAAGAAAGAAAGAAAGATAAATAAAATAAAATAAATAAAATAAAACACACACACACACACATAAAACATGATAAGTCCATAATTAAATACGTTCATCATCCTCCTGCCCTTATCCCACTCTAAGTGGGGTCGGCACAACATGTTATAAACACGCTGTTACATGATTTGGCTGCGTTTTTACGACCGGCCGCCTGCCTGACGGCAACTTACCTCTGTCGTATTTTACGACACCTCGGTAAGAATGAGGGTGGTCTATTCTACTAAACCGGATACCACACGGTGGGTCAACTAACCTTAGTCGCCTTTTACGACACCTCGGTAAGAAATGAGGTTGGTCTATTCTACTCAGCCGGATACCAAACGGCGGGTCGACTTACCTTAGTCGCCTTTTACGACACCTCGGTAAGAAAAGAGAGTGGTACTATTCTATTCAGCCGGTTACCACAGGCTTCCATAATTAAATACGTTATATGACATTATTTTTATTTTTCTTTAAATGAAAAACGATAAATAAATTTTAATTAAATTTTAATAAACTTAAAATCAAGCTTGAAATATGATAAATTAAAAAAAAACAAATAATCAGTTTTATTTATTTATATATACTAAAGTTGACCCGACGTGTGGTATCCGGCTGAGTAGAATAGACCACCCTCTTTCTTACCGAGGTGTCGTAAAAGGCGTCTAAAGTAAGTTGACCCACCGTATAGTATCCGGCTGAGTAGAATAGACCACCCTTATTTCTTACCGAGGTGTCGGAAAAAGGCGGCTAAGGTAAGTTGACCCACCGTGTGGTATCCGGTTTAGTAGAATAGACCACCCTCTTTCTCACCGAGGTGTCGACGTCAAGTAAAATACGTAGCCACATCATGTGACAACATCGTTATAACATGATGTGTCGACCCTACTTAGTTGGGCTAAGGACAGGAGAATGATGATGATGATGATGATGACTGATAAGTTAATAAACTTCAATTGTACCTCTATTTCACCAGCGGATTTACCGCGAAAGCGTAACCGTCAAACAAACAGACTTTCGATAAACGTAATTAAAAATGCCGTTTTTCCTGCATAGATAGAGAAGAAACTATATAGCATATAATTGAGGGTATTTTACCATTATAGTCGACACTTACGAAATATTTTTTTATATTTGGACCAGATAAACACTTTTGTTGATGTGTTAATTAATTTCACTAGCGGGGCGAAACAATTGTTGAGTTTGTGATAGTGAACGCGTGTAGTTCTTGTGTATTGTGGTGGCGGTGATGGAGGTCTGTGTTAATGTATAGAACCGGCTATACTCACGTCTTATTCTATCGGGTTAGCCCGACTACCGCCGCCACCGTGTCCCCCCGCACCCCCACCACCCACGAGTCGCGCCCAGCGAGCTGCGGGACGCAGTTCCCGCCGTGATAACATCGTGTAAAGAGCTCATGAATAAGAGCCCCGGATGGGTTCGAAACTAGTCGGGCTAACCCGATAGAATAAGACGTGAGTATAGCCGGTTCTATACATTAACTATGAATACTACTCACGATAGTTTAAATTCAAAGAGGTCTGTGTTTTTACGAATCCTGCACGTATCAGGTATGAAAACGGATTGTCCACTCTACATTTAGCATTATATATATATTTTCTATCTTACTTCATCGCGGATTACAGCAAAATACTTTTATTATTACTTTTGCAATACATACAAATTACTTCCATACGAATTATTATGTATGAATTATTGAACTACCAATCCGCACTGGAGCAGGGTAGTAGGTCTTAGCTCCAAACCTTCTCTCCAAAAACGGAGAGAAGAGGCCTATTCTCAGCAGTGGGATAGTAACAGGCCGCTACTTACTTACTTACTTAGTGAATTATAAAAATATGTGAAAGTTAGCTTTTTTTCCTGTCCCTACAAGGCCAGCCCCGCGCCCGGCACTAATGTAATCATGACGTTCCTAATCAGCAGATTAAAGCAATAGGATGGAGTTATATAACTATGTAATCATTTTATTGAACTGAATGAATAGACGTTGCTTTGTGACGTACGTGTGCATTTATTGCGACCATTTTAGGGTTTTGTTTTTATACATAAATAGCGGCCTGCTCCTGCTTCTCACGGGTATAAACATATAGCTTACTTCTCTCTATATAAATTACGTGCTGTTATCGGCCATGTTGATCTATATTATACTAGCGGCCTGCCCCTGCTTCGCACGGGTATAAAATATATATCCCATGTCAGTCAGTGTAAAAAAAATGATTAAAATCGTATCCAGTAGTTTTGATTTATTCATTACTGCCCGTGGCCCGCACGCGTTAAACTTGGAGATGGAGATGGATGGAGATTTCCTTTCCCTATACCAAGAAGATTTCCTGCTATCTTTGGAATATCTAAATTCATATAGTACATTTTTACTTATTTACTTTTACATTTTCCCTATGTATTTTATTTTTACAATTAATCACAGAATGTCTTTAAACAAACTCTTAAAAGAGCGACATAGCTGCAAAAGTCGAAGTGTTATAGGGCGAACCGCGGCGTCCTCACGGCATTTTAAATCTGTAATATCTCCGAAAATGTTCACTTAAATTACATACTGTAAACGGCCATATTGATCTGTATTAAATCCACTATTTATTTAAGGTACTTAATTGGATAAGGATTAATGCTGTATTGTATAAAAATTGCTTCAAAAATATGGCATTATTTTTCGTAAAAAGTAAATGACAAAAAATGCTATAGTGGGTTATCCATAAGAGATAGACATATACCATCGGGGACTTTTCTGTAGACCTATTCAAGATGTACAAATACTTAGTACATTATTTTGATAAATCTCGTAGGGTTTAGCCTGCGTTTGCAATGTAAGCGGAAAAAAATGTAATTATTTACAGAAACCTCAAAAATTACAGTATTTCTCTACTCCGTATTGAATGTTATTATACGTACAAACCTTCCTCTGGAATCACTCTATCTATTAAAAACCGCATCAAAATCTGTTGCGTAGTTTTAAAGTTTTATGCGTACATAGGTATATAGGGACTTTGTTTTATAATATGTAGTGATCAACAATGTATTTAAGATACTTCATTGGATAAGGATTAATGCTGTATTGTTTAAAGTTGCTTCGAAAATAAGGCATTATTTTTCGTAAAAAGAAATGATAAAAAATGCTTTCGTGGGTTATCCATAAGAGATAGACATATACCATCGCGGAGTGTTTTATGTAGAAGTTGTCAAGGTGTACAAATACTTAGTATATTATTTTGATAATAATATCGTAGGGTTCAGCATGCGTTTGCAATGTAAGCAAAAAAAAAATTTTTACGACATCACATTAGAAATCTCAAAAATTAAAGTATTCCTCTATTCCATATTGAATGTTATTATACATATAAACCTTCTTTACCTTAAACCTTCTATTTTTCTATTTTTATTTGTTTTTATTTATACTTATATTTAGTTGTTATTATTTATTTACTCTTCTTTTGTTTACTTATCTGCGTACATTTGCCAACCCGTGTATAATTATACAATATCTGGGTGACCGAGCTTCGCTCGGTAATTTTTTACAAAAAAAACTTTAAAAAAAGAAAAAAAAAAGAATTTAGTTGGGATCGATCCTTGGCACTCACATTTCTCGAGGCTGCCCGCTAACCGAATAAGCTACGTCGACTTGACAGTTAATGGCGAAAATTCAATTCAATATAAATGTTAGTGTTTTTAATGCCCAAAAATAGGGATAAAACAATATTTTTTTTACATAAAACCTAGCTAGATCAATTTTTCTCCCCCAAAACCTCCTACATACTGAATTTCAGGAAAATCGTTGGAGCCGTTTCCGAGATTCGGAAAATATATATATATATACAAGATTAACTCATTTAAATATTAAGATAAGATCCTCTCTGACAAAGGGTTGTCTGGAACAGATCACAACAGTGTGATAAGACCGCCCTTTGCACATTCAAATGTATCTTTTATCTATGTCTTCTTTTTACTTTGTATTTTTGTTTGCGTAATAAAGTTATTCTTCTTCTTGAATCACTCTATCTATTAAAAAAACCGCATCAAAATCTGTTGCGTAGTTTCAAAGATTTAAGCATACATAGGGATATAGGGACATAGGGACAGACACAGAAAGCAACTTTGTTTTATACTATGTAATGATTAAGTTTATTTAAAGGGACAGACTCTGTGAAGGACTTTTGTCCCATTATATAAATTGATATATATGCTAATAGCAGGCTTAGTATGAATCATAATTTCGCAGTCGGATATTCCCTAATTTAACGCTCAAAGTCGAATTTTTGCGAGGCCATGCGAAAACTGAGTTATCACAATGTGCCTTTTATCGTATCGCGAAGTCCATTTTTTCTCAGCAAAATTAGGCCAAAAGAGCCTTTGTGGGAACACAAAGAGGCCTAAAGACCTATGGAAATTATAAAGAGATTAATGGTTTGTGCATCAAGTGAGAAAAGGCTAGAATAATGGCGATAAAGAGATATCGTAGGTCATAACTATTTAACCTCTTTTAACGTCATGCTCTGATAAGGTCGAGATCCTATAGACATCGCTTATAACAGTGACTTCCACCTACTTTCATATTGGACCAACCAAACAAAGATATAGCCCGCTAAAAGCATATATACATAAATAACTATTACCAATATTTTAACAATTATCGTTTTACTTCATTAGCTGTGTGGTAGCCGGTTGAGTAGAATTGACCACCCTCATTTTTTACCGAGTGGTAGTAAAAGGCGACTAAGGTAAGTCGACCCATTGTGTGGTATCCGGCCGAGTAGAATAAACCACTCTCATTTCTTACAGAGTGGTCGAGATGTAGTAAAAGGCGACTAAGCGAAGTTGACGTGACGGCCGGTCATAAAATACGTAGCCAAATCATGTGACAACATATTTATAACAAATCCAATCAAAATCAAATCAAAATAAATAAATAAAATAAACTCTTTCAAGCACTTTTAAATCGACAATGATCAATATGATTAATGAAGCTACATGAACATGTTGTGCCGACCCCACTTAGAGTAGGATATGGGCAGGATAATAATGATTATCATCAGTGAATTAGAGAATTCTGGGAATATGTGTAACCTACCAATCCGTATTGGAGCAGCGTCGTAGGTTATAGATTCCCTGTTCTCCAAAAATGGAGAAATTAGGCCTACAGTAATGGCATACAGGTTGTTAATTTTAACTTTTTCTATCATTCTCTAAATAACTCAAAGAGCAACTCCTAAAAATCATATAACGCGGCCTCAAATGAAATGTTATGTGGAGTTAAATTGACCATAACGATGCTGTTGCCAACAAAACGTGGCGAGCATAAAAATTATTATATCCAAGCGCACTCATACGGTATTTCCTCCTTGAAACCAAAAAAGATGTGCCATTTTTGTACAACAAATAAACCTTGTTTATGTTCTGCAACTTTGTCTAAAAATGGCCACATTGTGCGATGCATACGTTCGCGTTGTAAAATTCAAATATAGTATTTATATGACTGTGCGAAGTGCTGAAATTATCGCGCGGACTTTGCCTCGCTAACAAAAAGAGTTAGGAAACTTTTGCAAATTGTAACAAAAAAGCTATATATACTTTACTCGTTGTAGCCGCGGTTTCGTTCGCGACAACTTAAGTGGTATTATTTATTTCTGGGGTCAAGAAAACCAGGAATTTTTATACCTTATGAAGACGATAGTCCAAAGATTTTCAAATTACGAGTATATACTAGTGTTAGGGCATACTTTAAACAATAACACGATATAATTCTCGTTCCGAGATGCACTTCTCTTGAATGACTAACACAGAATGACTGTCACTGAAACGTTTTATCAAAAGGAAGACTCCAACGGAAACAACAACGGCACAGTGTTGCCACCATTTAAATAAAAAAGGGCGCGATACTCCTGTTTCATGACTGTGTTGCTACAAAATACAAAGCGGAAGTCATTGGCGACAACACTAGATACAATAGCTGCCGTGTGATATTCGGCTGAATAAAATAGACCGCCCTTATTTCTTAGCGAGTCGTAAAAGGCGACTAAGGTAGGTTTAAAGTAAGTCAAAAAAGTGGTATAAAAATTCTAACAATATTATATTTCTATATAAAAATGGTTTAATATTTATTTTTTAAATAAATAATAAATATATGGGACACTTACGCACACGGTCGTCCGTCCCCAAAGTAACTTAATACTTGTATTATGGTAGACAGACAAATGGTGTAATATACTTATATAATTTTTAAATATTATACATACTTAAATACAAATTTTTATTAATATTTTTATATGGTAGACTTATAGACCGATTTTATTTTTCTGTTTGAAAAAACGAAGCGCAATATTTGTTTTTTTGTGAATGGTGTGTACGAAATGGCCGTGAAACGTCACGGTTACAGAAAGACTGTTAATATTCTAGCATGTCATGAGTACAAACTGAAAGCGATACAGGTCCCGCGGTAAAAGCCCGACGCCAATTAACTGTGCACGCACTACACATAATTTATTAAGGTCTATGTCAATGTATGGCTATCTGTAGACCGCTAAAAAGTCATCGATAAATCAATAAATTTGATTATCGATGACAAGTTTTAGAGATTGCAAGATTGGCCAATGAAAATTTTAACTGTTTTTCGAATGAAATTTAAACCGAAAAAAATTATATCCCTAATGGCCTAGAGCATTTTATGTGTATAATGCGTTACTTTGCTAAGGTTATAAAACAAAAGTAATGAAAATATTATTAAACTATAATCTGCGATAAAAGAAAATATATGTATTGCTAAATGAAGAGTGTAGTGACCATTTTTATATCTGATACATGCAGGATTCGTAAAATCTCATTCACCCACCACCAATAACAAAACAAACAAACACAGCAAATATTTGACTGATACAGATAGTCCTGCTCAGCTCCGGTGGTCGTGGGTTCGATTCCCACATAAGGCCAACATTTCCTAACAATTTGGTGGTTCTTTAAGTCTGGGTGTATTTATTTAATATTATTTATGCTTATATTTTCTGATTGTCTATCATAACATAAATATTAAAATAAAATAATATGTAAGCATATTTCGTTCAGAAAATAAATCGATTTCTTGGAAAAAAGTTTGCAGTTTGCGCGCGTGTTTATTTTAGACGACTTCACAAGTGTTTAGACGTGGCGGTTTGTTTTTGTGTCAAAAGTTGCGAAAAATAAGGTCAGACCAGTTGAATGGCATCTTATTTCCATTGAAGTCAGGTTTAATGGCCACCTGACGCTATATATAGAGTGTAAATAAAGAAGCGGCCCGCCCGGGGCTTCGCGATCTTCACATGATAGAATAAAGTCACCTCCATTTTTTTCTTAGGCTTTGAAAATGCTAATTTTTAAGGCTTCTATGTTCTTGTCTCAATATAACATATGATGGAATGCATGAACCAAATAAACTATAAATATATTTTATTATATTATTATATTTGTTTACAGCAAAAATGTACAAGTTATATCTATCTTAAATTATTTACACGCTAGAACTATATAAATCAGGCCCATGTGGAATGGTCTCAAGATTGCTGGCAGCGTTTCGGCGCTGAATCGCTAAGCTGATTCTTTGTGCGAAAAAGGAGCCAGCCCTCTTGTCACCTGAAGAGGCATTAAAACGTGGTGTTTAAACGGAATTTTTTTTTGCACTTTGACTCCATGGCCCTAGGGTTTCAACTGCAAACGGCACAAATATATAACTCTCGATGAGAGATGCACACTTCCGCCGTTTGCCGGATTCAGCCATTTCCGCCGCAGCTCCAGGTCTTGACGCTGTTTCCCTGATATGGGACGAGGCTAACGTATCAACTTATGTTGCGTCCCACATTAGGTCCCGTCCCCGTTCCCAAGGAACCAGCGTCAAGCCGCCTGGGCTTTTGCCATCATCCCGACATATCCTCGAAGGCTGGAGAAGAGCAGGTATGTAGATGGTGGCAAGAGTTCTTTTGATGGTATCATTTATATGTGTTATATTATTATATTTATAACTCTATGTAATATTATCGATGATGGATGGATGGATGGATGAAGTGTCGGCAGGTCTCAGGCACAATATGTGACCCTCGAATGCCCCTTAAAGTTAAGGGAAAAATTTATAAAGCAGTCATAAGACCTGTCGTATTGTATGGATCAGAATGTTGGGCAATGAAAAGGAGGGATGAAAGAAGAGTACATGCAAATGAGATGAGAATGTTAAGGTGGATGTGTGGTGTGACAAAACTGGATAAAATACGAAACGAGTATATTAGGGGAAGTCTGAAAGTTGCACCCATTATAGAAAAGTCGAGAAGGGCAAGATTGAGATGGTATGGACATGTAATGAGGAGGGATGAAAATCATGTGACCAAACGTGTGTTAAATTTGAATGTGGATGGATATGTGCCTAGAGGGAGGCCTAAAAAGAGATGGTTGGATTGTGTAAAGTATGATATGCATATAAAAGGAGTGGCGCCAGAGTTGACGAAAGATAGGACAGAATGGAAGAGAAAAACATGTTGTGCCGACCCCACTTAGAGTGGGATAAGGACAGGATGATATAATAGTAATATTATCGATGAATAATTGACACGTCTATTAATAATTATCTGTATATTCGTTTTGCAAATGGCGCCGACATATCCATGCTTCTATAATCTATGGCTAATCCGTGCGGATTATGTACCAATTTGCAAATATATAACAATTTGATTAAGGAATCGACCGTTAAATAGAGATTTGGGCTTATTTTGATACATATTATTATGCAAATGCCGTGTTATAGTTTCAGATGTAAATCCTATTAAGGCTGGCACGCACGTATTTTGGATGTCAAGGCCGGGTCGCAGGTGACCAGTGTAATTTTAACCCTCTTCGCTTTTATTATGGACAAAACGTGGGGTCTTTTTAACGCTCTAACTTTGTTATTAAGAGGACGCCCGCGTAATGGACGATATTTTTATTTTTTATAAATATTATTCTTTCAAACCGATTCACTTGAGACTTTTTGTTACAAATCTTTAATATATAAATGAGTTAATCTTGTATATATATTTTTTCTGAGTATCAGAAATGGCTCCAACGATTTTCTTGAAATCGATCGAGCTAGCTAGGTTTTATTTTTAAAAAAAATTTGTATCCCTGTTTTCGGACACTGAAAATATGCTAAAATGTAGAATGGAATGCAAATTATATTTAAGCTGTCAATTATAAAGTTGTCATAGAACATCGAATAACGGTCGGACTAAAGTAGTGAAAATACTTCGGATCGAGGCCCACCAGCAAAATTATTATTTCATTTTTTTCTATTTTCGTTTTTTTTTTTAATACCTTTAAAAAATTCCGAGCAAGATTCTGTCACCCAGGCACTATAGTGAATAAACTCTGGCATTTACGCCACATTTTTAATATCGAGTCAATTGGAAATCAGTACGACGTTAGCGGCCGCGCGTGCTCATCATATCAAATTTATATTAAATGATATATCATATCACATTATCATTATTAAAATAAAAATAAATCTATCAATTAAGCGCCATATAATCCGCCGTATTAAGTTTAATCAATCAATTCTCAGTCTATCAACCAAAGAGCGTACAGGGTAGTAGCAGCCCGTACAGGTAGAGACATAGATTAAAAATAATGATAAATTTGGGTGAAATAAAGACCCCACTAGAAGTGTTTGCCAGATAAACCCCATTTTTTGTCCTATATGTTACCTTAGATAATTTTCCAATTTTTAGCAATATTGATTGCCGTGAAAGCGTAACGGACAAACATTCGCATGTTATATTAGTATTATCATACTATCTTTCTTCTCTCGGGATCAGGAGAAACCGTATAGAATTGAGTATATTTCAAAATTTATGTTGAAGTTATGTAATTAATAAAAGAAAAATAATTAAACACAATTTTCAGATTACAATCAAAATATGACCAGGACAAGAAATGATCGTCAGGTTTTGCAAGTCACAAAGGCTCAGATGAGTGGGCCACCTGGAATGCATGGACAGTGCTAGAGCAGTAAAAACCCTTTCCAAGTGGATTCCACCACAGAAGAGACCCAGAGGTAGATCCAGAAAGCGATGGATAGACTGCGTTGAGGAAGACCTCCGATGCATGGGAAGACTAACATCTTGGACACGGGAGGCCAGGGACAGAGCGAAGTGGAAAAGACTCATTGAGGAGGCCAAGACCCATAAAAGGTTATAGTGCCACAGGAAGTAAGTGCAATTAAAATATTTAATATTTAAATGAGCTAATCTTGTATATAAATTTCGGAATCTCATTTTCATGAAATTCGCAAAACTCATCAAAGTTCATGAAATTCAGTACGTAGGTTTTAGGGAAGAAAAATCGATCTAGCTAGGTTTTATTAAGAACAAATTTTGTTTTATCCCTTTTTTCAGGCACTGAAAAACTGCTATACTTTTGTAAGAAAGCAAAGGATTATTTCGCTGTCAATTGTAATATTGGGGAATGGGTGGTCTTTAATTCAGATTACTAGGAACGATCCCAGATAAAACCTTATTAATTAAAATCCTATTCTTAATAATTTATACTTTTAATTGCATTTTTTTAAATTTATCGAACAAGGCTCGGTCACCCAGATACTAAATATTATCGCCAATACGTTCATACCCGTACTTTGCCTTTACTTACTATTTATTCCACTGGTGAACACTGAATGCTACAGTCATCTCGACTTCACCACGAAGACTACAAAATGGCGGGAGTTAAGATGGTGCCGCCAACAGTGTGACCAGTATATTATTCAAAATACCCCAGCAAAATATTGCCAGCGACAACATAAACTATAATAAAAATCGGCAGATATTCCTTTCCTTGAATGACTCTTATTTAATGCCTTGTAGCTCAAAATTTCCAAATTGATTCAAACACTACCAAGGTTAAGAAAGGAGAGAAATAATGAAAAAAATTTTTCATTCTGTCCCAAAAATTATTGAGTACTCCAAGTTCCCAAACCAACTTTCTCGGCTCTTTATTCATACGTCTCGCGAGATGAAAACTTTTCATAAGTCCTCTAAAAATAGCCTCCGAGGTTTTATATAAATCTCTCACCGCGAGCGACTTTATGTTATCTAATCAAATGAACAAAAAATATTGTTCTGCTTCTTATGAAGTTGAAAAGTAAATAAAATTTATATAAACTGTGGTATCCGACTGAGTTGAATAGACCACCCTCATTTCTTACCGAGGTGTCGTAAACGGCATATAAGGTAAGTTGACCCTGCGTGTGGTATCCGGTTGACTACAATAGACAAACCACTTTCTTACCGTGGTTTAGTAAACGGCGACACAAGGTAAGTTGACCCACCGTGTGGTATCCGGTTGAGTAGAATAGACCACCCTCTTTTTTACTGAGTTGTTGTAAAAGGCGACTAATGTGAGTTGACCCGCCGTGTAGTATCTGTTTGTATAGAGAATAGACAACCCTCTTTCTTATCGAGGTGTCATAAAAGGTGTTGTCACATGATTTGGGTACGTATTATACGACCAGCAGCCTGACATCAACTTACCTTAGTCGTTTTTTACGACACTTCAGTAAGAAAGAGTCTGGTCTGTTCTACTCAGCCAGATACCACACGCCGGGTCGACTTATGATTACATTAGTCGTATTTTACGACACCTTGGTAAGAAATAAGGGTGGTACTATTCTATTCAGCCGGATACCACACGGTGGGTCGACTTACGAGTATCTTAGTCGTATTTTACGACACCTCGGTAAAAAAGAGGGTGGTCTATTCTTCTCAACTGGATACCACACGGCGGGTCCATTTACCTTAGTCGCCTTTGACGACACCTTGGTAAGATATGAGGGTACTATCCTATTCAGCCGGATACCACACGGCCTTCGGTCAGTATAATACTAACGTGCAAAAATGTGCTACAAGATTGCTACGCCTTTCGTAGCACTTCCAGAACTAATTTTAAGAACGGGAAAGCAGAGACTTTCGTATATCATAGTATCATATTTTTCATTTTATATTTAATATCTTCATTTAAATTCATATCTGGTTATAAAGTCAATTTAGTATCTTTATAAAACACTTTATAACTCAGGTACTCAGTAAATTTTTTATTATTCTTCATTTTTATTATACATTTCAAGGCTCACAATAAGACAGCCGTAACTTCGAACTTACTGGAAATTAAATAAAATGTATCTATGAAATTACCTAAGTGTCGTAAAGTATAGTAAGGTAAGTTTGCCTGCCGTGTGGTATCCGGTTGAGTAGAATATACCACCCCCATTTCTCTCAGAGGTGTCGTAAAAGGCGACTGAAGTAATTTGATGTCTGGTAGGTAACTGGTTAGAAAATAACTAGCCAAAACATGTAACAACACGATGTGCTAACCACATTTAGAGCGGGATTAAAACAGCAGGATGATGCTTTAGCATTACTTTATTATTTTTCTTAATATAACCTTATGTGTCTAATTGGCAATTGCAATTTATTACACGCTTTTCGGTGAAGGGAATCTTCGTGAGGGAACCTGCATAACTCTAGAAAATTTTAGGGATATGTGTAACCTAACAATCCGAATTGGCGCAGCATGGTAGGTCTTATTAGCTCCAATCCTTCTCTCCAAAAACAAACGGAAAGTGGAGGCCTATGCCCAGCTGTAGGGTAGTAACAGGCAGTTACTTTACTTCTTTTTATGTTATAACTATCAATCGCCAGCGGTTCCGCCCGCGTGGAAAGATTAAAACCGTAATATAATATTTTGATTACCATAAAAACGGTTAAATTGGGTTAACCTTAAAACCTAGACATATGCTGTCGCGGACTTTTATTTAGAACTTTTAGAGAGGAACAATTTTGTTGTACATGATTTTTGAATAACTATCACCGTTTGCTCAGTGCATGCAAGGAAAGCTTAAAATTTTGCCGTTTTCGTAATATTTTTTATTGCTGCTCCTCTCCTATTCATCTTAGCATGATGTTATATAGCCTATAGCCTTTCCTAATTAATTGGTTATCTTACACTAAAATAATTTTTCAAATTGGTCTAATAGTTGTTGAAATTAGCGCGTTCGAACAATGAAAGAAACAAACAAACTCTTCAGCTTTATATATCAGTATAGATGTATAATCTGTACAGGTACATTTATCAGTAACGTTAAACTTGTGTAACACTGACAAGGTCTGTTAACATATTTATTGCGAGCAAAGTTACCCACCTCATAAAGAGTACTGTCGTATGTTAATATATTCGCTGAAACTTTGATACCTGACTTGGTATCGTTCAAACTTCGCAGTCTTTAAGCGTGCTCCATTCAGAACTTATATTTCTACGTAGGTTATTTTACACGTGGAAATTAGATTATATTTTTCTATTAAAGTTATGAAAGCTTATAAAGATATGAGCCCTTTTGTCAAAAATTCACACCGAATTAGATTTTTACAAGCACTTTTGAATCTTCAAGGATCAATTAGATTTAATGAAGCGACAACTAATTTGAAACTTTGGTCTTATCAGAACCAACAAGAAACTCGGTAGTTAATTTTTTAAACATTTACATTATTTTTTTGTTTTCTAAAAGACTACGAGCAATTCGGGTTAAAAATTACAAGTTAACTTTCAACCCCTCCAGCTAAGCTGATTGTGTTGGGAGTGGGTTCACGTCAGTAGTTTCATAGCCGGGATTTGAACCCACGACCTCTCGATAGCAAGTCCGTTACTGTAAACCATTCTATTACCGGCGCTTGAGTTTACATTATGAAACCACAGTCTTGTATAAAGCTGAAAAGATTTTCAAATCAAGATTATTTATCATTCAAATAATCTTTAATCGTGTAATATGCTTTACATATAAGCATATAATATCTTACACTTAAATTAAACCTTTCTGTAGACAGATCTAGTATAAATTGTGGAATTTTACTGTACAAATATATATTTAGACCAACGAAGGCTTTGCTAACTCTGGTAAGCCGTGACACAGGAATCACAAGCTTATTATGACCTCTCGTATATCTATGATATACATAAAACATTGTTTGGTACATAAGGATATTTTCCGTACGAATATCATGACGCTAAAGCTATTTCCTTGAACTTTTCGCTAAAGGATTTACTTCTTATTAATACTACAAGACTCACCAGGACTCAATACTAGAACACTAGAAGACTCAAGTATATTGTACAAGTAGTTAAAAAGATAAATAATACTAGAAATGGATATTGTACATATGAATATTTTTTCGTAGGAATATTGTGACACTACAGTATGTTTATTTTCTTCAACTTTTTGCAAAAGGAATTATTTCTAATCAATACTACAAAACTCACCACGACTCAATACTAGAAGACTAGAACACTGAAATACATTGAACAACTAATAAATAAAAATAATACTAGAAAGAATTGAGCTCAAAACGTATGCGATTGTGAAAATATGATAGGAAAAGTACAAGTAAAATATGAAATATAATTTTTGTTTGGGCAGATACGCTCGGCGTAGCACTACTACGTCGTAGGTGAGGTCTACGAAATTAAGAACAATATTGACTATTTTTGTCTTAAAGACGAACTATTATTGTCATAAAGATATTTATTACTGTCTTAAAGATAATGGACATTATTTAAATATATTCTATAAGTTAAATTATGCATACCCACTTCTTTTAAAGCGGATAAAGAAAAGTAGTAAAGTTTCTTGTCCGCTATTTTTAATTCGTAATATGATATTTCAACTGCTACTATTTCTAGGTCTTAATAACACCAGTGTTTTTCTATTTCAGTGTATTTCTATACTTAGTTGTATTCTGCGAGACCTCAGTAAAAAATGAGAGTGCTCTATTCTACTAAGCCGGATACAGCACGGTGGATCAACTTATTTTAGTCGCCTTTTATGACACCTCAGTAAGAAATGAGGGTTGTCTATTCTAATCATCCGGACACCATATGGCCGATCAACTTACCTCAGTCGCCTTTTACGACACCTCAGTAAGAAATGAGGATGGTCTATTGTACTCAGCCGGAACCCACAACATTTAGCATTATATATATTTTCTATTTGTTTTATCGCTGTTTATAATATTGATATAATAATTTCTAACTTACAATAGTAATAATAAATTTATTCACGATAATTTTTATCAAGGATTATACCAAGATAATTTTATTATTATAAATTTCTTATAATGAGTCTCTGCAAAGTAACACCTAATTTTGTAAATTATTTATGTTCACATTAGTATCGTCTCACTCAAGAATAACGATGTATGAATCTGAAGTGAATCCTGTGAAAAAAGACATTGAATATAATACCACGGCACACAATTTGCATTAATTACTTCATTTGGACTGCGCTGTTGTTTTTGGCCAAACTACCAACGCGTGACTCTTTAATGATGAGGGGGAAATTATAAACTGTTCGCTTTATATGCCTTTTGTGTTCAAGCCATTTTTAATTATAAACAAAGGAGTGTTATATCTACAGTTGTTACTGTTCATTGCTTTTAATGTTAGTACTTGTATGCTCGGAAATTTTGTACAAAATAAAAAAAAAATATTTATTTATGTACAATAAAAAATGTTGGTAAAAACATTAGGGGTAAAAAAAGTGTACAAAGTTCAACTTATCCCTATGACGGAGGGATTATTGGGTAGGTGGACCTCGATCCAAGGTATTTTCATTTCTCGAATCCGCCCGTTCCCTGAGCTACGCTGACTTGACAATTTACGGCAAAAATAATTTTTTATATTAAATTTATATGTTAGTGTTTTTTAATGTCCAAAAACAGGATAAAACGAATTTTTAGTTAAATAAAACGTAACTAGATCGATTATTCTAACCCAAAACCCCTACATGCTGAATTTCAGGAAATTCGTTGAAGCCGTTTCCAAGGTTCCGAAAACATATATATATATAGATACGAGATTTATTTGAATTTTAAAGATAAAAAAATTCTCGTACTGATTTTTGTGAACTAAATTATAGTTTTATAAGAGCCATATAGTATCCGGCTGAGTGTAATAACACAACACCTTTCCAACCTCGCTCATTTCTGGAGGCATTGTCAAAGGCGACTAAGGTAAGTTGACCCGCCGTGTCATCCGGTTGAGTAGAATAGACCATCCTCTTTGTTGCCTCGTAAAATACGACTAAGGTAAGTTGATATCAGGCTGGCGTCCGGTCGTAAAATACTAAGCTAAATCATTAGACAACATGTTTATAACATGATGTGACACCAATTAGAGTGGAATAAGGGCAGGAGAATGATGATATAAATGGCTTCATTTTTAAAAGACGTTGAACATCTAAGGTTTTTCAGTGATAGCTATAATAAACACTATGATGATAATAATAATAATATTGTCTTGCAGTTTTGCCGTCAGCTAGTTGCTATATTTGAACCACAATAGTTTAATTTTAATTATAGAATATTATTTGAATTATGACATCTTTAAAAAAGAAACGTATTTGATAATTTCTATGGAACCATAGTTAAGAATAGTGTCGACAAAAGACTGAAACATGCGTCCCGTATGTTTAGTGCCTTATTTTATATCATTTGGTGTATTTATTACTTGCATATTCTACGTGTAAAATAATATATTAGCAAATAGCTCTTTTGCTATCCTACAGATTCTGTATTGCATTAACAATTTTTTACATTAAGTTTGTTAGTGCTTCTAAAAAGTATGTACTTAATTTTATTTCATTTACTAACATTTTTAGCTTATACCAAATAATTAAAGAGTTTGAAGAATAAAAAGTTTTCTACTATCTATACACTGCATGTTTTCTATTCGAATTTCGAATGATTGTTTTCCTAACCTCTCTGTTATATCAATCACATTTCATAAGCTTTCCAAACATTAAATATTTACTATTTTATCATATTCTTATCACATTAAGTGTTTTTATGTTGTTACACACATTTTATCAAATACAGCTATGAAAAAAGATCCAATATATAACCTTCCCTAGCTAAAGGAGGTTACACTAAAGAGATAAGCGGTTGATTTGATTATAAGAACCTACAGAAAGAGACGGAAATAACCTCACTGTTTCCATGTTAACACGAAATGATAGCCAACTTAATACCAATTTTACGACTGAATCGAACAATTTGACAATTCAAATATCGAATTTAGATCGCTAAAATGGTGGGCGAAACATAGACAACACGTGGAGTACAAAATATCGATGAAATAAAGGAGTTTAATATAATTGTAATTTAAAAAATGAATGGAATGTCCGATACAATTTTCGTGTGTAATACAGAAAGGTCGATAGGTTATAGTTGAAATTGTACATACCAGTGTTGCTTGCGGTTGTCAGCTTGTTTAATTGTCCGCCATTACTTTATCGAGCACGTGATGAGGATTTGATGTAAACAAATCGCATTAGTGATTATTGGTACGTATTGGGGTTGGAACGCGGGGTGGAGACGCGCGTGCAGGGCGCGGCGCGAGACGCGACTGCCAGCGATAGTGACGTTTGCCCGTGAGAGCCTTCTATCGATTTGGGGTTCTCGTATCAAATATCCGGATTCGATATACGAATATATTTAATCGAGACTTTTATCATTGAAAAAAATACCAAAAAGAAAGTTTCATTTGATTTACAGATACGAACTAAGTCTGTAAGAGATTTTTTACATTATTGCTGTAAGCGCCTTCGTACAGTGTTATATTTTTAATAGTTATTTATGTTTTTGTACAGTGTTAAAGAATAAATAATATTTTTGTATTAGAATCTGTACATACATTTACTAATTTTAATCTTACCAATTCAATTAAACTCTAATACATATTCACACTCTGTTTTTGACAGTATAATGAAAAATTTTTTAATTAGTCATTTTATTTACTATAACAATAAACTGCAAAAAATACGCTATGCTCTATTTTGGACCGCCATCAGCAATTTACAAATTTAACATACACTCTAAAAGCGCGTTCTACGCTATGACATAAAAAAAGAAAATGAAAAGCATACATAGTTCACTATATTTATTGTGAACTTTTTATCAATGTTAAACGATGTTATGTTTTTAAACTTAGTTTTAAACTTATGTATAATCAAACAGTTTTTTACTATTTCATTGTTAATTACTGTACTACGTCCATGTGTCAGCCCAATAATCTCTCAAGTAAATAAACAAGCAAGTAAACCTTGCGGGAAATCCAGGATAAAAAGTTGCTGCAGAACCTCTATATTTCAGTAAAAGTTCTATCAAAATCGGTTTAGCCGGTCCGAAGAATGTACTACATATGTACTGTGCGTACATAAAACATAAAATAACATGCGTTAAGTAAATTTTAAGGAAATTTATGAAAATACAGATGAATTCTCTAGAGATATGCAGGTTTCCTCACGATGTTTTCCTTCACCTATGTTGACATGTGATAGCCCAACAGTGCGACCGACTCTAGAGACGATCACGGTTTCAAACCCGGACAAACACCAATGAGTTTTTCTATTAAAACTTATGTGTCTAATTGATAATTGAAACTTATCACACGCTTTTCGGTGAAGGAAAACATCGTTAAAACAGCATATATACAGAGAATTCAGGAGATATGTGTAACCTACCAATCTGCATTGGAGCAGCGTGGTAGGTCTAAGCTCCAATCCTTCTCTCCAAAACGGAGAGAAGAGGCCTATGCCCAGCAGTGGGAGAGTAACTGGCCGCTACTTACTTTACTTACTATGTCCAACATTGGACAAGAGCAAGTTCTTTATGATTCACTACTTATTTGTAATTGAATACTTAAGTTTAAGTTAAATTTAAACATATGGTACGGAGAGAAGAGGCCTATGCCTAGCAGTGGGAGAGTAACAGGCCGGTACTTACTTACTATGTTGGACATAGGACACGCAAATAAGCTCGGTGTTCAGCTATTTGTTCCCAACCGATTCTATTGTCTACATTCCGATGCATAGACAATAATCGATTATAAATATCTCGTCAAGTCCCATCACTAGCTGCTCGCAGTGTTAACGCATGCGCCGGTCGATTCCACACTCGGTCACTGGGCCGGTGAGACTTTAAAAACAAACAGGCTTTGTCCCTTAGACGGCGAGGCGCCGGAACGGAGTCGGTAAAATAGGTTCTGTGTTTCACACCTGTGGAGCCTTCACACCTCACTAAAAATGAGTACATACCCGCCAAAAGTGAGGGTATGTTGGTAGTATTTAATCTGTGGAAGAACCAACCGAGCGCCTTCAATAATGGTATTTGTTTGCGTAAATCCTCTGTATCCGACTGAGGAGAACAGACCCTCTTTCTTACCGAGAGACTCGCTTTTTTCTTTCGTAAAAAGCGAGTAAGGTAAGTTGTGGTTTCTGGTTGAGTAGAATAAACCACTCTCTTTCTTACCGAGGTATCTTGAATGGCGACTAAGGTAAGTTTACCTGTCGTGTGATATCTGGTTGAATAGAATAGACCACCCTCATTTCTAACCGAGGTGTCGTAAAAAGCGAGTAAGGTAAGTTGACCCATTGTATGGTATGGTTAAGTAGAATAGACCACCCTCTTTCCTACCGTGGAGTCGTAAAAGGCGACTAAGCTAAGTTTACCCGTCGTGTGGAATCCGGTTGAGTAGACTAAACCACCCTCTTTCTTATCGAGGAGTCTAACTAGGGTAACTTAAACTAAAATTACTTTGCTGTAATCTGCGTTTGTTAGAAGAGAATACATGCAATGCTAAGCGCATGAAGCAGGGAATAATCACATACCACACGTATCACAAGACGCCGCCAACACCAACACTCCATACAAGCACTACACACACTCACTACCACAATCTCTACGATCGTTTCGCGCCGAAACCGAAGCATCATCAGGAGGATAGGCTCCACTAACAAAATCGTAATGCTGCTTCATAAACTTAGCATTGCATGTATTCTCTTAACGAACGCGGATTACATGCAAAACAATTGTATTATAACTTTTATAAAGTCCAAAAATTTTCTCAAAATCTACTGAACGGGTTTTTGTACGGTTTTAATTAAAAGATAGATACAACTCTTTAGAAAGGTTTATGCAAACATTACATTGCGACTTTATGTAAATTGACTGAAATCCACGCAGGTGAATTCGCTGGCACAGCTAGCCATTCAAGGAAGAATTCAAAACTAGTCTAGTCTAGTAACGGCCTGTTACTATCCCACTGCTGGGAATAGGCCTCTTCTCTCCTTTTTTGGAGAGAAGGATTGGAGCTAAGACCTAACACGCTGCTCCAATGATATGTAGGTTACACATATCTCCAGAATTCTCTAGAGATATGCTGTTTTAACGATGTTTTCTTTCACCGAAAAGCGTGTGATAAATTTCAATTATCAATTAGACACATAAGTTTTAATAGAAAAACTCATTGGTTTTTGTCCGGGTTTGAAACCGTGATCGTCTCTAGAGATTCACACGGTCGCACTGTTGGGCTATCACATGTCAACATAGGTGAAGGAAATCATCGTGAGGAAACCTGCATATCTCTAGAGAATTCATCTAGAGAAGATTGGTAGGTTATTCAAAACAATTCTTTAAAAGAAATATAAATTTGGCTATTAAAATACAAAATAACTGTTAGGAATGTTTAATTATTCTTTTACTCTACCATAACGAATTTTTCTTTGTAAAATATCATAATTATTTTATAATATAACAAATTCACGCCAGTATCATGTATAAATTTTCCATTTACTCCTATAATATTATAATATATTAATTCCTCCCTTGAAACAACTTTGACAAACACATTACAATAATAATTAGTACGTAAATTAACAAAGAGATCGCAAAAGTTTATTTGAATAATGTATTCAAATTACGAAATAAATATCTATATTTAACATACTTCGTAATTTTGGTACAGATTTACTTTTGAATTAATGTCAAACGTCGACGAATTAAAAAATATTATTTTATGGATTTAAATAACATGGAATTAAAAAATAGATGAAAGATTTAAACACAAATCAGACATACGGAAACAAATTTTATTAATAAAATTTAAATGTCTAAAATGGCGGCAATTCGCGTATCAAAATCAAATCATTATCTTTCATCCCTTATCCCACTATAACTGATTTCTCAACGTATTTTACGACCGGCCGCCTGCCTGACATCAACTTACCTTAGTCGTATTTTACCACACCTCTGTTAGAAAGAGGATGGTCTATTCTGCTCAACCGGCATACGGCAAGTTAACTTACCTTTGTCACCTTGACTAATTAAAATCAAAAATTTACTCTCTAATTGGGAATTTTATATTTACTAGCTTTTTTTAGTATGGATGTATGTTTGTTACTCTTTCACGGCGAATCCACTGAATCGATATCGATGAAATTTGGCACAATTATTCCATATACACCGAATTAACATATAGGCTATAGAAATCCTGTTAATTCTACAGGAATAAGATAACATTGAAAAGCGCCATATCACATGACAAGAGTCCAAGCGAACGAAGTCGCGGGTAAAAGCTAGTCATCTAAGAGCTCTTGCCACCATCGACCTGCTCTTCTCGAGCCTTCGGGGATATGTTGGGATGATGGCAAGAGACCAGACGTCTTGACGCTGGGGATCGGGGACGGGCCCTAATGTGGGACGCAACATACGTTAATACGTTAGCCTCGTCCCATATCAGGGAAACAGTGTCAAGACCTGGAGCTGCGGCGGAAATGGCCGAATCCGGCAAACGACGGAAGTATGCATCTCTCATCGAGAGTTATATATTTTTGCCGTTTGCAGTTGAGAACATAGGGCCATGGAGTCAAAGTGCCAAAAATTGTTCATCCGTTTTAACACCTCGGTTAATTGCTTCTTCAGGTGCCAAGAGGGCTGGTTCCTTTTTCGCAAAAATAATCAGCTTAGCGATTCAACGCGGAAACGCTGCCAGCATTCTTAGGACCATTCCACGTGGCATGATTTGTATAGTCCTAGCGTGTAAATAATTTAAGATAGATATAACTTGTACATTTTGCTGTAAATAAAAAAAAAATTGAAGAAAATCTAAAAAAAAATCTATAAAGTATCACGACAGTTCAACAACGGAGATTTTAGACAATGCTCGTATGTGTGGTGTAAGCATCTAACAAAAAAACAAACTTTATTTATGACATCAAATCACCATTTGGAGTTATAAAAGTTTTGTTTTGTAAATAAAATAGACGTTGGCTTATCGCGGTGCAAAGTGGTCTGTGCTGATTTGACAATGTTGTAACTCGTGTTGTTGAACTACGAACGCCGTAGGAATGGTAATCGGGAGAACTTTGTCGCACCAACTGTACTGAAAATTTGCCCCAACTTTTACTGAGTTCGGATTTTTATGTTTGCTACAATTCCGTTCGTATTTGTTATTTTAAACGCAATTTGTTATACAAAAGTAATAATAAAATTATTTTGCTATAATCCGCGATGAAGTAAAATAGAAAATATATAAAGTGCTAAATGTAGAGTGGGCGATCCGATTTCAAATCAAATCAAATTAAAATATCTTTATTCAAATAAGCTCTTTCAAGCACTTTTGAATCGTCAAGGATCAATATGATTAATGAAGCTACAACTGGTTCGGAATGTTGCTGTTCCCGAGAAGAACCAGAAAGTCACTCGGCAGTCAATCTTTAAGACATTTTCAATTTTACATTATTAAACCGCAGTCCTGTGTGAAGCTTAAATGATTATCAAATTCAGGCTTGTTTACCATCCAAATAATATTCAATTTTGTAATATGCTTTACGTATAAGCATATCTCTTATACTTAATTTAAACCTTTCTATAGACTGATCTAGTATTGCGGAATTTTATTTCAAAAGCGAATGCTGAGACAATTCATACCTGATACATGCAGGATTCGTAAAAACACATGCACATACCTCTATTTGGCGATTTTTTTTCACTTTTTAGAATCTATATTAAGAGACTGTTGTCGCCATTGACTTCCGCTTTGTATTTTATAGCAACACAGTCATGAAACATGAGTATCGCGTCGTTTTTGACTGAAATGGTGGCAACACTGTGCCGTTATTGTTTCCGGAGTTTTTATATTGATAAAAAGTTTCAGTTACATTCAATCTTTGTTCGTCATTCAAGAGAAGTGCATCTCGGAACGGGAATTGTGGTATTCCTATTATATCGTGTTATTGTATATAGTGTGCGCTAACAAGACATTTATCTGCTACTTAGTTTATTAGTCGGTTAACTATACAACACTTTATCAGTAACTTGTGAAACAGGCCCTAAACAAGTAGAAAGAGCAACCGCCGAGTTACTTAGAAATTATCGGAAGAGTGGCTGATAAACTAAACTTGAAACAAAGTGTAGACTATATGTCAGAAATAAAGCGGGTAGGTCCCGAAAAACTCGATGGCAAAGAGCCTCAACCCATAGTTATTACATTTGCAACAAAATCAACCAAAAATGAATGGATTGCCCAGAAGAAGATACACTTGACAAATACAGATATATACAGCAATAATAACAAAAAACGCATATACATAAATGAGGATATACCAAAATCCACAAAAAAGTTATTTTGGTCAACAAAAATGCAATTAAAGTCGAAATATAAATATATCTGGATACAAGATAGCAAGATTTTAGTTCGTCAAGATGAAGAAAACCGTAAAATTTACCACATACGTACAGAAAATGATTTGTGTAAACTATTAGATGATGAATAGTGGCGCCATAATATCAGCAGGATTTATATATCATAATAATATGCTTAACTTCCATAAAAGTAATTCGTCAATGAACGACATTATTTCAGAAATAAAATATAGAAAATACGAAAATATTAATGAGTGGAGCAATGGTCTTACACACTGCGACGTAAACATAATTCATATTAATATTCGGTCACTACGAAAAAAATTTTAATGAGTTGCTTGTCCTATTGAATCAATGCAGATCTAAAATTCATATAATAATATTAACCGAAATCAACATAAAAAGAGAAGAAATCTGTCTTTATAACATAGAGGGATATTATAACTTTTATTCGACTAGGCAGACGCGTCGTGGAGGCGGAATATTAATTTATTCTAAAAATGATCTTAAGATGCACGCTTATAGGGTTGACAGTTCTGCGGCGGAGATAATGCACGGCGAGCTACAAATTGAAGGTTATTCGGACATACATATCATAGCTGCGTACAGGCCGCCGAACTGCAACAAGCAACTATTTCTTTACGAACTGGAGAGAGAATTAACGTTAGTACCTCGTTGTAGTGACGCCGTGCTCATAGGAGATATAAATATAGATTTGTTAGATCAATGTAAGAGCGCGACAGGTGAGAGGTACGAGAACATGCTATGCGAATATGGGTTTAGTTGCGTTATAACAGAGGCTACGCGTGTCGAAGTAGTGAAAGGACGCACAGTCTCGACGTGCATCGATCATCTGTGGATCCGTAGTAGTAACAGTGCCGCTTACGCCGGTTTTTTGTTTACATATAAAATAGCAGATCATTATTTAATTGGATTACGTATGATGACGGATAATAAGGTTAGTAAATGTATGAATAATAATACCGAGCAACAATTGGTTCTTAAAAATTATTTAGTGGAAGAAGAATTAAAAAAAGTTGATTGGCTAAAATATAATAGTATTAAATCTCCGATTATTTTGTACCGAACTTTATGTGATGTATTCTGTACTATATATACGAATTGCAAAAAACTGAGTAGTGTATCGAATAAAAGACGAAATCAACCGTGGGTGACTAAGGTTCTTGAAAATATGATAACAACTAGAGATAATTTGTTTAGGGAGTGGAAGTCTAGTCCGAAAGATATGACATTGCGCCTTAAGTATACTAGGTATAGAAATAAAGTGAATAGGTATATAAACAAAGCTAGAAATGAATATAGACAGAGTGAAATAACAAGTTGTCATAACGACCTTAGAAAAATATGGGAAAAGATAAATAATTGGCTAGGGAGACGTAAGGGTAGCATAGACGATGTTATAATTAAGTATTTAGGTAAAACAAATAGCATAGAGAATATTTGCAACAATTTTTCATACACTTTTACGAAAGAAATAGATTCTATTAAGCACAAATGTAGTGAAGAATTTTTAAAACGCTCTGCATATGTTAAAGTTAGTGATGTCTCGTTGCGATTCGTGAACGTGAGCCCATCACAGGTTGAAAAAGTTATTGATTCATTAAGTTGCGGTAAATCGCCTGGGTCCGACAGCATCAGAGTTAGGGACATTCAATATGTTAAAAAGCAAATAAGCCCAATTATTGCACTTTTTATTAATAGGTGTGTGTCCATGGGCGTATATCCCACCGAATTAAAGTTATCCTTAATAAGACCGATTTATAAGCAGGGTAGTCATTTAGATTACTCTAATTATAGGCCTATTGCTATTCTCTCAGTCTTAAATAAAATAGTGGAGAAACTTATAGTTCAACAAGTATCAGATTTCTTAGAAAAATATAACATTCTAAATGATGCGCAGCACGGTTTTCGCCGTGGGCGCTCCACGAATACTGCCCTTGCAGAGTTTACTGACGATGTGAACGCCTATCTCAATAATAGACAGCAGGTAGTAGTGATTTTTATAGATTTTCGAAAAGCCTTTGATACCTTGGACCACGAACATCTCTTGCGGGCTATGGACGAATGTGGTGTTCGTGGACCCTTAAATAATTGGTTCCGCGCTTACCTGAGCGGGCGGACGCTTGCTACAATTATAACTGGTGAAACTGGTAATAAAGAAAAAATTAAATATGGCGTGCCGACCGGCTCAGTGTTTGGCCCAGTAGGATATATTATGCATGTGAACAGTATATGTAATGTTGTGCGGGACTGTAAAATGTATATGTATGCAGATGACACTTGTCTACTGTATTCTGATAAGGACCTAAGCACAATACAAACTAAGATACAAAATGACTTCGAGCGATTAGTGAAATGGGCTCACGACAACGGACTTATAATTAATTTAGTTAAAACTAAGTGTATGCACATACGTTCACCATATACACAGCATCGATTTCATTGTATTAAATTAATAGGACATGATTACGAATGCTTGCATAATGGGAAACGTACGTGTAAATGTAACGAAATTGAATTTGTTGATAATTATAAATATTTAGGACTTACTATCGATAAAGATTTCTCATGGAAATTGCATGTGAAAGATGTTTGTAAAAAATTAAGAGTAGCCTTAGCTAAGTTTATGTACCTGAAACATATTGTTAATAGACGACTTTTATTCATAATATATTATGCAATTGTTGACTCAGTGCTATCATACGGCCTAAGTTGCTACGGGCGTACGTTTAAATCTTATTTAGAGAAAATTAGAAAAATTCAAATTAGATTCTTGAAGTCACTAGTAACTATAAAAGTTAAAGAAAAATGTCGAAAAGATTATCAAAAATTATTTTCTATTTGTAAAATCCTACCAGTGCACAACAAAGTTATCTTACTACTGGTACTGGAACAGTATAATAATAATAAATTTAAGCAACGTATTTTGCATCATCCGCGGACAAGGAAGGTAAGCAAAAGAAAATTAGTGCAGCCGAAAGCGGCCAACTATTATGGAAAGAGAACAAGAGCATACCTCGTACCAAAAATACATAACTGTCTTCCGTCGGAAATAAACCGAACCAGTAGTAAGATATCTTTGAAAAGAATGCTAACTAGATTACTAATTGATAATGAAAACTTTTTTTGTAACGTAACCTAAACTGCACATTATCGAATAAGATTGTTTGTAGAACGGAAACATACGAGCACCTCTATACCTGCTCAGTGGTTTATTTCTACAATAATGTAGAAATAAACCGATCCCAAGATTGTATCGTAGGGCTGAGCAGGTGCCAGTGGTGCTGGTTATTATTATAATAAATAACTTATTAAGTAATGAGAGCATACTGCCGACAAACTGCTTTGCAGTTTGGCAGATTAAATATGTAAGAAAAACTGATTAGTAAGAAAGAAAGATAAATAAAATAAAATAAAAAAAATAAAAATAAACTTGCTGGCTCTTCTCGGTAGGAACAGCTTTCCAAACCAGCACTAGAGTTGACGATTCAAAAGCACTTGTTTACAAGTTTATTTGAATAAAGAATATTTTGAATTTGATAGAAAAGTGACCCCGACATGTTTTCACAACGTTGTAACTGGAAACTAAATAAGCTGTATTTGAAACGGAAAGTGTTAGATTTTCGTCAACTTTTCGGCTAATACAAGTTGCATTTGTGGAAATTCAAACTTTCCAAAAGCCGGATAGGCGGTTTGAATGTATATAATCGCTGCCATTTAGTTTTAGTTTGGGATTAACTCTTTCATCGTCCGACTAAGCTAAAGTTCGCAACCGTATAAATAATGGTTTGATTTAACTTTTACTTTTAAAGAGATTGCCTTACTACAGTTATCATTCATCTGTCCTTATCACACTCTAAATGACGTAACCTTATCTTTGTCGCCTTTTACAACACCTCGGTAAGAAATGAATGAAGTATTCTGCTCAGCCGGATACAACACTTATTATTTATTATATTATTCTTATTATTTATGTTATATTTATTCATAGTTGCTAAGTAAATAAGTATATATATAATACTATACATTTTTTATTACATTCTATTTACTTATTATTTTATAAATTTGTTTTTCATTTCTTATTTAGCATTTATTTATATTTTAGATTATTTCATAGTGGTATTTTTGGGTAGATATAATTCGATATATCACTCGTACTTACTGACGAGTAATCAAAATTTTTGTCTACCCACATTTCATCAACAATTTGCAGTGTTTAATTTGGTTCACCGTGGACGAGGATGGCTGACCTACTGTGATACAGTTGCTACTAGTACAGAGGTCAGCGTGATTCTACCTAAGATAACCAAAAATAGTTTAGATGAATATGTCAATAATTTTAAGTATGTTGCCTGTTATCAAAAATAACTTGTAATAATAAAAATAAATAAATAAATAAAAATAAATTCAAAACTAGCAATCTCCAGCGGCTCCGCCCGCGTGTAAAGATTAAAACTGTAATATAGTATTTTGATAACCATAAAAATGGTTACAGTGGGTTATACTTAATACATATGCTGTCGCGGACTTTTATTTAAAACTTTTAGAGGGGAACAATTTTGTAATACATGATTTTTTAATAACTATCACCGTTTACTCAATGCATGCAAGGGAAAGCTTTAAATTGTGCCTATTCATCTTAGCGCGATGTTATAATAACTTCGCCTTCCTTAATAAATGGACTATCTTACACTCAAATAATTTTCAAAACGGTTCATAATAGTACATTAAGGTTTTATGAAAATTATGATAAAGAGGTCACGCAATTGTAAAAACTCCCAAAAACTCGCCTGCTGAGAGCTTTAGACGTAAACCAAGATAGATACACTGAAGTAATGTACTAGAGAATTGTAGATCTACAAAAATACTACAAAAAAGTCCGCGTATATCACAGTATGTTTCCATTATGGTTAACTCACACTAATTATCTTTATATTTAAAATTTCAATGAAAAATCATCATCATCCTCTTGCCTTATCCCGCTACAAGTGGGGTCGGCACAACTTGTTATAAACATATTGTCACGTGATTTGGCTAGGTAATTTACGACCGACCGCCAGTCTGAATTTACCTTAGTAGCCAACTTACCTTAGTCGTATTATAATAGTATTTTCAAGACTGTTTTTCTGTGTTATATATGTTTATATGTGTTCGCCATTTAATAAAGATGTAGGAGGTGGTCGATCCTAGGTATTTTCATTTCTCGAGACCAACCGTTCCCTGAATAAGCTACGTTGACTTTGCGGCAAAAATAGTTTCATATATTCAATGTAAATTATTGTATTTTTTAATGTCTTTTGAGCATTAAAAAACAGGGATAAAACGATTTTTTTTATAAACCTAGGTAGATTGATTTTTCCCTCAAAACCTCCTGCATGCTGAATTTCAGGAAAATCGTTAGAGCCGTTTCCGAGATTCCGAAAATATACATACATACATACATACATACAAGATTAACTCATTTAAATATTAAAGATAAAGATATTGCAAAATATATTATATTGAATTAAAATGTCATTAAGCGGGTCGAGTTGATTGAACAACGTTGTAACTCGTGATGCTAAGTTGAGAGTTGTAATGCAAAAAATTGCAACTTTGTCACGCTAACTATACTAATATGCTCGCTGAAATTTGCACAAGTCTCTTATTGGTATGGATTTTCAACTCATAATGTTTTTTTATATATAACTAGCTGCTAGCTATTTTTATATATAAGAGATTTTTGACTAACTTTCACTATTTACTTAGTGCACGCAAGGAAAGCTTTAAATTTTGCCGTTTTCGTAATATTTTTTATTGCTGCTCCTCTCCTATTCACCTTAGCGTGATGTCATATAGCCTATAGCCTTCCTCAATAAATGTACTATTATATCAAATCGGTCCAGTAGTTCTTGATTAGCACGTTCAAACAAACTCTTCCGCGTTATATATTTATATAGATTTACTTATTCCACGTGTAAAAGAATATGTAAACAAATAGCAAATAGATCCTGTCCTACAAATACTATATCAGATTAACAATTTAACGTTTATTAGTACTTCTAAAAAGTTTATATTTTATTTTATTCCTTAGATATTTCTTTCTTACATTTTTAACGGACTAATCTACACTCAAATAATTTTTCAAATCGGTCCAGTAGCTCCTGAGATTAACTCGTTCAAACAATCAAACAAACAAACTCTTCAGCTTTATATACTAGTATAGATTAACGAGATCTTTGCCCGTTAGACGTTCAAAAAAATATATTTGCTCTAAATGTAAATTAATTAAAACTTTACAAATGAAATAAATGTAATTCGTGGTACTTCGCAAGAGGGGTTCCGTTGTCAAAATGACGGGAACAAAACAAACAATTAAAACTAAATCACAAACAATCTGGAAAGTGCTCCAGACGTAGGGTAGAAAGTCGATAACTAAACCTCTTAACAGGTGTTCGATCATCCGTTTTACTGAAGCTCTTAGTGGCGGGAAATATTAGCGACATATCGATTTTTTGACAACATATTTCTAATATTTAACAATGATATCAATTTCAAACTTAAAATATTCTTTATTCAAATAAACTTATAAACAAGTGCTTTGAATCGTCAACTATACTGCTGGTTTGGAACGCTGTTCCTACCGAGAAGAGCCAGCAAGAAACTCGGCGGTTGGCGGGAATTTAGTTATTACTGTCTTGTACAGAGTCGAAGAGTAGCTTTTTTTATGTCAGAAAAATCCACTACGGGTCATCACCGCCCGACGGGGACGAGCGGCGGGTATGTCGGACTCTCACCGATTAAAAACCTGACAGTGCCCCACCACGCTGCTGGTGGTGGGGACAGGGTACCGTTGTATACATTAGCCCCATCCCCACCAGCAGTAACTCTGAACCACAGAGTGCGCCACCTTTTGGTCGGGCCTCTCTTAAAGTGGCCACTCCCTCCGCTAATCGATGCATCGGGAGCATCAAAGATCCTAGGTCCTATAAAAACTAGGTCCACGCATTCTTATCATCTAAGTAATCCAAAAGTAATAATAAAATTATTTTGCTATAATCCGCGAAGAATTATAGCAAAATAATTTTATTATTACTTTTGTGTTATGGATCTCCGCAAAGTAACGCCTAATTCTATAAATTATCTAAGTAATCCTCAATAGTATAGTGGGCTTTCTGTATTAGCCTTTTATGAATAGTGTTTTTAAACTGCTGTGATGGCAAAGCCAAAATTGATTGCGGAATTTTATTATAGAATCTTATACCCAAACACACAGAAGACTTACGTACCTTTGCAAGGCGCAAAGCAGGAACCGCAGGCTTATGTCGGTTCCTATATTGTCTATTATATACATCATCAATCGTTTTATACTTCTTTATATTTCTTACGTCAAAAAATTTAATTATTTAAATTATACTGTGTGAAACAAAGGTAAGAATACCTTTTTCCTTAAACTTCTTTCGCAGGGAATCATCATCAATCTCCTGCCCTTATCTAACTCTAAGTGGGTTCGGTACAACATGTTTTAAGTATGTTGTTACATGATTTAGCTAGGTTTTTTACGACCGGGTTTGTGATAGTGAACGTGTGTAGCGCTTGTGTATTGTGGTGGCGGTGGTGGAGGTTTGTGCACGTGTTTTTACGAATTCTGCATGTATCAGATATGAAACCGGATTGACCACTCTACATTTAAAAATATTTATATTTTCTATTTTATTTCATCGCGGATTATAGCAAAATATTTTTTTTATTACTTTTGTACGAATTAATTGTTTTAAACTACCGTTTAAAATGTAATAAATTTTGTTTGACGCAATATATAATATGGTCCAAACCGTGTTACTAAATTATTCAAGTTTGATAAATATAGCACGAAAAATATCCATAGATATGCAAATACATTTAAATCTGTTATAGTCTGTCCAATCGTTTGTTAATTGATTCCTTATGTAAGTCGGTATCGATATAATCGATAGGTTGGCTGTCGCCCAACACTACAACCAAATATGGGAAACTGTTTTCATTGACATAAAACTTTTGAAATAACAAATTGACTACAAAATAGACTGAGCAAAAATTACGTTGCGAAAATTATTACTATATTTTGAAAATAAATCATTTCTTTAATATTCTTCTTACCTTCTACCTATGCTAGCAGCTTCGCCCGAATGAAAATCAGTGTCATAAATTTTTTCCTGATTTGAAAAACTGAAAAGTTGGTTTGTTTGATTGTTTGATTGTTTGGACGCGCTAATCTCAGGAACTCAGATAATTAATAATAGAGTAAATAAGTATAACTTAAATATTAATAGTAGCTGAGTTTAAACATTAGTTAAATCACTGGTCAATAAGTAAATTTGAATGTGAGGCAAATATTAAACGCCAAAGTAAGGTGGCAGAGTTGTCGTAAAAGGCGAATAAAGTAAGTCGAACTGCCGTATGGTACCCAGCAAAGTAGAATAGACCACCCTCTTTCATACCGAGGTGTCGTAACAGGCGACTTAGGTAAGTTGACGCGTCGTGTGTTATCCGGTTGAGTAAAATAGATAAACCTCTTTCATACCGGGGTTTCGTATGCGACTATGGCAAGTTGACGTCAGGTAGGTGGTCGGTCGTAAAATACGTAGCCAAATCGTGTAACAACCTGTTTATAACAAGTTGTGCCGACCCCACTTAGTGTTTCCTTATCCCACGATAAGGGCAGGAAGATGATGATATCCAACCACAACGATATATCGAAAGCCGGAAACGGATATAAGATTGGAAACAGTGTCCAAGACGCTGCGGCCTCTGGCCCGGCGCAGGCCGCAGATTAAAAACATTGCTATTATCGAGGATTGCAACATGATGGAATGTTGAAATGCACAATCTTTAGGGTACCGCAAAGACTAAGAGCCGCTTAAATGTAAACTACCCATATAATTATTAGAACCTGGTCGACCGAGCCTTAATTTTTACAAAATTAAAAAAAGAAACTTAAAAAAAAAAGAAATAAAAATAGGTTAGGTGGGGCTCGATCCTAGGTGTTCGCGCTTACTGCGTGCCTTCGATAGCTGCAGTTGGTGAGCATAGGTAGGATAGGCAGACAACCGGCAATTTCTCCACCCCGAATAATCAAGGAGTACTGACCTTTGACTTAAAGGCTTCTTCTTAACTTATGGCGTCCACGCCGACCGACGTCCGACCGGAGTATAACCACAAAAAACTTAATCCACCTATATTCGTGGAATCACCAATTAAATTGTTCAAATTGAAATTCAAATTTATTTATTGCTTAATGTGGTACACAGAGATGTTACATAAATATAATCTAGAACAACACATTCTGCCTATTATAAGCATGCAAATAGTACATATAGTAGTATAATTTTATATAATGTTATCTTTTATTATTTTACTAATATTTATTTTTAGCTATTAAATTATTATATTTATCAAAATTAACATATTTTAATTCTTATCACTATTATATTTATATTATATTCATAAAGACGTCGTGAAACATTATTAATAAGGTTTAAAATTTAGAAACTCCTCAATATTATTAAATAAAGTATTTTAACGAGGAATTTATGAAGTGTATTTTTAAATTTTGTATAGTCACAAATCTCTGCTATACTGTTTGGTAGCTTATTGTTAATTTTAACAGCCATTACACAGACACTTTTATTTAAGAAAGCAGTTCTGTGCGTTGGAAATTTAAACCTGTGTTTAAGGCGTTCGCGAGCACACTTTTCAAAGAGACTTTGGTTTCGCCTTAGACAAAGCAGTAATTCATATATATAAAGAGAGGGTAAGGTTATATATTGAGCATTCTAAAGTGCTGTTTGCAACTTTCTGTTTTGCGTATTCCACAAATTCCTCGCACACATCTTTTTTGAGCAACAAATATTTGACAGCTGTTTGAACAATTTCCCCAAAAAATTATACCGTAACGGAGAATTGAAGCTCCATATGCATGATATGCTACTAGTAACGAACTTTGATCAACTTTTTTTGCCAACATATATAAAGAATACGAAAATTGATTTAATTTTGAGCATACATAATCAGATTGGGATTCCGGTTGGATTGGGGTTCCGTAATATAGTTTACACACACAAACACCGAATTATCCTTTTTATATCGTATATATTAATACGATTATCCACCGAACACCGATATTTATTGCAATTCACTGAGAGGCCCGTGCACCGTGTTGCGCGGCCGATCTTCTTTTTGTGTGTGTGACATTAATTTGCCACCTACCTACACCTCAGGTGCAGCAAGCCCCGATTACCCTCGGTGGAAAATATTGCCCGGACATCAGGTATTTTTATTTCTCGCGACCACCCTCGAATAAGCTACGCTGACTTGACAATTAACGGCTAAAATATTGTTTTATATATTTAATAAATTAAATGTGAATTTTTTGTTTTTTTTTAATGCCCGAAAACAGGGATAAAACGAACTTTTTTTACATAAAACGTAGCTCCATCGATTTTTCTCCCCCAAAACCCCTACATGCTGAATTTTTGGAAAATTTTGGAGTCGTTTTTGTGATTCCGAAAAAAAAAAAAAATATATATATATATATATATATATATATATATATATATATATATATATATATATATATATACATACAAGATTAACTCATTTAAATTTTAAAGAGACTACAGGGAGGAAGCCATAGCAAAACTTGCTCGACTTGTTCGTGGAGCCTATCCTCCTGATGATGCTTCGGGGTGAAACAATCATAGAGATTGTGGTAGTGACTGTGTATAGTGCTTGTGTAGAATGTTGGTGTTGGCTGCGTCTTGTGATACGTGTTGCAACTTGTCCTATGTGTATGATAGATTGTTGGTGTTGGCGGCGTCTTATGATACGTGTTGCAACTTGTCCTATGTGTATGATAGAGTGTTGGTGTTGGCGGCGTCTTATGATACGTGTTGCAACTTGTCCTATGTGTATGATAGTGTTGGTGTTGGCGGCGTCTTATGATACGTGTTGCAACTTGTCCTATGTGTATGATAGAGTGTTGGTGTTGGCGGCGTCTTATGATACGTGTTGCAACTTGTCCTATGTGTATGATAGAGTGTTGGTGTTGGCGGCGTCTTATGATACGTGTTGCAACTTGTCCTATGTGTATGATAGAGTGTTGGTGTTGGCGGCGTCTTATGATACGTGTTGCAACTTGTCCTATGTGTATGATAGTTGCCTGCTTCATACACCTATTATATATATTCTCTCAACAAACACGGATTACAGCGAAATAATATTGTAACTTCTGTGTATGGTATTGTCAAAAGGAATTTTGAAGCGAAACCGCGTTAAACGCTAGTGAATTCAATAAAATACTAAGCCGAAAGCGTCCATTATGTTTATTTACTAATGAGTGTTTAGTTGATGTTTGGGCGCGGTGCTAATTTCCAGCCTGTCCACAAGTTATCAAACAAATTGTGTTACCAACTTTTCGGGTGAAATAAACAAATTATACTTAAACTTGAAACAATTATTGTTGTATTGTAACTAACATCTAAATATTAAGTCAGTAATAATATGATTAATATTAAAGTTACGACGCCGTGTGGTATCCGGCTGAATAGAATAGTACCACCCTCTTTTCTTACCGAGGTGTCGTAAAAGGCGACTAAGGTAAGTCGACCCGCCGTGTGGTATCCGGCTGAGTAGAATAGACCACCCTCATTTCTTACCGAGGTATCGTAAAAGGCGACTAAGGTAAGTCGACCCGCCGTGTGGTATCCGGCTGAGTAGAATAGACCACCCTCATTTCTTACCAAGGTGTCGTAAAAGGCGACTAAGGTAAGTCGACCCGCCGTGTGGTATCCGGCTGAGTAGAATAGACCACCCTCTTACTTATCGAGGTGTCGTAAAATACGACTAAGATAAGTTGACGTCAGGCAGGCGGCCGGTCGTAAAATACGTAGCGAAATCATGTGACAACGTGTTTATAGCATGTCGTTCCGATCCTACTTAGAGTGAGATAAGGGCAGGAAGATGATGAATATTAAAAATACAAATTCTAACTCAAATTTTTCTTTCTGGCTCCTCTTGGTGGGAACAGCTTTCCGAACCAGCAGTAGAGTTAACGATTTAAAAGTACTAGTCAAATCTATTTGAATAAAGTTATTTTTGAAAGTTAGTTTGAATCCTTTATTTGGGCGACATTTTAAAAAAGTTTATATAAAGACCCAAAACCGAATTGCATCGGGAACAATAAACAAAAACGTAAAAACACCGTTTGAAAGTAAAAACTCAGCGTTATAACAATCTGACAGTTGCGGGTGCAAAAAATTTTTCACACTCTTTAGTTCAACGCCGTTTTTTTTTGCGAACACTTCTGCCACATGTGCAGTTGATATTGCAGAAAAATATGGATAAAAGCTATGAAGAGCTTTTTATATTTTAAAAGTGAAATGAAAAATTTTCTAATCCAGGAGTGAAAATCAAAAGGAAAGATCACGAACGGTGTTACGAAATTAATCATAGATAAAGAGAGAAATTAATCGTGGATAGAGAGAAATTAATCGTGGATAGAGAGAGGAAGAGAGACAAACCTTGGATAAAGAAAATTTAAGCATTGATAAAGATAAACAAATCGTGGGGCAATTAATCCTAAGTAAAGAGACATTAATCATAGATGGAAAGAGAATAATCATAGATAGAGAGCTTAATCATGGATAGAGAGATCAATCATAGATAGAGAGATTAATCATGGATAGGCAAATTAATCGTGGATAGCGAGATTAATAATAGATAAAAAAAAATCATAGATATAGAAATTAATCATGGATAGAGAGAATAATCATAGAAAGAGAGATTAATCATGGATAGAAAGATTAATCATGGATAAAGATGGAAATCAGTCATGTATAGAGGGAGGGGATAACCATAACTAGAGAGATTGTTCATGAATAGAGTACATTTCATCCAGAGAGAGAAATAGTGAATAGAAAGAGATAAATCATAGAAAGAGAGAGAATAATCATGGATACCGAGTAATTAATTATGAACAGAGATTTATAATGAATAGAGAGATAAAAAAATAGTCCAGGAAAAATAACTTATCAATGCACTCTCTCTCTCTAGATTTGCTACCAAAAGTTCCTACCGAACCCTCCACAATAACTCTATCATGTTTTTATATAAAATACAAATTTTTCACTTCTAAAGCTTGTTTGTTTTATTCAAATTGATCTGTTACGTTCCGCGAGATCAGCGGTTCACCATCTCCCCGCTCCAAGATGATTCAAAATATAATAATTCCTCTCATATCTAAATTGAAATTGGTTGCACAACTTCCTCGACTTAAATTTCTATTTGCGTTTTGGTAATTTGAACCACCCCTTCAATAATCTCGGCTCGTCCAATTCAAATAATTAGTTAATTCATAATTTAATATTAAATTATATTGATATTAGCTTTTATGTCCTGTTGTATCTGGCTAAGTCCACTAGAAATAGGTAGTATTTTGCGGAGGTCAACAATTGAATGTAATTATAATATTATGTTATTATAATCTGCGATGATATAAAATATGTACCATGTAAAATATGTATAATAAAATATGTGTAAAAAATATTAAGCACTAAATATAGGGTGGACATTATCATACTTGATTCTAGTCGTGTGGCACACGGCTGAATAAAATAGTCCACCCTCATTTCTTACCGAGAAGTCGTAAATTAAGGTAAATCAACACGCAGTGTGGTATCCAGCTAAGAAGAGTAGATTACCATTATTTCTTACCGATGTGTCGCAAAAAGAGACTAAGTAAATCGACACGCCGTGTGGAATCCGGCTGAGTAAGAATGGACCACCCTTATTTCATACCGAGGTGCCGTAAAATGCTACTAAGATAAGTCATCATAAAAAGTACTCCATTTCTCGACATTTTACTTAATCTGCTAATCTATAAAATCTCTCCTAATAATATTTCGGTTATTGTTTGTTTATTAAGATTGTGGTAGTGAATGTGTACAGTGCTAGTGTATTACAGTATTGGTGGTAGATAGAGAATGCGTTTTAAGAATCCTGCATGAAAATGTACACTCTATAATTAGTTCTACATATTTTTTATGTTATCGCGGATTACAGCAAAAATAATATTATAATACTATTATGAAGCAAGCTGTGATGGCCCAGCGGTGCGACCGTGTGAATCTCTAGAGACGATCATGGGTTCAAACCCGGGCAGACACCAATGAGTTTTTCTATTAAAACTTATGTGTCTAATTGATTGCAATTTATCACACGCTTTTCGGTGATGGAAAACATCGTGAGGAAACCTGCATATCTCTAGAATATTCTAGGGATATGTGTAACCTACCAATCCGCATTGGAGCAGCGTGGTAGGTCTTAGCTCCAACCCTTCTCTCCAAAAATGGAGAGAGAAGGCCTATGCCCAGCAGTGGTATAGTAACAGGCCGTTACTTAGTTACTAGAACCTTAGAAAAATAGTGCCTATTTCTATAAATTGAATCCAAAACAATTAAGATATTATCTCTACTCACAGTTCCACGTCAGTATTGCAAAGATTCTGGTAATTGTATACATTACCCTATTTAATCCTGTCAAAACATCGTCAGTGACAGACGTGCCTTCAAATGGTAGCTACGTAAAACCTTGAATCGCACGATGATAAATTAACTGAACAATTAGTATAATTTGTCAAATCCACTTACTCTGTGTTACGGCTAAAATATTAGGCGAAATATTTTGGAATAACTTCGTATTTTGGAATGTTTTGATACGTCAATTTTCTACTCAAAGAAACAACATTCTCCTTCCCTTATCCTCTAAGTGTACACATGTTTTTTCTCTTCCATTTTCTCCCATTATTCCTCAAATCTAGCGCTACTCTTTTTACATGCATATCACACTTCATTCAATCTATCTCTTTTTAGGACTCTCTCTAAGGACCAGTTTCACAAGTTACCAATAAACTGTCCGATTAAGCTAACCGCTTATTCGAAACATATCTGATACATCTTGGAATTTTGCGTTTCTCAGGTTTTTTATAGGCTTATTCAGCACTTAGGGCCCGTTTCACAAGTTACCGATAAAGTGTCGGATAGTTAACCGACAAATAAACTAAGTAGCAGATAAATGTCTCTAAAGAAGACTCTAAAAGTGAAAGATTGAAAAAAATTAGCGGCCATTTTGAAATAGGTATTTGCTATCCAGCAGATAAACAAAATAACAGCCACATGATCTACCTGTTAACTTATTAGGGACTTTAAGTGCTGAATAAGCCTATCAGAAACCTGAGAAACGCAAAATTCTGAGATATGTGTCAGATATGTTCCGGATAAGAGGCCCTTAGAGGGCAGAATGTTCCGAATATGCTAACTGACAGTTTATTGGTAACTTGTAAACAGGCCCTTGAAAGTCTGCTGTTATTTTGTTTATTTGCTGGATAGCAAATACCTATTTTAAAATGACCGAGATTTTATTTTCTTTATTACTACTTAGCTGCTGCTACTTAGTTTATTTGTCAATTACCTATTCAACACTTTATTTGTTTCGATTTTTTAGGAACTTCTTCAATCTAATTTATTCGTTTAATTTATGCGTGTTTATAAAGTATAGTCCCCGAGGAGACGCAAACTGTAGCTGATGATTAACTAATTATATTACTGAGGGCGGGCGGGTTCCTCTTAACTTCCGTTGAATTTGTATTCTGTTCAAACGAGGCAAGACTACCTTTGCATATCATTTACAAGTAACCCCCGTCATAATCTGTTACTAAAAGTATTTGTTTTAACTCTAGATACTATACTAAACAACTAGACCAATTTACAGAAAGGTTTAAATTAAGTATAAGAGATATGCTTATACGTAAAGCATATTATAAAATTGAAGATTATTTGGATGATAAAAATACCTTAATTTGTAAATCCTTTCAGCTTCAAGCAAGACTGCGGTTTAATAATGTAAAATTGAAAATGTTTAAAAGATTACAAAAAATTAAAAGATTAGATCTTCTCGGTAAGAGCAACATTCCAAACCAGTTGTAGCTTCATTAATCATTATTGATTGACGATTCAAAAGTGCTTGAAAGAGCTTATTTGAATAAAGATTATTTTGATTTGATTTATCAAATAAATATAGCCTAATAAAACGCTTTTAAAACAGAACGGGTATTAGTTGCGGTCTACTAGTACGAAATTAGTCACTTGCATTCTATGTTAAAGATGTACCTAATTTTCAGTTACCTGTGACGCCGTCTTACGATCCTTGTGATAGACACCATAGATTACTTACTTTATTATCATCTTCCTGCCCTTATCCCACTCTAAGTGGGGTCGGCACAACATCTTATAAACATGCTGTCACATGATTTGGCTGCGTTTTTACGACCGGTTGCCTGCCTGACGTCAACTTACCTCATTCGTATTTTACCTTGGTAAGAAAGACTGTGGTCTATTCTACTAAACCGGATACCAGGCGTACGACAGATTACTTACTATAGACACATCTACAACGCCATCTATTGTTGAATGGTGGATGGATATTTCTAAGAACGGTTTACTTCACTCGTCGGATAGATGGCGCTACTTTTAAAAGCTTTCACTCTATATGTTCAGACTTCAGAATAATAAAATATTAGAATTGTCACTTCCAGTTGGGGCTAACGATTACATTCAAGACTAGCATCTGGCCCTGAATTCATCTACATAGACTTAATTCATTAATGAGTACCTCTCCAACCATACCATATTGAATTCCACATTGAACCTCTACTCCATTTAGATGTAAAAAGACTAAATTACAAACAAAACTAAAGTTACTTAATACGTGTGTTATGGGTAATAATAAACTATTTTTTTTATATAAATATATGGGACAATTACACACACGTTCGCCCGTTCCCAAAGTAAGTAATTTTAATACTTGTGTTATGGGTGAGAGACAACTGGTGAATATATACATATATAATTTTTAAATACATACTTAAATACAAATATACACCCAACAAATTCTTTTATAGAAAATGTTGACCCTCGGCGAGAATCGAACCCGCGATCCGCGGCGCTGAAGGCAGGATCACTACCCACTGCGCCAACGGGCCAGTCCAAACTATTAAACATATACTACTGCTATTACCGCTGACTTAGTTCGTGTGTACTTTTGCCGGTGACAGATCGATATTAGATGTCGCTTTCCAATGTCATCCTATTCCTGTAGAATTAACAGGATTTCTATAGCCTATATGTTATTCCGGTGTATAAGGAATAATTATGGCAAATTTCATCGATATTGGTTTAGCAGATTCACCGTGAAAGAGTAACAAACATACATCCATACTCACAAACTTTCGCATTTATTATATTAGTAGGACAGCATAATGAATACTCAAATACATATATACAACCAGACTGGAAGAACGAACAAATTGTTTTAGATAATGTTGGCCCCCACCGGGAATCGAACCCACGGCCCCCGCAGATGAAAGCAGTGTTACAACGCCCATAGGCCAGTTAAAAAGTAATAATATAGATATAAGTTATAATTATTAATACTATATTCAAAAACGTCAGTCAATATTAGAATTAGGGGAAAAGAAACAACAATATAATTTTAAACGTATTTATTATATTCATATATTGTACATTATAACACATTATAAAGCATTACTAATATGAATACAAATATATGATTTCAAACATCCTACCGAGAACACCAAAATTTTAAATTTTTACTTATAAACCAAAAAATTTGCTGAGTGACATTATATACAAGAACTTAAATAATAAGAAATAATAAGCAAAGGAAAATCAAACTAAATCATTACACCTTATGCAACTCCAACCCAATACATACAATAAAACGATAAATAATTATAAAAAATCAGTTACATTACTATTACCAACCAAACTTTATTTACTATTTTTCATTATTAAATAAAGCCAAAGAGTATTTCATTTCCAACCCAAATATAAAAACAAAAAATTATTGACAAGGATCTGTATAAAAAAGTCTTAATAATATTAATAAAAAAACTTAAACATCTATAATTCGTTTCGTTAGAAATTCTGCTGTTAAAGGGAGGCTGATACAAAAAGCCTACTTATACTGTTGAGGATTATTTAAATGATAAGAATGCGTGGATATAGCTACTGTACAACCCTGTACAAGATAGTAATGACTTAATGTAACGATTTATAAGTATTATTTCTAAAAGAGTAACCGCCGAGTTTTTTTCTGGCTCTTCTCTGTAAGCAGCAGTAGAGTTGACGATTCAAAAGCACTTGTTTACAAGTTTATTTGAATAAAGGAAATTTTGAATTTGAATATCACAAACATCAAAATTTTTACTATAGAATCAATAAAAAACTAAGTTATTGTGTTACATAACCAAATAACCGAGTTTAATTGAACATGTATATTTTCTATACACAAACCTAAAATTTTATAAAAATATCCTACCGACAGCCCCCAAAAAAATATCGCACACACAATACTGTATCGCACGCATAGTATTAAAGTGATACAAACATATTTAATAAGTATATCCTACCGACAGCCCCAAAAAAAAATATCGCACGTATAATACAGCGCACGCTTAGTATTAAAGTGACCTAATTCAAAAGGCTGTGTTTTGCCAATTGTATCGCACGCTTAATAATAAAACGACCTAATTTAAAAAAGCTGTTTTATGAGACATTGCAATAAAGCGCAGCGTTGCGTTTCCAAAACTTATGAGTATTTAAGTGTCCAATAACTTGGAATACCAAGAAAAGCGCCTTTTTTTAATAGTTTGCAGCGTGATATCATAGATGGAATTTAAGTAAGGATTAAAATATATCTAACTGAATTAAGCTTGATTTGGAATTAGATCACTTTAATGTTAACCGTGCGGTATTTTACACAGACAGAATATCAAAGATGTAGCAAATTATCTTTCGTACCCGTAAAAATATTTATGGCTTTAGTTTTATATAAAAAAAAACTGTATGCCACTCAACAAATTTTTAATAATATTATAATATTAATAACATATTCTACATAAAATGGCTACTACGTATATATTATCTACATTATGTAAGTTGATGTATATAGTTTTAATATAACATGTATTTTATTTAGACTAAATATGAATCGATTTCTTTAAATCTAAAGGAATGATAAGAGAAAATAAAAATGTAAGAGTGATAACATGCTTGATGCCTAATAGCCTAAGCTATTAGCCTAAGCCTAATATGGGTAAGATTTCTGTAATAGCAAATTCATTATGATTTTTTATAGTATAGCATTACTAGCTTTTACCCGCAACTTTGAGTGGACTGTTGTCGTGTGATCGATAATAGATGGCGCTTTTCAATGTCATCCTATTACTGTGATTTCTATTCTGGTGTATAAGGAATAATTGTACCAAATTTCATCGATATTGGTTCAGTGGATTCGCCGTGAAATAGTAACAAACATACATCCATACTCACAAACTTTCGCATTTATAATATTATGCAGGATTTAACAAGATGTACATACATACACAGACAGAAATCTTTAAGTATGATAATTTGTCTATGGTACCGACCATACGACATTAATTTTAATTTTAGTTAACATAAACCAACATTAAAAAAAAACAATTAATTCAGGGAAGTATTTTAGCCACGGGAATTAGTTATTTTTTTTAATAAACACCATTTATATTGATCAACGACCGTACCCTATTATGAGACGAATGACCTTGACCCAAAAACTAATAGTAAGTGCGAGAGAGACAAAACAACAATTGTTTTCTCCTGTTTTTTGAACAAGCACACTGCGTCAGGTCAGTCAACCATTACTAACAAAGCCAGCTCTCAATAAAAACTATATTTATTTTCTTCAAAAATATTTTTTTTTAAACGATATTTTAGCAGATTTTTATGCCAAAGTTATCTATTACGTACAAATGAACAATGGATTCATTTTATGTCGTATCTTTCGAATCACACATTAAAAGAAAATTATGCATAATTAAATGTATATATTATCTTCATACATTATTAAAATTAAACATGATTATACTAATTTCTTTGAAAAACAAGCAAATTACAACTATGCTATAGTAACTTTATTCATACAATAACCATACATTCATAAGTTTTGTGCAACACCAATTTATATTATTGAGATTCTAATGATCAAGCTTTTTTGGATGAAATCTAAAAGCTCGAGTTAATTAAAAAATCAAGAAATATATTTTATTTATCTGTAAGTCAGTTACCAGAGCCAAGTCAGGTGAATAGATTTGGTAACCTACCTTTTTGCAAGTGTAAAACTCATTAGATTCTTTTTAGAACAAATTATGTATAATTCGCAAACTAGTTAACTTATAATATTAAATTACTTTATATTAGATAAAGGAATCTCAAAGTAATCTGTTTTATATACAGAGACAAATATATTACGTAACACGCTTTATAAATTATTCTGCAACATCCGAAACGGCTAGAAATATTCTGAAAAAAAAACATACGTTTGTAGTGATGATGTATGTAAAAATATTTATAAATGAATATTATAAAAGGTAAAGTAACGGCATGTTGCTATCCCACTTCTGGAGAGAAAGGTTAGTGCTAAGACCTACCACGCTGCTCCAATGCGGATTGGCAGGTTACACATATCCCTAGAACTCTTTAGTATGCAGGTTTTCAGGGGTAATAAATCAGTCTACCTAGGTTTCATTTCTAGAAAACATCGTTCATCCCAGTTTTCAGGCAATGCAAAACTGCTGCAATATTATTAAAGTACAAAAAAAGCAACAGACTCATATTATCTCACTGCTGGGCATGGGCCTTCTCTCTCAGTTTTTTGAGAGAAGGGTTGGAGCTAAGACCTACCACGCTGCTCCAATGCAGATTGGTAGGTTACACATATCCCCAGAATTCTCTAGAGATATGCAGGTTTCCCCACGATGTTTTCCTTCACTGAAAAGCGTGTGATAAATTGCAATTATCAATTAGACACATAGAAAACATCGTGAAGAAACCTGCATATCTCTAGAGAATTATGGAGATATGTGTAACCTACCAATCCGCATTGGAGCAGAGTGGTAGGTCTTAGCTTCAAACCTTCTCTCTAAAAAAGGAGAGAAGAGGCTTATTCTCAGCAGTGGGATAGTAACAGGTCGCCACTTACATTTTTGACCGCAAATTTAAGTTTTAAAATCTATTTCTTGCAGTTTTTTTCCCATTCCCGAAAACAGGGATAAAACAACATATATATTTTATAAAACCTAGCTAGATCGATTAACCTTAAATTTCATGATAATCGTTGAAGCCGTTTCCAAAATTCAGAAAAATATATATATTTAGAAGATTAACTCACTTAAATATTAAAGATTATTTCATATTATATAATCAATTAATACATATTAATTAGATACACAACTTTTAATTTGAGGAGTAACACTCATTGGCTGAAAAAAAGATGGATGGATTGTGTGAAAAATGATATGCATGTTAAAGGAGTGGCGCCAGAGTTGACGAATGATAGAGGAAAATGGAAGAAGACATATTGTGCCGACCCCACTTAGAGTGGGATAAGGGTAAGAGAATGATGATTATGATCACAACAGGTGACCAATCATATAGTAATAACCGTAAAAGCACGTACCAAGGGTCCGTGAGGCTAACACCTGGTCTCGTAGAGTCCCGAGCGGCCGATGTACCGCACCCATTTGATCACGTCGTGGTCGGAGTAGTTCAGCTTGGGCTCGAACACCTTCAGGTAGCGCACCTGAGAACCACATCCGGTGTGTAACACTACCGTATACATGTGTGTCTTATGAAATATTGTTGTGTGGTAAATGCGCGGATATTAAAATCATCGACGAATCTCAAAATATTGAGGTGTAATCTTCAATATTTAAATAAGTTATATATATATATATCATGTATTTCGTAGCATATTATATATATATTGTTATTTTATGACCATTCGCCTGCCTGACGTCTACTTACTTTAGTCGCCTTTTACCAGACCTCGGTTGGACATGAGGGTGGTCTATTCTGATGAATACTACAGGGCAGGTCAACTGACAGCCCTCTTTTCGTAACTTCTTAAAACTTCATGTTTATTAAACATAAAGTGTACGATTCGTGCGCCTTATGAAATACTGTTATGGGGTAAATTCGCGGATATTAAAAAAAAATAATTTCAAAGTTTTTAAGGCATTATTCGTGAGTACAGAAAAGCTTGTATACCCTGCAACAAGTATTTATTAATCTTGTTTGCTTGTAATCTCTTTATTGCACAAATCAGAAAGTCTCGAATTTTGAATACCAGGCTGGATTCCAGATATTTTATTTTTTTTATTTTAAATTCATTTTTTATATATATTTTTCAAAAAATACTGAGCAAGGCTCGGTCATCCAGGTACTTGAAATTAAAATAAGGAAACGTAAATAATATTAACTTTTAACGTATTTTATTATAACATTTTTTTAACTCATTTTGCAAAATAAGTGGTAGGTATCAATAGTAGCGTTTTAAAGAAGTATTTTATTTGGTTTTTGTATCCTTGATAACTACCTTGAAACCTGAAGGTGCGAAGGGCACCTCGAAGCCCATGGAGATGGGTGGTCGGGTCCACTTCTTCTTTGTATCCGTTTCGAGAAGTTCAATCTCCGCAGAGAGCTGGGTTTCCTTCATGCCCGCCATACGCTTTATCCTGTACGGAAATAACAAATTTATCAGTCACAATTTCCACAAATAACCAAAAGATTATTATAATATAATCAGATATAAAAATAAAACTAGCTTCTACCCTGAACTTCGTTCGCGTGGTCTGTGATCTTGGAATAAACAGTAGCTTCTGTCTCTCTACAACCTAGCAAATATCTCCATTACAAAAATCAGATCGATCCGAGAAGACAACAGGTTTGTCATTAGTGAGTGATATATCAAACTATGATAATTTTAGTAAATAACCCGTATGAATCATAAGTCTGTGACAGCATGTCTCTATCTCTTATGGTTAACTGACAATAACTACTTATAAGTTCAAAATTTCAATAAAATATTTTTAACTCAGAATAAAAGATTTACGCGGGAAAAAAATTGTGACAGCACAGCTAGTAGGATATAAAAAATCCTGTTTTTCCTGTGGGAATAAAGCAAACATATTTGATGATTTAGTAAAACCGAGGTGTCGTAAAATACGACAGAGGTAAGTTGACGTCAGGCAGGCGGCCGGTCGTAAAAACGCAGCCAAATCATGTGACAGCATGTTTATAACATGTGCCGACCCCACTTTGAGTGGGGTCGGCAGGTCAGGAAGGTCAGGAAGATGATGATGACTACAAGGCTAATATATATTTATATATTGATAATAGACGGCGTTTTAAAGACAAATATTTCTCACTTACTTCCACACAATAGCGTTTTCAGAGGCTTTATACTTCGCCTTTCCCTTGAGGCAGATCAGCTGTACACCGCTGGTGTTCAACGGTGTGGGTATTTTAACCTCAATCTTCTGCCCAAGGAGGGAGGGTTTAAAGTTGGACTTGAGTACCACTTTCACCTCCATCTTGGTGCGACCGACTTCGCGGACGAGGGGTATCACGCGGAACGGCAGCGATATGTCCTTGGTGGTGCGATATCTGAAAGTTATATAAATCAATAAATAAATACATGGGGCACTTACACACGCAGTCGAATGTCCCTAAAGTAACTTAATACTTGTGTTATGGGTGACAGACAACTGGTGAATATATACTTATATAACTTTAAAAGCATACCTAAATACAAATATACACCCAAATTGTTATAGAAAATGTTGGCCATTGGCGAGAATAGAACCCACGACCCGTGTACTACTTATACTACTTACTCGCATCACATTCAATTTTGGAACATTAAAGTAATCATTATTACAGCTGCGTGCGTGTTTAAAAACGAGTGCTAATAGACTAGGGGTATGATAAAACTTTTAAAACTTGATAGTTAACTAAGATACTAAATCTTGATAGTGTGTATGCGTGTGTGTGTGCGCGCGCGTACGTGCGTTTGTGCGTATTTGTGCGCGTGTGTGTGCGTATTTGTGCGCACGTGTATGTGTGTATGTGTGTGTATGTGTGTGTGTGTGTGTACATGTGTGTGTGTACATGTGTGTGTGTGTACATGTGCGTGTGTGTGTACATGTGTGTGTGTGTGTGTGAACATGTGCGTGTGTGTGCACATGTGCGTGTGCGTGTGCGTGTGCGTGCGCGTGCGCGTGTGTGTGTGTGTGTGTGTGTGAACATGTGCGTGTGTGTGCACATGTGCGTGTGTGCGTGTGCGTGTGCGTGTGTGTGGACATGTGCGTGTACGTGTACGTGTGTGTGCGCGTGTGTGTGAGTATGTAATAAGTGTGCTGTTGGTGGTGGAGTCTTGTGATACGTGCGGCAACTAATCCTGCACGCATAAGGTATGAGAATAGAAAATATTTTGTTTCCTATACTTATCATTACATAGATTCTCTTAACAAACACGGATTGTAGCCAAATAATTCTGTATACATACCTCATGAGCTCGAACTCGCCGTCGGGCGGTATGAACGATATGGAGTGCTCGGTCTCGAACTTGCTGAGCTTCACGCACTGGTGGAACTGGCAGTCGTCGATCACCACCACGGGCTTGCCGGAGCGCGCCGGGTCGCTGTCGGTGTTGCCCGATATACCGCCTGACACGAAACGACAAATTTATTTATTTAAATAATTTAACAATTAGGTTAAACCTTGCGGAGGTCCATAATACAAAAGTAATGAGAATATTATTTTGCTATAATCCGCGATAAAAGGAATAATAAATATAAATAAATATATGGGACAACTTACACACACGGTCGTCCGTCCCCAATGTAAGTAACTTAATACTTGTGTTATGGACAGACAACTGGTGAATATATGCTTATATATTTTTAAATACATACTTAGATAGAAATATACACCCAGGCTCAAAGGCCAATAAATTCTTTTTATGGAAAATGTTGGCCCTCGGCGGGAATCGAACCCGCGACCCGCGGAGCTGAAGGCAAGATCACTACCCACTGCGCCAACGGGCCAGTCAGGCCAGGAAATATATGTAACTAGCGGCCTGCCCCTGCTTCGCACGGGTATAAAATATATATCCCATGTCAGTCAGTGTAAAAAAATGATTAAAATCGATCCAGTAGTTTTGATTCATTCATTACTGCCCGTGGCCCGCACGCGTTAAATTTGGAGAAAAACAATTTCCTCTCCCTATACTAAGAAGATTTCCTGCTATCTTTGGAATATCTAAATTCATATAGTACATTTTTACTTATTTACTTTTACATTTTTCCCTATGTATTTTATTTTTACAATTAATTACAGAATGTCTTTATAAACAACATTCACAGCTTTAAACAAACTCTTGAAAGAACAACACATAGCTGCTAAACGCGAAGTGCTATAAGGCGAAGCGCGGGGTCGTCACGGCATTTTAAATCTGTAATATCTCCGAAAATGTTCACTTAAATTACAAACGCCATATTGATAAGCTGTAAACGGCCATATTGATCTATATTAAATCAACAATGTATTTAAGGTATTTAATTGGATAAGTATTAATGCTGTATTGTATAAAAATTGCTTCAAAAATAAGGCATTATTTTTCGCAAAAAGTAAATAATAAAAAATGCTATTGTGGGTTATCCATAAGAGATAGATATATACCATCGCGGACTTTTCTGTATACCTTTTCAAGGTGTACAAATACTTAGTACATCATTTTGATAAATCTCGTAGGGTTTAGCCTGCGTTTGCAATGTAAGCGGAAAAAAATTGAATTATTTACGATATTTATTAGAAACCTCAAAAATTACAGTATTTATTTCTCTACTCCATATTGAATGGTATTATACATAAATAGGCAATCTTGAGAAATGTGAATAGTTATTACCCCAACGAAATAATTGTTTTTCTTTTTTTAACTTTTTTTTTTGTTAAAAATTACTGAGCAGAGCTTGGTTACCAAGATATTAATATTTTATATGCAATACGCTTATCAAGTATGTGGCAATCTAAATAGAAATTGGGTAATTATCCCCCCACTCACCATTTCCCTTCCCCTTGGCCTCCATGACTATCTTGTCGTTTATCCCGAACTTGCACTCCGGCATCCCGGACAGGTATGACTTCATCACCACCTTGCCAGCGACATGAGCTGACAGCACTTGACCTGAAATGATAACAAGCTAATCAGTGACCCGCCTTGTGGTATCCGGCTGAGCAGAATAGAAGACTCTCATTTCTTACCGAGATTTCGCAAAAGGCGACTAAGGTAAGTTGACCCACCGTGCGGTATTCGGCTGTGTAGAATAGACCATCCTCATTTCTTATCGAGGTGTCGTAAGACGACTTAGGTAAATTGACCCACCGTGCATTATCCAGCTGAGTAGATTAGACCACCCTCATTTCTTACTGTTGTTTCGTAAAAGGCGACTAAGGTAAGTTAAAATCAGGCAGGCAGTCGGTCGTAAAATCTTGCCAAATCATATCAAAACATGTCTCTCTATAGTCGGTCCCTCATTTCTGAGGATCGTGATCACCGTATTGGTGATTTTCTTGGGAAATTAGTGCAGTGGTTTCCCATTGCCTTCTGCACCAGTCTTTAAGGGGTTATATTGCTCCCAAGGCCACTGATAGCCTCAACTAGTTGGTTCCCCAACAGTAGTATGGTTATACCGCCATTGGTCGGTCGCCAGAGCCTCGTCCGTAGTTTAGCAGGAAGCACCACGTGCAGGTGAGGTTGACAGTTGGATTGGCTTGGGATGTTTTCGCCATTCCCTTACTCCCTTACTTATTAAAACATGTACTGACCCTGATTAGAGTGGGATAAGGGCAGGAGAATGATGAAATAATATTGCTGATTTTATAAAACTAGCCTGGCCGTAGCAGACATCTTATTAATATTATAAATGCGAAAGTTTAGAGTGTATGGATGTATGTATGTTACTCTTTCACGGAATCCGCAAAACCAATATCGATGAAAATAGGCACAATTGTACCTTATATATCGAGGTAACATATAGGCTAGATAAATCCTGTTATACTAAAGGAATAGGATGACATTGAAAAGCGCCATCTATCTACCTATCACGCAAACAAAATTGTACGAAGTGTTGTTGTCTTGTATGTAATGTAGAGATCAACTCTTCCAAAGCTTATTTTCTGGTTCCAAGTCCAAACTCACCTTGCGGTGACATCAGCAAGTTGACATACTCCAGAACGTCCAGGAACAGCTCGTTCCGTCTATACTTGATGCCTTCTCGGCGCCATCCTATCTGACCTGTGACCTGCAAACAATAATTGTCAAATTAAACAAATTATTAAATAAATAAATAAAAAAATAATTATAAAAATTATTTTGCAGTTTAAATTTCTATTTTATTTGATCGCGGATTATAGCAAACGTTTAAAAGATTGACCCGCCGAGTTTATTGCTGGTTCTTCTCGGTAAGAGCAATATTTCGAGTTCTTTCATCATATTGATCCTGGACGATTCAAAAGTGAATGAAAGATTCAAAAAAATTCATTCATTTTAGATTCATTACAATTTTTTTGATTCACCACACATGTCGCTGCTTCAGCTTAACCCCGATTCACTGTGAGCTGACACGGGATAGAGAATTACAACAGCTCTCTATCAACACTGTCGTCCTGTGTAGAAACGGTCTCACCGTTTTTTTTTTTATAAGCTGTGATGGCCTAGCGGTGCGACCGTGTGAATCTCTAGAGACGATCATGGGTTCAAACCCGGGCAGACACCAATGAGTTTTTCTATTAAAAACTTATGTGTCTAATTGATAATTGCAATTTATCACACGCTTTTCGGTGAAGGAAAACATCGTGAGGAAACCTGCATATCTCTAGAGAATTCTGGAGATATGTGTAACCTACCAATCCGCATTGGAGCAGCGTGGTAGGTCTTAGCCCCAACCCTTCTCTCCAAAAATGGAGAGAGGAGGCCTAAGCCCAGCAGTGGGATAGTAACAGGCTGTTACTTACTTTTTTTTTTTTTACAATTTTTTTGGTTACAATTTGACCATCATCATCCTCATCCTCCTGCCCTTATCCCACTTTAAGTGGGGTCGGCACAACATGTTACAAACATGTTGTCATATGATTTGGCTACGTATTTTACGACCGGCCGCCTGCCTGACGTCAACATACCTTAGTCGTATTTTACGACTCCTCGGTAAGAAAGAGGGTGGTCTACTTTACTCAACCGGATACCACACGGTGGGTCAACTTACCTTAGTCGCCTTTTACGACACCTCGGTAAGAAACGAGGGTGGTCTATTCTTCAGCCGGATACCACATGGCGGGTCGACTTACCTTAGTCGCCTTTTACGACACCTCGGTAAGAAATGAGGGTGGTACTATTCTATTCAGCCGGATACCACGCGGCGTTGGTTACAATTTGACCACAAATCGCTTATAAATACAAATTTGAATGCAGTATTATCTGAATTAGAATTTTAAAGTTGGCGAAAAGTTAACTAATTTTGATAAGATATCGTCCAAACGATGCCAAAAAGCGGCTAAACGATGATTATTTATTTAGCTAAAAATATTATAGTTACAAGGCGAAGTGATTGACAATTTATTTTCTTCAAAAAAATTGTTTCACGCTAATTTACACTAAACGAACAGACAGAAAAAGGGAAAATGAAACCTGTATTATATTATTATGCTTACCTGAGAAGTAATCTGCGCCTGCTCTTCTTTAGAAGCAGATTTAATTCCTTGTTGAGTGATGAATGTTTTCAGTACACCAGTATCTGAGTTCTGCGGGTATCCAAAATCGAGGATCTCTGCAAAAAAACATTTTGTCTTATAAAAATTATTTATAAACTACTTGCGAACTCCCCCTGCTTCGCACGGATATAAAATATATAGCCCATGTCACTCAGAGAAAAAAAAATATTAAAATCGATCCAGTAGTTTTGATTTATTCTTTACTGTCCGTGGCCTGCAAACGTTAAATTTGGAGAAACATAATTCCCCTCTCCCTATACCAAGAAGATTTCCTGCTATCTTTGGAATACCTAAATTCATATAGTACGTTACTTATTTAATTTTTACATTTTTATGCGACCCGCCAAGCATTTCTAAAATTGAATTTATGTTATAGACTTTCTCCCATTAATATATTCTTAAAACATTAATTAAAAAGTGGTAGTACATACTAAACTGAAACCTAAACTTTTTTAAAAATTAAATTTTATAATCTAATAATTTTTTTAATTAAAGTTATGAAAATTATTAGTAAGTGTTACTTTATGTGGGACCTGTCAAAAAATTGTAATTGGCCCATTGATTAAAAAGGTTGCTCACCCCTGTATTATCTAATTCAAACATCATAGACAACAGACATACCATCAAGCAGTTCGTAGATGAGCACAAAATTGTTCTTAATGTTCTCCTCTGAGATCTTGCCGAAGTATGATTGCATGACATCAATAATCTTCAGCAGGAACTCAAAAACCATAGCTGCGTTCACATTCTGCTTAGTAACCGCTGCTAACCAAATGTTTGCACGCTGCCAAAGAATATTTAATATTTGTAAATAACAAACTAGAGGATGTCTATATAATGTCTATGGTTAAAAAATTGGATTTGGATTTGGAGGAAAGGTCTATGGATTGACATACATGCTTATTAGTAGTATTAAACTCATATTTACTTTACTCTATATAACTTTTGTACCTCTGGATCTTTTTTTTAATATGAAAGCCCCTTATAGGTCATCACCTGTTTCTTAGTAGTTCTTGTGAAGATCTTTGGGCGCTGGTAAATGGTAGAATGGTGGTATCTTTCTCTCAGCTTTATTTGTCAGAGTAATCAGTTAATGATCCGTTACAAGGTTAGTTAGTTAGTTAATTGTCAATAATTTTGAATTGATTGATTGATGGAACAGATATTAAAAGTTTTGTTGTGGCTGCAATCACAACAGCCACCTAACAATGGTTGTGGGAATGTCGGCTGTGACTAAAAAACTGGAATGCTTCACCACCCTCCTGGTGGGGAGAACAAGGTACTAGGTACCAGTTACCGCCAGCAGCAACTCTGTACACCTTCTGTACCTCTTGACCCATCTTTAGATCCTCTACCATCTCTGAATACAGTTTTAACTAATCTATAGCCACTATATGCTTATTTTGACAGACAGTAGAGTTAGTTAACTCTTGGCATAGAATTTGGCAACTGAGCCAAAAAATATCCAACCCTTTGCCAAGTTAATTTATCTTATGCATGCGAAACAAAAATAAAGTTTACTATGATGGAATATAAATATTATATGTTTTATTAGCAATTAAAAACATTACAAAGACAATTTTCTGACAGTAAATAACTACTGTCTCTGTACATTTTTTAATTGTACACCAATTTTTTTTATATGAACTAAGACTACTGCAATAATAATTCTGACAAGTGATTCGACTATTATAGAAAAATTAAGGATTGTGAGTGCAGCTTCATTTACTAAGAGCAAAATCAATATTTTAATATGATCATCATTTGAACAATTATATGTTTAGCATTGCTAAAAATAGTGCTAAATTTAGTGTTAAATAAATACTGTGTGTATCTGTAAAATTGGTTTCAAACATATATGTATATGATTTTTAGTTGGTAAGCCTATAAATAAATAAATAAAATAATTTTTTTTTTTTAATTGACATACATGTAACATAGTCTGCTTCTATAAGTGTACTAAATAAGTCCTCAGCAACTTTGTAAATTCTAAAATTTATTACCACCGCAGTGTATGGGATGGTAATGAGATTATACAGTAAAGATGGTGTTACCATTCCCTTTTACATTTTTTAAAATTAGCTTCATTAATTATCTGGATCAAAACAAGACAACTAAAATTCCCCACTAGAATCTGGTCCTGAACCATCTGCAATTTTATTTGATGGTTTTAATGACAACTCGACACGAGTTTAAGCCTTTTGCACTGGCTCATTTAAGTGCAATGCTAGATTTCAATGCCAAATTTAACAAAAAACAAGCAATTTGTATTTATGTTCTTTAATTAAGTGGACAATTCATTTTTTACTATTAATATTTATGTTACATAGAGGTGCAAAATAATTGTTAACGTGGTACATAGACCAAAAAAGGTGAAACACTGCCTGCAGATCAAGAAACAGCAAAAATTTTATTTACCTTGATGTGAAAAAAGGAGGTACGGGCAATGTTGGTGACGGGCGAGCGGACTTGCTGTCGAGCGTGGATCACGTTAACCCGGAACGCGTCAACCGCATTACGCCCTATATCGTCCCGGTACACCCGTGAGATCAGCACCTCCCCCTTATGGTTGTACACGAACAAGCCTCCGATCATCTTGAAGCTATTAACTAGAAATAAGAAAAATTATTTGTGATAAAAATAACCGTCATACCCTCAATTTTGATTGTATAAGTATCCCAATAGGACTGCTAAGTACTAATCAATAATGCAGGATATGCCAATAAAATCCCATATCATTACAAATTTAACAATATAATGACAACTCACGTAACGACTAAATACATTGATGAAATAAAGTATATTTTTATGTATTTATTAACGCCCAATTACTTTCATTTTATGACAATTTTGCAAAATTATGAAGTCAAGAAGGTGAAACCCGCCCCTAACGAAACGTCAATAGCACAGACGAATAACAGGAATGAAAGTTTATAACTTTATTCTCAATTCTTTAGTACAGACAAATATTAATAAGATAGACCATATATAAAATTATAATTAAACACAGAGATGGCAAAATAAATAAATTAATCTGAATATGATATTTTAACTTTTCTCACCGTTTAGAACAACAACTAGGAAATAAATATAATGATAATTACGTATATTCTTTTTTAAAAGCAGAACCAAATTTAAAATCAGTAGCTTGTATCTAAATATGTATCTGGGTACAACACTTAAGACAGACGATTTATGAAAGGAAAGTGCAATTTTGTCAATGGTGTGAGATTTGGGTCGATTATGTCATGGCGGGTTAGATGTTTTCGGCACTTAGTTTCCTTGGATTTGTTTTGAATTACGCCGTCAATGATCTCGTTTGTTCCATTGTTGTTTAACATTTACGGTACATATATACTAGTAATCGTTTCATAAACATTTCAAATGCTGAAACAATTGCAAATGGGCCTTCGCGCGTTCATGCTAATCGCTTCCAAAGTATGGAGTTGTTTTTGTTATATGTTTAGAAAGCAATATCGAGCGGTAAATATAAAATTTGTTGATAGTGTTTTGTGCAGTTATATATATTTACAAATAATGTGTCTCATGTGGAGTTTGCTTTTCAGTTGGCTCAATATCAATCGGTCAAATATGAAATTTACCCACTGTCGCCTGTATCTCGACACAGGCTGAGTAAGTACAAACAGATTTTATCAGTATCTATTCTAATAATAATGATGTCGTAAATAATCGCAAGATCTGCATACGTAAACATTTATCAGTGTTGCAAATGTTATCAGTTCACATCCTTGTCTATTTTCAGTGGTATCTAATACCCTTTTGCTACATGTGTTTTTATGGCAGAAAAATATAATGTATATTATATTAATGTCTTGACATATGGCTACCAAATGTTTACACCACATGTGTAACCATGCCTACTACAACTATATTCGTACAGACATTGCCTAATGTTTTGATTACAAATAGTTATTAAACATTTAATTATAATCAAGCCACCTTGAAAATCTTTCTACTTAACATTTATTTTTGTACCATGAAAAATGTTAGAAAAACATCATCATCGTCCTGCCCTTATCCCACTCTAACTGGGTCGGCACAACATGATTTGGCGTTTTTACGACCGGCCGCCTGCCTGACATCAACTTACCTTAGTCGTATTTTACCTCGGTAAGATAGAGGGTGGTCTATTCTACTAAACCGGATACCACACGGTGGGTCAACTTACCTTAGTCGCCTTTCACAACACCTCAGTAAGAAATGAGGTTGGTCTATTCTACTCAGCCGGATACCACACGGAAGGAGAAATGTTAGAAAAACATTATTAATAAAATAAAGATGTACAAGCCTCTAAGTCAAAACTCTACTTATCCCTATAAAAGAGATCTCTGTCAGCTAACCTACAAAGTTAAACAATTTTTTTAATATTATATTTATAAAATGTATGTAACTTGTGTAGATTTAATAAATAGGTTTTGATATAAGGTTATTATCAGTTTATCAGCATTTTAATAATGCAAGTGGACTTTATCTAAAGATTATTTAACATGAATAATAGTTATTATCTGATGATGATAGTCCTGCCTCTCCTGGCTAATAAGCCAGCTGTTTAATGCAGAGTAATCACCTTTTATCCATTGAAGCATCACCTGGTTTTCTATTGAGATTATTCCCATTGTCTCAAGAATCAAGAATCTCAATATTTAAAAAATAAAAAAAGAAATTCTATTTACCAACTTAACTTCAGAAATTACAGCAAAATTAATCTTTGTATTCCATTTATATTTTAGCAGTTTTTGAATGCCTGAAAACAGGGATAAAACTATATTTTAAAAAAAATAAAACCTAGCTAGACCGATTTTTACCCCTACATACTGAATTTCATTTTATTCATGTACATAATACATATACAATATTAGCTTTATTTAAATATTAAAGACACCTATTTTCGTTACAGATTACTTTTATGTAGTTTTGTGCAGTACTATTTGTAATTTCTTATCATCATCCGCCTATCCTTATCCCACTCTAAGTGGAGTCGACACAACATGTTACAGACAGGTTGTCACGTGACTTGGCTAAGTATTTTACGACCGGCCGCCTGGCTGACGTCAATTTACCTTTATCGTATTTTACGACACCTCGGTAAGAAATGAGGGTGTTACTATTCTATTCAGCCAGATACCACATGGTTACTACTGGTAATTTCTTATAAATGTGTTAAACGCTATAAAAAAGAATTGTGACTACAAAACAGTCTAAAAATTCCTATTCTTTAATATCAGAACAAAAGTATACAAAATGAAAAATTCTGAATTCCAAATCAATTTATTCCATATTTCTCAAAACACTGGGGACGGTTGCAAGGTTGTATATATTACATTATTATGCCAATACCTGCAATTTCAACTTGCCAACACATCACATGAGAGCATAAAAAGGACGCTTTAGATTTACCTATTGTTTTTTGTTTTTAAATGAACTATTTTTGAAAAGTTTGTTTAAAAGTGATAACCAACTTTCCACTTGCTGAGTTGTATCCGGCTTAATTGAATATACCACTAACTATTTACCAATGTGTTGTAAAAAGTAACTAAGGTAAGTCGACCTACCCTGTATTATCCGGCTGAGTAGAATAGACCACCCTCATTTCTTGCCGAGATGTCATAAAAGGCGACTAAAGTAAATTGACCCAAAGTGTGGTATCCAGTTGAGTAGAATAAACCACCCTCATTTCTGACCGAGGTGACATAAAAGGTGACTAAAATAAGTTGACCCACCGTGTGGTATCCGGTTGAGTAGAATAGACCACCCTCTTTCTTACTGAGTTGTCGTAATATACGACTAAAGAAAGTTGATATCAAAGACGCAGCCGGTCGTAATACGTAGGCAAATCATGTGACAACATGTTTATAATATGGTGTGCTGATCCCACTTAGAGTGGGATAAGGGTAGGAGGATGATCAACTATCGATGAATTTCTGACAGATTGTAATTTATGACATGACATTTTTTTATATAACTAATCTGACTATTTTTTAAATTTAAATTAATTTAATTTGACTTTCTTTTTTTATATAATGTAATTTGTTGTAATGTATTAATTTGATAATAATTAACTGTTTGCACGCCAGTTATAAAGGCTACAGCCGGAGGATGTAAGAAAAATACTTTGTTTGCTAATATTTAAATTTAATAAAAATTATTACATAAAAACTATTAATATTTCTATAAGCTAAAGAGTCGACCGATACCCTCGATGGTTGAGAATAAGAGTACTGAGACTGTCGGCCGATCCGCGGAATCCCACGCCGCGGCGGTGGCCCGCGGTTTCGCGGAAATGGTCGCCGTGCAGGTGAGAATCGGCATTGTGTAACTCCTCCACCCGTAGTGAGGCAACTATTCTGGAACTCTGTTCGGATAAGTTGCAGACAAGGCTTCCATGCCAACCCTTATTTCACTGGGTTTGACAGTTTTGGGTATTTCTACTGTTTCTATATTATACTGATCTTCCTTCCTACGCAATCTCCGGTACAGGAACGCCAGACAGATGATGATTGCAACAAATAATATCGTATATAGAGGAATAGTGGTGTGGTATATTGTTGATTGATTCTGGACTTCAGTTAATTTGATTGGTGTTTGGAAAGATACCCTTCTACTGATGGAGTGAAGATTTTCAAGATTAACGGAATGTAAAGTAATCGTCGGATGTTCATTGTCCTTTAGTTCTTGATTGTGAGGCATTTCCATAATTTTCACTACATGTCCTTTGATGCGATTATGAATGTTGTATATTGAAAAATCAAATGCTTGAAGCTGGCAATTTAGTGGGATTTCAACCAAAAAGCTACCTTGAAGTGTTCTATATTGTTCATGTCCACATATAATTTTTATCTTTGTTGGAGTGGGAAAAGTCATTGTATAATGCTTATCATCGAGTTGTTCAAAAGCTGTTCCTGTTAAGGTTATTGGTGCTATTGTACAAAATTCATTGATTTCCTGCTTTGTTACTAGATGATGAACACATTCATTTCGAATTCTATACTGGAATTTAGCTTTACATAAAAACCAATCGTTTATCTTCGGACATTCTGTCTCCATGTACACAGTGCTATTCCCAGAAATTGCTATATAAGGTAAGGTCGGTATAAGGATCTTATTATGTTTATTAGGAACGATGGACAGTTTATAGAGGTTATAGGTATTAGGATAGACAATCGGTATTTTAATTACTACAACTATTTGGTTACTTACATAAAAATATCCTAACTTAATAATATCATAGTATTCTCTGTACTCTATCTCTAATATTTCATCTCTTTTATATAAAACTCTTATTTTATCTAACATATTTTGAAGATCTTCTAAATTAAGTATGGAATGAAGAGTGCCTGATACACGAATGAAAGCTAACATATATTCTAGTTTAGATAATTCTTCTGATAAATCTTCGATGTTGTCTCCTAAAATTAACAGTTGCTGTGCCATATGGGCGTATTTAATCAAGTCTGTTTCCCTATTACTATCGCTTTTTAAAATAACGTTAAGGATTTCATTTAACCTAATCTGATTTTTGACAATATCCTCAATAACTACGGAAGTATTAGAAATCCAATTTTTATTCAAGCTAACCTGATTGTTATACTCATATTCTAACTTTTCCTCATTATCCTGTAGGACCTTGATAGCACTATTATATTTCGCGGCGTCAGTGTAGTCTAAGTTGCCGGTAATACTTTTTATTACAGAGCCAAGCCCGTCAATGAGTCCTCTTTTCTTACGATTGGGCTCAAAGGATTTTAATTGATTAGAAATTCTTTCTAGCTTAGCACTAAGATGTTCTATATGAGGATCATAAAGGGAGGAAGTTTTATTATTTAATTGAGGTTGTAGTTCAAGAAATTGGGATTTAACTGATTCGATACGAGTCTTTATATTATTGAGGTCTATGTAATTTAGGTAGGAATGGTAATGGGATTCAATTTTGGCTGATCCTAATTTAAAAGGTAATAAGCCTGGTCCTTCGTCTAGGGATTCAATCGTTACATCTATTCCTTGTGTCAGTTGGAGCAGAAGCGTTAATGCCAGTATCCTGTAACAATATGGGTTCTTTAGAAGATCGCTTAAGGCGCGTTTTGGCAATGGGACCGCGTCGTTTTTTTGTGTATATGTGAATGGGGAGATCCGCTAGAACTGAATCCTGGATATATCGCGGAGCCAGTTTTTGTCTAGCTGCTAAAGGGTTGCGTATGAATATTTGTTGGTTTGGAATATATTCCTTTTCAGGTTCCCGATTACTATTTCTACCTTCAGTCAGTTCAGTTCGATCACGCAAGGAGGTTTCATAAATCAAATCGTAAACTTTAGTCATTCGCTTCTTGTGTTCTTGCAAGTATTGTTGCAGTAGATGTTCAGATAAGTTTATGTCTAAAAGATCGCGTGGGTCAAAATGTCCAGTAATAAGATCTAAAGGTCTGCATTTCGTGAAGCTATGTATAGAACTATTATATGCTAATATAGCATATGACATGAGGTTTTTTACTAGTTCATTGGGGTTTGTCAGTTTAAGGATTCGTAAATGTTCTAATATAGTACTGTGGAAACGCTCTATCATGCCATTTTCGTTTGGCGCATGAGCTAAAGTTTTACGATGATGGACCTTATGTAGTCGAGTAAATTCGTTGAAAAGTGAGTTGGTAAATTCAGGACCTTGGTCGGTCACTATAGTCAATGGAACGCCGTGGTGGGTATAAAACTTAAGGAGAGCTTGAACGACGCTTATACCTGTGCCATCTATTAGATGATATGCTTGAGCATATTTCGAGAAGGCATCAATTAGGGTTAGGTATTTTTCACCTTGGACTGTAAATAAATCAAGATGAACAATTTCAAATGGCTTAGTAGGTGGTGGTACAACATTAAATTTTTGCCTAATAGGGTTGCGGTCGTACTTTGCTTGGCCGCAAATGTCGCATTCATTTATGTATTTGGATATATGTTCTTTCATCTTGGGCCAATAGTACCTAGTAGATAGAGATAAAAAGCACTCGGTAATTCCTCTATGGTTGGTTTTACCTTCGTGATATCTTTTTATATATTCCTGTTGTTGTATATAATCTTTAACATTTTTTAATTCGCTTTTAGTTAAAACAAGTTTCATGGCGGTAATTTTAAATTCTTTTTGAATAATGGGGATGATTTTACTCATTGCTAAAGAAGGGTGAATCATAATACCAGTTTTAACTTTGGGCTTAACGTATGTTTTAATTGCATTTATAACGTCATCTTGGAGTTGAGACTCTGATAATTGAATAGTCGTCTTAGTATTGCTCTCAAAAGGTTTTGTTACCATTGGTCGTTTCTTAATATCTCCAACTACAACAAAAACTATCTGCTGGCTAAATTTATTAAGAGGATAATCTGAAATGGGAATCTCTAAAATAGGTTGCTCAGCACTAGTGTGCGCCGTTGCTATGCTGGAATGAGCTGTTAAAGTATTAGAGTCAGCTGACAACGTTTCAGAATTAGCAGTCACTGTAATGGAACTATCTGGAGATGGCATACTTCCTGAGCTGTTGGCTATGATGGAACTTACATCTTCATTATGAATTTCAATACGGGACAAAGCATCCGCATTGGTATTCAATTTGCCTTGCTTATAAATTATAGTAAAATTGTATTCACTCAACTTTAATTTCCAGCGGGTTAATTTTGAATTTGGCTCTTTAAGGTTCATAACCCATTGTAGGGGCTTATGATCAGTAATAATTTTGAATTTCCTTCCAAAGAGGTATGGTCGGAAATATTTCGTTGCCCAAACTATTGCCAAAAGTTCCTTTTCTATTGTACTATAATTAATTTCGCTGGTATTAAGCGTTCTAGATGCATAGGCTATCGGTTTGTCACTGCCTATAGTTCCTTGTGAAAGAACAGCTCCTATAGCAACATTAGATGCATCAGTCGTCAGAATAAAGTCTTTCTCAAAGTCAGGGTATTGTAGAATAGGGTCATTCATCAGTAGAGATTTACACTTTTCAAAACAGTCAATGTAGTTTTTGTCAGTATGAGTAATTTTTGAACCTTTCTTCAGACATTGGGTCATGGGTTTGGTAATGCGAGCGAAGTCGGGTATAAATTTTCGGTAATAACCTATCAATCCTAGAAATCGTTTTATGTCCGTAGCAGTTTTAGGAAGAGGAAATTTTTGAATTGCTATTATTTTTTCTGGGTTTGGTTTAATTCCATCTTTTGAAATAATGTGACCAAGATAGGCGGTCTCTAATTTAAGAAATTCGGATTTATCCATTTGAATCTTGAAGTTTGAGTTTCTTAACCTCAAAAATACTTTCTCTAAATTCAATATATGTTCCTGTAAAGAAACGCTAAATACGATGATGTCATCAAGATATACTAAGCAGATTACATTTTGAAGATCTCTGAGAACATTGTCCATCACTCGTTGAAAAGTTGATGGAGAATTTTTCAACCCCATGGGCATTCGTAAAAATTCGTAATGCCCATGTTCTACGTTAAAGGCAGTTTTGTGAATATCTTCAGGATTCATTTCAACCTGATAGAACCCGCTAGCGAGATCTAACGTAGTGAAATAGTGGCAATTTCCCAATTTATTCAGAACGTCGGTGATGTTAGGTATTGGATATTTGTCATCTATTGTTTTATCATTTAACTTCCGGAAATCGACTACTATTCGCCATTTGGGCTTGCCTGAGGCATCAGCTTTTTTTGGAACAATCCAAATTGGGGAGCTCCAAGCTGATTGCGATGGGCGAATAATATTCTGCTCTAACATTTTTGAAATTTGATCTTGAACTTCTTGCCTATGGATGAACGGATATCTGTATGTTTTAGTATAAATGGGAACTTCATCCGTCGTTCGAATATTATGTTTAATTTTATTGGTGAATGTTAATGGTTCACCGTCGATATAGAAGACATCAGCATATTGAGCACAGAGGGATTTTAAATTTGCCCGTTCTTCAGGATTCAAATGATCGGTCCGTAGACGGGAAAGTACTTCATTCGCGCGTTCGTCTAACTGCATAGTACTCGTGCACTCATTATTAAACAGTTCGGCACTAACCGGTTGACTCATTGAGAATATTATATCATGTCTGGTGGGATTTGTGACCTCAATTATACCCCGATTATTTTTTACAGAAGTTACACACTCTCTAATGATACAATTACAAATGGACTGTTCAGGAATGATGACGTCACTATCGTGGAAATATATTGGAGCTCGAATTAATTTAGATGTATTAGCGGGAATCATTTCTTCGTACAAATTTAAGTTACGCGAGTTATACATCAGTAAAGGATTAGTTGCTTGTCGAGTCAGTAGGAGTTTATTTTTCAGGTCTATGCTAGATTCTAATTTTTCTAGCAAATCGTATCCGATAAGTCCGTCAAAGTAATGATGAAATTTGTAAATAAAGAGGGTGATATCTTGGTTTTCGTTAAATTCATTAAAGCAAGGTAAGGTAATAGAGTAATTATTTCTGGTCGTTGCGTGAATATTTGTCACCTCAAATGGTTCATAATTACAAGGTAAGTGTGAAAAAAATTTTGAAACTGCATCTGGGCTTATAAAGGATTGGTTTGCACCCGTATCAATTAATAATTTTAGTGGAGGATCTGCTATCTGCACAAAAGGTAAGTGTCGTTGTGTCTGTAAATTAAGTTCTATTTTAATTTTTCTGATTTTGTCTCCTTCAGAAAATTTGGACCCTCAGTAGGAGACTCATTTATGACTTCTTCTACAGCCGGACTAAACTCCTGGTCACAAACTTCTGGTCTAAAATTATGTTCATAAGTAGTATAGTCAGGGTAAGTTGGGTAAGGGTTGTTGTAGTCTGACGGGTAATAGTAATTGTAAAAGTCGTCATCACACTCATGCTGCTCGTCAAAATCATTGCAGTTCAGTTCCCTAGTTTTGAAATAATTAGACGGTGGTGGGTTTCCAAATTTAGTCCAGTCATGGGGTTGGCGAGACTGGAATGGTTTTTCAATGTAATGACTTACACCGGTCATAGGCTTGGGGTTTGAATGATATAGGGGTTGCATATTTTGATTTCTTTGAGGCATTCTAAATACGTTACTTCCAGGTCTATAGTAAGGAGGAGGTGCACCAAATATTTGTTGGGTACGTGATGGTCCACGGTTGTACTCTATTTGGGGTCTGAACAACATTCTAGGTCTTGGTCCGTGTAAGTCGTGTAAGGTAGGCATATTAACAGGCCGTGGGGATGGAAAGTTAAATACACGAGGGGGTGGTACAGGTGTAGCTGGTGGTAACCTAGGGACATACCTGGAATCATGTAAAGACTGCAACTTCTTTTCACTCGGCAGGTGGTCATTACGTTGTTGTAAGTACAACGTATTCATCTCTTCGTGCACGAATTCTAAAGCTATCTCTATCGTATCAGGTCGCATGCACCGTATTCGTGAACCTAAGGGATCGCGGAGCCCACGCAAATATGCCTGAAGGGTCAATTTTTTGTACAGTGAGCGTTTTGCCTCAACAGTACTGGGAACAGTTTCATGTAAACTAATATAAGTCATTATGGTACTGAATAAATTTTGACATTTTTCGTAAAATTCATGAGGGCTAGCTGAGCCTTGATTTAATAATGATAAATCATTAAAAAGAGAGGTCTCATCGCGGTGGTCCGCAAAGTTATTAATAAGAGCGCTACGTATGCCCTCCCAGGTTTCCGGGATACCATTAGAATTTATCGTACGGGCAGCAGGCCCGGTAATTTTGTTTAAAATCCCGTTTATTAATGATAGGTTACTTAAACCGTAACCTGGTTCACTTCGCATATATTGCCTTACTAACTGATCACAAAGGTTAATAAACCGCGTCAGCACATTTGCGTTCCCATCAAATTCCGGGACGAGTCGAAGCGCTTTATAAATCTGATCAACAAATGCGTCCGACATATCGCTATCAAAGTTATTGTCACTGTCTCCTGTACTATCTAAATTTCTATGTAAATCTAAATTTAAAAATTTATTACTTTTATCTAACCTAGGGGACCTCGATTGCCTTGAGTGGAAAATCTTGGAAAATTAAGGAAAATAAAATTATAGGAAAGCAACTCTAGATACACTAGGTACTTACATAAGCATGGTTTTTTCTTTTGTATCGATTTCCGGATACTCCTCTGGTCTGTAGCTCTCGTAGGTTCTGGATCGCCGCCGGCCGTGAATTATTCACGAACTTTTTACAGCAATCCAACTCGACTGCGCCAGTTATAAAGGCTACAGCCGGAGGATGTAAGAAAAATACTTTGTTTGCTAATATTTAAATTTAATAAAAATTATTACATAAAAACTATTAATATTTCTATAAGCTAAAGAGTCGACCGATACCCTCGATGGTTGAGAATAAGAGTACTGAGACTGTCGGCCGATCCGCGGAATCCCACGCCGCGGCGGTGGCCCGCGGTTTCGCGGAAATGGTCGCCGTGCAGGTGAGAATCGGCATTGTGTAACTCGCCTGCAAGGCAGAATATGTAAGACACGCTATATTTTAAGAACTTTGTACTCATATTCCGCAAATAAAGAATAAATAAAAAACTTTACACATGATTATTGGCTGATAACTAAATTTTGAAAATTTCTTGTTATTGACCTTTTGTCCATTATGTCAATTGAGAGAGTATCGATATATGATATCTATTTATATGCTACTATTGTTCATTAACCTACATAAGGTTGTCTGGAAGAGATAGCTTATTTGTGATAACACTACTTTATAATTTTTTTTTTTATCAGGAAATTATGCATAATATATATATTTGCTGTGCCAACGCCTTCGGCCCCTTGGTAATCAGTGTTTCAACAAAGCTTTTCCCGCGTAAATCGCGATCGTATGAAACTGTAACTATCGTCATCCTCATGTCCTTATCCCACTCCAAGTGGGGTCGGCACAACATGTTATAAATATGTTGTTACATTTGGATAGGTTTTTTACGACCGGTCGCCTGTCTGATGTTAACTTACCTTAGTCACCTTTATAATATAATATAGAAATGAGAGTGGTCTATTCTACTCAGCCGGATACCACACGGCGGGCGGATTTACTTTAGCCGCCTTTTACAACACCTCGGTAAGAAATGAGAGTGGTATATTCTATTCAGCCGGATACCAAATGGCGGGTCGACTTACCTTAGTCGCCGTTTAAGATTCCTCGGTAAGAAATGAGGGTGGTATATTTTTATCAGCCGGATACCACATGGCGGGTCGCTTTATATGACTCCTCGGTAAGAAATGTGGGTGTTCTATTCACTCATATTCTCACCCGGATACCAAACGGCAATTATGAATGAATTTACGTGACGTGTAATGATGTTTTATTGTTATACAAAGATGTTTACAATATCCGCAAATTTACCACACTAAAGTGTTTCATTCGACACAATGTTATGGGCATAAGCAGAATGTTTGTAAGCATACCTTGTTCCAGGTCTAGTCAAAAGAAAAATGCTGGTCCTCGACTTGGACGAGACACTCATCCACTCGCACCACGATGCGATGCTGCGGCCGACGGTGAAACCCGGCACGCCGCCCGACTTCGTTCTCAAAGTGACGATAGACAAACATCCTGTCAGATTTTTCGTACACAAACGACCGCACGTCGATTATTTTTTGGATATAGTAAGTACACATTAATATATTTTTCACAACACTGGCTAGGTCTTTGTCTTAGTTAAAAAGAAGGTAGGGGCCACTTTTACATTATGATCCAAAGGTGGCGTACTCTGGGGTTCAGATTTGCTGCTGGTGGGGAAAGGGGCAATGTGAACACCATAGCCACCAGCAGCGTGATGTAGCACTCAGGTGGTGGAACCCATAAGGTGTTTGTAAATGTCATGGAATTTTGTTGAATCCATAGCAATTTAGGTGCGAATGTGAATTCTTTAAGTTTCATATTGATGAAGTTTGGCACAATTAAAGCTTATATACCAGGCTAATGTGTATTAAAAATTTATTTTAATTTAGAATTGAGGGTATTTTAAAACTTCAGATGACGCAAATTTTGTATTTGATGTTGTTTATCAATACCAACCACGACTTATACACACTTTAATAATTGTAATTTATCAAAATTCAGAACCATACGGACTACAGCAAGTTCTAATATTAAATACAAAACATTTAAGTAACTTCACTCTCAACCTATTTCCGCTATTGAACGTCCAAAATATCGTTTGACTGGTTTCGATTCTGAGATACATTACAACTTAATGTAAACAATAACAGTTTTGACCCTTAGTTCCAACCTGAACTAAGTTATCTTAGGGGTCTACGGGAGACTCGGTGGAGGTCTACGTGGACGCGACACAAAATTGGCAATACACAACTTGTAATGAAATTTTTTGCCGAATTTTTGGAATATCGTAGAAATACAGGGCTTCTACCGAAACGAGCAAAATTTTAAAAGTGTTCTATGACCAAGCGATCAAGCTGGCACCAATTGTTCCAGGTATCACAGTGGTACGAGCTGGTTGTGTTCACGGCGTCGATGGAGATATACGGGGCGGCGGTGGCTGACAAACTGGACAACGGCAGGGGAATCCTGCGGCGGAGGTTCTATAGGTAACACCATAGAAATATGGAACAGTGAGATGTCCTGAACGTAACAATTATAGAGCATTATTATTATGACAATCTATTTTTCACGTAAATCTTATAAAACTACATTTATCGATATTTAACCTTATATTATGATTACACAAATCAACCAATTATTGAAGTCACTTTAGGGCTAACTGGTATCTACGGATATATTTACAATGCGTCATTTCAAAGATATTGCATCATTTATGAAGACATTAAATATAATAGGTCCTAGATGGGATCCCTGTGGAACCCCAGTTGATATAATATATAATGAAGCATATAACCATTGCCAAAAACAACCGCCATACGTTTATCCATATACAAAACAAACCATTTCGGCAAACTTAAATATTCCCACATTAAGCCATTCATTAAGGCTTATGGAACAATATTTTGTAGTCTACTCTATCGAAGGCTTTGCTAAAATCCAAATGTATCACATCCACATTAGAATCCCTAATAGTCTCTTAAAATCGTAACAGATATTCGGATTTGATCAAAAATAACAAATTTACTTCTGTTTCTTGCCAGTTCTTCTCAGTAAGAGCAACATTCCAAACCAGTGGTCCAAGAGAGATTCGATATGATTTATATTGCATTTATATCTTATGTTCAGACAGCACTGCACCGCGGAGCACGGTTCCTACACAAAGAATCTGTCGTCGATATGCGACGACCTTAACAGGGTTTTCATCCTGGACAACTCTCCAGGAGCTTATCGGGACTTCCCCGGTATGTGATTGTTTTAATACAGCTCATATAAATAATATTTATTTAACAGTTACTAATATTTTGAAGTTTAATATGAATATGGATGAATCTTTTGACTAGAGGAAGGCCGGAATGAAATGTATGAATTGTGTTAATTATGACATGCTCATAAAAGGAATAGCGTCAGATTTATCGAATAAGAGAAGTTCTTGGCTTAGACATGGATAAGGGCATAAATGCCGTGTGGTATCCGGCTGAATAGAAGAGACCATCCTCATTACTTACCGAGATGTCGTAAGAGGTAATATACATAAATTTTTACTAATATATAGAACTGAAGAGTTCGTTTGTTTGTTAGATTGTCTGAACTTACTAATCTCAGGAACTACTTTACCGATTTCAAAAAATTCTTGAGTGTAAGATAGACCATTTATAGAGGAAGGCTATAGGCTTTATAACATCACGCTAAGATGATTAAGAAAGGAGCATTAATAAAAAATATTGCAAATATATATCGGCAAAATTTAAAACTTCCATTGCCCTCTTTTATTGTTTTATAGGCGACCGCTTGATTGAATCATGCCTGATGGCGGATGATTCAATCATGAGCGATGATACAGTCTAAGGTAGAACAAGCATGCTTATAAGATGCCTTTTTTTTAAGTTATTCAAAAATCTCTTATAATTAACTCACTATAACTACTTTTATGTTCAAAATTTCAATTGGGGAAAAAATTTGTGACACTGATTTCCATGCAGGCGAAGCTGCTAGCACAGCTAGTACTTCTCTAACCCTTATCCCACTCTTAAGTGGGGTCGGCACAATATGTCGTCTTCTTCCATTCTCCTCTATCATTCATCAACTCAGGTGCCACTCCTTTAACATGCATATCATTCTTCACACAATCCATCCATCGTTGACTTGCTCGTTGGCGCATTGGGCAGTGACCCTGCCTTCAGCTCCACGGGTCGCGGGTTCGATTCCCGCCGAGGCCCAACATTTTCTATAAATGAATTTGTTGGTCTTTGAGACTGGGTGTATATTTGTATTTAAGTATGTATTTAAAAATTATATAAGTATATATTCACTAGTTCTCTGTCTCCCATAACACAAGTATTAAGCTACTTAATTTGGGGACGGACGACCGTGTGTGTAAGTGTCTCATATATTTATTTATTTATCTTTTTTTCGGCCTCCCCCTAACCAGGTGGCACAGCTAGTAAATAATTTGTTGAATTTGAATAACCGGTAAATCCCGTTCCAGATAACGCGATACCGATAAAGTCGTGGTTCTCGGACCCGCTGGACGTGGCGCTGCTCAACTTGCTGCCGGTGCTGGACGCGTTGCGGTTCACGCACGACGTGCGCTCTGTGCTCTCACGGAACCTGCATTTGCACCGCCTGTGGTAGCGGTTGGAGGTCCACACTACCTGGTGAGTGCATTTTTAACAGGCCCATCAAACATTCTCGCAGAACCTGCACTTGTACCGTCTGTGGTAGCGGTCGGAGGTCCACTCTACCTGGTGAGTGCATTTTTAACAGGCCCATCAAACATTCTCGCAGAACCTGCACTTGTACCGTCTGTGGTAGCGGTCGGAGGTCCACTCTACCTGGTGAGTGCATTTTTAACAGGCCCATCAAACATTCTCGCAGAACCTGCACTTGTACCGTCTGTGGTAGCGGTCGGAGGTCCACTCTACCTGGTGAGTGCATTTTTAACAGGCCCATCAAACATTCTCGCAGAACCTGCACTTGTACCGTCTGTGGTAGCGGTCGGAGGTCCACTCTACCTGGTGAGTGCATCATTCTCAACAGGCCCATAGAACATTCTCGCAAAACCTGCACTTAGGTTACCTAGGTTAGATTACTTAAGACTAACTGTAGTAGCGGTCGAAGGTCCATTCTACATGGTGAGTCCATCATATTCAACAGGCCCATAGAACATTCTCGCAAAACGTGCACTTAGGTTACCTAGGTTAGATTACTTAAGACTAACTGTAGTAGCGGTCGAAGGTCCATTCTACATGGTGAGTCCATCATATTCAACAGGCCCATCGAACATTCCCGCAAAATGTGCACTAAGGCTACCTAGGTTAGGTTACTTAGGACTAACTGTGGTAGCGGTCGAAGGTCCACTCTACTTGGTGAGTGCATCGTTCTCAACAGGCCCATCGAACATTCTCGCAGAACCTGCACTTGTACCGTCTGTGGTAGCGGTCGGAGGTCCACTCTACCTGGTGAGTGCATTTTTAACAGGCCCATCAAACATTCTCGCAGAACCTGCACTTGTACCGTCTGTGGTAGCGGTCGGAGGTCCACTCTACCTGGTGAGTGCATTTTTAACAGGCCCATCAAACATTCTCGCAGAACCTGCACTTGTACCGTCTGTGGTAGCGGTCGGAGGTCCACTCTACCTGGTGAGTGCATTTTTAACAGGCCCATCAAACATTCTCGCAGAACCTGCACTTGTACCGTCTGTGGTAGCGGTCGGAGGTCCACTCTACCTGGTGAGTGCATCATTCTCAACAGGCCCATAGAACATTCTAGCAAAACCTGCACTTAGGTTACCTAGGTTAGATTACTTAAGACTAACTGTAGTAGCGGTCGAAGGTCCATTCTACATGGTGAGTCCATCGTATTCAACAGGCCCATAGAACATTCTCGCAAAACCTGCACTTAGGTTACCTAGGTTAGATTACTTAAGACTAACTGTAGTAGCGGTCGAAGGTCCATTCTACATGGTGAGTCCATCGTATTCAACAGGCCCATAGAACATTCTCGCAAAACCTGCACTTAGGTTACCTATGTTAGGTTACTTAGGACTAAATGTGGTAGCGGTCGAAGGTCCATTCTACATGGTGAGTCCATCGTATTCAACAGGCCCATAGAACATTCTCGCAAAACCTGCACTTAGGTTACCTAGGTTAGGTTACTTAGGACTAACTGTGGTAGCGGTCGAAGGTCCTTTCTACATGGTGAGTCCATCATATTCAACAGGCCCATAGAACATTCCCGCAAACCGTGCACTAAGGCTACCTAGGTTAGGTTACTTAAGACTAACTGTAGTAGCGGTCGGAGGTCCATTCTACATGGTCTTTGCATCATATTCAACAGGCAAACCGAACATTCTGGCAGAACCTGCACTTGCACTGCCTGTGTTAGTGGTCGGAAGTCTACACTACCTTGTGGATTCATCAATATTGGTTCAGCGATTCGCCGTGAAAGAGTAAAAAACTATGTTTTACATGTCTTAGTTTTATAGTAACTTTCGCATTTATAATATTAGTAGGACAAACATTTTGATACGGATTTTTCCAGTAATGATCTACCAACTAAGTGTCATTATTATTTCTTTGTTTCAGATGATTACCGGCTTTTGTACAAATAAAGGAGGCCCTAGCGCTTCCGGATCCTATTTATTATTTTTTTTCTATCGTTAGGTCCCCCAGCGCTTCTATTCAAATATACATATAGATATAATATAGTTAAATATGTTTTTTTAAGTTTTGTTTTTAAAATAAACAGTGATTAGTGTGTAATATACTTAGGCAGTATGTTAAGTGACCTACGCGAGTAGGGTCGTGGGTTTGTGAAACAGCCCCCGAAATGAACTTTGACATTGTTGTGGTCTCTTTCGCGCGTACGGCGTGTGAGCGAGACGGATGTTTTTTCTATATCGGGTTTTTTTAAGTGTTAGTGTATAGAGATCCAAAGCACCATTGTTACCGTATGTACTCTCCATAGTTTTCAGTACTTTAAATTGATAATTAAAACGCGTTGAAAAACTTTAAATAAGTCCATCTCTTTCCCTCGACTCCAAATTTATTGCTATCTCGCTTGCGACGTTGCGGTAAATTTCAGTTATGAACTGTTCTGTCCTTGTTGCTCACATACAAATGTACTATATACTGTTTAGTTCGCACAGTTATAGCATCACATGTAAGATAATTTGTTTGTCATAGTTATCTGTCTCTGTCAATTGAATACAAAATTATAATGCTATCTCTTTTGCACGAAGCTTGCGATATCACATAGGAAAAATATGAAAATTGACGGAGTATTACTCTCTCTGTCATTTGCATACAATATATTGGCTGTTTCACTCGCACAGAATTAGTGACAGTTGCAATAACAATTTATTTCTATCACTGTTGTTTGCATATAAATGTTATACCTGCCTCGCAGTCTCTGACGTCACATTTAGAACAACTTGATTATTGGTATATCAGTATGTCTTTGTCTGTCGCATACAAACGTATTGCTATCTCTTTTGTAACCTCTGTCCCATACGGTATATTTTTATTAAAGTAACAGTATATCTCTGTCACTCGTTAAAAAGTATTGCCATCTCTCTCGTACATACCATCAAAAATGGGAAAAATTTAGATTATACATGTACTAATCTTTCACAAGTTATGATCACATTATTTCGCATAAATACCCATTATTAGCAAACACAGATTTTATATTTATTACTTCTTGATGAAATAATAATAACATGCACTAATTTAAATCGGACGGTAGCGAGATACAGAGATTTACACTTAAAATGCATAAAAAATGAAATTTGCAAATAAAAATGGAGAGTACAGGTTTCAAGTGTTCAAATTTCAAATATTATTTGAAATTATGTAGTCAAAACTATGATAAGTTGATAATTTTTAACAAAATTTTCTATAAAAAAAAACTAAACCAATTCTAAAATATTGTTAAGTTGCCCCACCTGTTACACATGATACCAACCGTGTAAAACTCATTATTGTATTACCAACATTAAAACTACTACCATTGAATTAAATTAAAAAGAAACTTACATATTATATATCAATATTTTTAAGCCATTTAATTGCCTACCTGTAAATTAAATGGAAAGTTTAAAACATGTTGTTTGTACTAAGAATTATTCTTTATTTTACACAAGGTTTTAAATAACTTTAAATAATTTAATGTTACTCTCTGTACACATCTAGTGATTTAAGGAAACTCATAGGCCTACCTGAGATTTGAACCCGTGACAACGTGTCCAATTTAAGACAAACGGCCACCATCACATCTGCTTATAAAAAATATTTTTTGTTTTGTCGTATATAATTGCAAAGTTATTCCATAGTGTTCCATAAAGGTGCCAGTATAGTCTGGAATTAAGTAATACTTGGCAAATAGCAGTTTTTTTACATACTTTTAAAGTCTTGATCTCCTAAATTAATTTTTCGCACGCTAATTTTTTTATAGTCCTGTTGTTAATCCTGATCCTTAAAACAGTTGGGACTCGGTCTAAACAATCGGCCATCGTATAAAAACCTACGTATAAAAACCAAACAATCTTATTGTTTCATATACGTTCTTGTGATTTTTTTGTCGCAGATAATGACATTTATTCCATAGGGTTATGTAAATTATGGAATTCCACAAAGGTGCCAATGTGCTCTGTAATTAAGTAATATTTGACAAATGACAGTTTCATTACAGACGTTTAAATTTTCGCTTACCTACATTAACTTTTCGCACACAAATCGATATCATTGCTTTTTTTTGTAGTGTTGCCTTTAGGCTGCATTTCTACCATCTAAAATCCTGTTTCCTAAAACAGTTGGGACGCGGTCTAAGCATTTTCGGCCATCGAGTAACTTCTACTTATTAAAAACCAATCGATCTTATTGTTTCATACACATTCGCGTGATAATTTATTTTGTTGCAGATAATTGCAAAGTTATTCCATAGTTTTGTTGACATGGAATTCCACAGAGGTGCCAATGTGCTCTGAAATTAATTAATATTGGCCATATTAAATTGGCCAATAACAGTTTTGTTACATAGTTTAAAATTTTCACCTTCGAAATTAAAGTTTCGCACGAAAATCGATATAACTGCTTAACTTTTTGTAGTGGTGGTGTCTTTATCCTGCACAGCTACCGCCTAAAATCCTGTTCCCTAAAACATTTGGGACGCAGTATACCCAATCGCCATCGAAGTCACTTCTATGTATAAAAAACTAAACAATCTTATTGTTTTATACACGTTCTTGTGATTTTTTTGTCGCAGATAATGACATTTATTCCATAGGGTTATGTAAATTATGGAATTCCACAAAGGTGCCAATGTGCTCTGGAATTAAGTAATACTTGGCAAATGTTTTGTTATATACGTTTAAAGTTTTGATCTCCTAAATTAACTAGTAACTTTTTTTTACTGATAAAAATACTCAAGAATAACGCAGTATTACTGCCTTTAAGTTGCACTTTAACCGGCTCAAACTAAAGGACTCTAGTAGTTCCTTTAAGCTGAAATATAACAGGCTTAATCTAAAGGCATATTTTGGTAGTGTCTTAAGCTTGCACTTCAACCGAAATGCTGAATGAATCTAAAATCTTCTTCCCAAAGATTTGATTTGAGCCATCGAGTTACTTGATGTTTATTATTATGATTTATGAAGCTCAAATTGGTTCGGAATGTTGCTCTTACCGAGAAGAACCAGCCAGAAACTGGGCGGTCAATCTTTTATTTCAATTTACATAAAACCGCAGTCTTTTATGGAGCTGAAAGAATTTTCAAATCCAAGTAATTTTATCATTCAAATACTTTTCAATTGTGTAATATGATTTACGTACAAGCACAATAATTTAAATACACTTAGTAACTGAATCAAATGTATATAATAGTCATATCAATTTAATTCTAATTCAAATGACAATAGTGTAAAGTATACTGTAGTACTATTGTGTACAAACAACTAGGTATTAAAGATTATGTTTACTAATACGCGACGCTTAAGCCCGTCGCATACGACGACTTCTTGTAGCGATAATGTGTCGCGTTAAGTAAACGCGACAGTCGCGATGCAGTAGCGCGTTGGCATAGGTACTATAGCGCGTTGCCGTCGCTACTGTAGCGCTTTGCCGTCGCTACTGTAGCGCTTTGCGCTCGCTACTGTATCGCGTTGCCATCGCTACAGTAGCGCGTTGGCATAGGTACTATAGCGCGTTGCCGTCGCTACTGTAGCGCTTTGCCGTCGCTACTGTAGCGCTTTGCCGTCGCTACTGTATCGCGTTGCCATCGCTACAGTAGCGCGTTGGCATAGGTACTATAGCGCGTTGCCGTCGCTACTGTAGCGCTTTGCCGTCGCTACTGTAGCGATTTGCCGTCGCCACTGTAGCGCGTTGCCGTCGCTACAATAGCGCGTTGGCATAGGTACTATAGCGCGTTGCCGTCGCTACTGTAACGCTTTGCCGTCACTACTGTAGTACAAAAGTCATCGTGGGTGAGGGGCCTTACGGTTGCTTTTAGATTGCAACATTATTTAATGCAATAATTTAGTCAATACGTAAGTAATTTTGAACCTTGTCACCACGGAATTAGGGGTAATAATAGTATAAGTCAATTTAAAGTACGTATTTATACATTTTTATGTATAGCAATACTGGAAAACGTTGTTAGTAAACTGTTAGATGTTTATAATGTTATATAATTGTGTTGGACTTCACACATTGAGTTCAATTATATATCATATGCCTTGGGCATACGGTTGCAATTGGCTTGCGCAGATTCATAAATTTTTTTTAGATATCCATGACATTAAACAAATTTTCATTTTTTTTCATACTACGTATCATTTAATTTATCTAAAGAATAGAAAACGATTTCGACAAGTTATTTTGAAAAAGAATATCTGTGTTGCAAGACGCACTAGCCGTTGTTTTGTGTAAAACTGATATACACTAAACAGTATCACTAACACTAACTTAAGGGCACTGCGATTCCTAAATCGATAAACTTATCTAAAAAATCACCGACTCAATCAAAAGTAACAATTTGTTTGTTTGTATAAATTACACAGCGATCATCGATAGGTCGATTTTTCGCGAAAGCATTTGAATTCTGCAAAGTACCGCAAATAAGAAATTGTTTTTTTTTTTATATTTGTTCTTAACTATTTCAAATAGTGAAACGGTGAAGTGCTTTTTACACTACAATTTAGAGTCAGAGATATTCTTTAACGATATAAACCCATTGTTTTTGTGTTACACGAAATTATACAGGTTAAAATATACACGGGGTTATACGTATATCGAGTCCCAAATCAATGTGGAATCGATTTTATAATTGGCAACCTTAAAAATTTTTCTATATGATTATAGATCAAGTTTATATCGATTCAATAAAAATATTAATCTATTATCTCCATCTTTAAAACAACAGTTTTATTTGTATCTGAGTTAAAAAAAATCAACGAAGTGACCCTAAATTAATCAAAGTGCGATTACGTAATGTAACATCGATTTTAATAATCGAAATAAAAATTAAATTGCATCTCGCATAATTGAATCGATTCGACTATTAGGACACGATATGTATCGGGACCCCTTGGTTATGACGTAATCAGGTTGGCTAATTTTGTTTCTTTTTTCAATCATGTATATTTGATTAATCAGTGTAATATATATAAATAATCATACAATTATCTGTAATTCAGAAACATGAGCCAAAGTAATTTTTTTATATTTTCGAAATTTCTATTTCTTAAATTTCATATTAACTCTACGATAATATCAGTGACATGTTATGTACCGTATCTTTCAACAATATTGAAATGTTAATAACACAGAAAATCATGACTATATCAATAAAACATGTTTTTTTTTTAAACGTCTCTTATGCATCGCAGGTACTGAGAATTCGTTTTAAAGAAAAATCATTGAACTGTTTTTCTTTAACTACTGGTTATTATTATGTTATGTAATTTTTTTAAAGCGTATTACTAAATAAAGCTATATCGCTATATAACGCGTAAGTTGCAAAATTCCGCGTTTATCGCTATATAACGAGTATGTTGCAAAATACTGCGTATATCGCTATATAACGTGTGTGTTGCAAAATACCGCGTATATCGCAATATAACGCTATGCTGTAAAATACCGCGTATATCGCTATTTAACTAAGTTTGATTTTTTAGAACGCGTATATTGCTGTATAACGCATATATTACAAAGAGTATATTGGTATATTATGTTTATATATATGTATGTAAGGTTTGATATTGTTAAAAAGTTATATTTTCCATAATATACTAAAAGTCTTTTGCTGGGATGTATTATACGTTTTCCTCAGATCACTAAATATGATGACACAGATGAAATTTAGTAATTTTTTTACTCATATAATAATTTAATATCAATCCATACTACAATGTGATTTTCTGACATATTCAGCGTTATTTAACATTAAATTTTGATGCATTGTGCCAATGATTGAAAAATCTTTAAGGGCTACTTAAGTTCTGGTAAAAATATTTTCTAGTAATCGAAAAAAAAGAGAATCCACAATAAAAAAAAAAACCTTTTTTTGACTGTCGATTTTCTTCTACATCTTATGAGTTTATTATGAATCTGTGATTCAATAATTCGAATCGAGAACAAAATTATTTAAACTTACAACGTCATTTATTTTGCCTTTTTTATATTTTCCCTATAGTAGCACCCTCTTCATTCATAAAACTATTCCTATTTTGATTTTTTTTTAACTTTTTTATGAATGAGAAGTTGAGTGTTTTAGAGACGTTAATGCGTTAATGTAAATATAGTTTTTCCTTAGCACAGTGGTTCCCAATATGTATTTGCGTACCATTTAAGGTCATACTCGCGTAAAGGTGAACTTCGACAAAATGGCGCGCCACCAAGATTCACAACGCATGTGTGCGTGCTAAGACGGCTGTCAAATAAAAACAGATCCATGAATTTGTTGCTCGACTAGTATCTGCAGCTGCACTGATATACTATAGTGTTAGAAAAAAAAACGAATCAATGCCGGGCACCAGCACTTTTCACTACAAAATCCAACGACAGAATGATTCTGCTACCAGTTCGGAACACTAATTCACTTGAGAAGAACTGGCAAGAAACTCAGTGGTCGCCCATACACGAATGCTGCACGAATAAATGTCTACCTCCTATGAATGCTGCACGCCAAAAGAGAAAGAATGACGTCAGCCTTTGTCTTATATAGGCTGTCACAGCTTAGATATCTCGATTCCTAAGAATAGAGAACTTTTTATAGAAAAAGACACGTGCGTTGTCTTGCGCGATGTGAGTTATGATTAGTTGACCGAATATCTGATACCAAGAGTATCTTTCTTAAGGATATGAATATACTCATGGAAACAGTAATTTGAAGGGGGCGCGCTATGTTATCGTGGTCCATCTATACCCGGACAACAGACCTAAAAACGACTTCAAAAATTTTACAGATGTGGTTCATCTATATCTGGGTACGCGTTCTGTTCTACATGTACCGGATACGCTGGTACGCGTTCTATTCTATTCTATTCTACGTTTACCGGGTATGCTGGTACGCGTTCTGTAATGTTCTACGCGTACTGGGTACGCTGGTACGCGTACCACTTATTGGGAACCATTGTTTTAGCATATCAAATGCTTCACTGTTGACATAGACAGGGTCATTTGTTTACGAAGTGAGATTATAGTAAAGGAATATCTTTTAGTTTTACCCTGCACCTTATTTAAGAACAGCATTTATTAAAATTATTTACCGTTTACTATGTCAAATATATATGGGGATATACTTAACTCAATAATAAATCAAGTTATGTAGATTGGGAATACTAAAGCCAGTAATAACTTATGTGGCGTTTTTCACAGACAATAAAATATACCTTAATTTTATAATTTAAGTGTACTTCAGAAAAACAAAGTTAAAAAAGCTTTTAACAAACTTTCATGTCTTTATTGTTAACCGTTAAGGGATTCCCGCGTCTGGAGCCAATGCTGGCAGCATCAGGGCATGCTTATCATACACATGCGTTGTCTTCGGGATTGAACCAGTATGTAAAATTTCAGCTCAATAGGACACCGGGAATTGGTTAAAATTTAACTGGCAAGATTCCACTTTCGCGTACTTACACAGCAGGTTGAATAAAAGGGCCAATATTGTTTTTTATAACTTTTCAGGAAATTCAAAATTAAAAATTCCTATCCCAATCTTGTTCAGAAATATAGGTATATAAGCGGTTTTTCCTAAAATTGCGCTTTCGAATATTTCGAAGTGGAAATTGCAACAAAAAAAGACAAAAATTGCCAATTTTCGTATCTAAATACGAATTTGGTTTTTTTTTCTCTTTTCCCGAAATTCATGGTGTATAGGTGAAAATGACGTTGAATTTTGGTCCAGTCTAAGGCACTTTCCACTTTTTTTGTGTTGCCGGTGTTATGGCCTTATGAAAAATAACGGTAAACAATATTAATAAATGCTATTAAATATATATTTGGAATAAATCCATATAAAGAAAAGTAAAGCTTATTGATAACACAACTTTTAGCACAATAAAACAAAAAAGAAATTATTTTTCTAAACCTACCCTCGATATTGTTTGATTATTCGAAACCAAAATCGACTATTGTATATGTATTATTAATACATACTCAATGAAGTTATATCATGTGAAAGGCCATTTCAAATATTTTACTGTAATAATAAATTGTGTAAAGAAAGTTCCTAATGAATTCTAATTAGAAAAATTCTAAATTTTTGTATTTAAAAACTTTCTAGATTTATATTAATAGAAAAATATATTCGAATACTTAAAAGTTGAGTTGAGCATACCCTGTTTCTTTTATAATGAGTGTAATCGAATATATTTTTCAATTTCTAAATTGATTAATTTCTATGGCGGTTAAAATAACATTTTGAGGATTTATATATGTAGCTTCTTACTAAAAAAACATTTATCATTGATCAAGCTTTTAAAAATCCTGGCAATAGCATCAGGTCATGCTTATCATAAACATGCATTGTTGTCGCGACTGGAGCAGTATGTAAAATTACAGCTCAATCGAACACCGGGAAGTGGGTCAAATCTAACTTGCAAGATTCCACATAACATAGGTACATTGCAAGTTGAATAAAAGCTTTTAACAAGTCAAGTTAAAAAACAACTTGCAAGATTTCACCTACAATGTATGCAAGTTGAATAAAAGCTTTTAAGAAGTCAAGTTAAAAAGCAACTTGCAAGATTTCACCTACAATGTATGCAAGTTGAATAAAAGCTTTTAACAAGTCAAGTTAAAAAGCAACTTGCAAGATTCCACCTACACATACATTGCAAGTTGAATAAAAGCTTTTAACAAGTCAAGTTAAAAAGCAACTTGCAAGATTCCACCTACACATACATTGCAAGTTGAATAAAAGCTTTTAAAAAGGAAAGACAGCGCTCTCATTTACTTTCTCTTTATTGCAATTTTGCACATTTTAAACTGGCTTTCTCTATTATAATATTATCTCTGTTCCCTGCACAGTTGCGTTCCTTTTTACGTATATAATGTTGTAATTTTTAAACAAATTTCTACAATAAATCAGACCTATTTGTTCGATGTCTGATTCTTTACAAACTATTTGAAATGGCCTTTATATTTCGTGTTATTTATAAGTAGACATATGACTGGAGGTGTTGTCTTATGTAAAAAAAAAAAGAAAATTGTGCAACAATTTTGTGGTCTCGACTGGTTGTTCAAAGTTCAAAAGCGATTTGTAATATAGAAATATTAAATCGATTATTAAAAAGTGTCTATATTATTTTTAGGGTACTTGAAAGTTTATAAATCGTACGCATTAGTATTAAAGTGACTTAAATCAAAAAAGTTGTTTTGTGGCAAAATGCAATGAAGCATGCCTACAAAACTCGTGAGTGTTAAAGAGATCCATAACTTGGAAGATTAAGAAAACACTTTTTTTTAATAGTTCGTAGATCGATATCATACATGGCATTGAAATAAGGATTACAATGCATCTAATTTTGAATTAGGTCACTTTAATACTAAGCGTGCGAAATCCTTTATATGATTCCAACTATCTTACCTTTCTCCTTACTCCTTATAAAAATAACTGTTAATAAGATAAATACATATTAATTGCATGCCGTATACAATAAAGTAGAAGCTTATTTTATCGGTGGATCGCATATTGATGGAAAGTGGATTAGTAGTACATATCATCGAGAATTTGTCCACTGATATGCAGCTTTCCACACGTTTTCCTTTACCGAAAAGCACTAAGATAACTTATAAATACCTAACGTTCATAAGTTTTAATATAAAACTAGGGATATATATATTAGAAACAGGCGTTACTTTGCGGAGACCAATAATAGAAACGTAATTATAAAAATGCGATAATGTTAATAGAAAATATGTTTTTTATAAATTTTAAAGAAAAAACTTGGATAATTGTGTACTTGCAAAAATTTACCAGGAAAATAATTTCAAACTTAATTGACTTTGAACTTAATTCAATCGTCTTATCTTTGGAAAATGATGACATTATGAATCATAAAATAAAACCAGGTTTTCATGTGAAATGTTTAATTTGAGACTACTTTGGGTTTTGATTTTTTTTTCCAAAATTATTGGGAGTAAATATAACGTTATTACATTTCAATGTAATTTTACAAACAGATGTATTATTTAAAATCCGGGAGCCTTCGGCGACATTTTATAGATTTTGATACGTTTCTTTATTGATGTTTCCCAAAATAAAAGCACAAGAATTGTCAGTGGCTCCACAATAGTTTTATCATTTACACTTCGCATAGACATTATAAATTGATAGAGGATTTAAAAAAATAAATTTACATCATGGTTACTTAATAAAATAGTAAAAACCGTTTGATTTTTAGCTTACAAAGTTGAAATGTGAATACATAAAACATTTATATGTTATCTTTTAAATTTATTTATTCCATGTTAAAAATATAAAATGAAATATTTAAAAAGTTACAATGGAGATTTTTTGAACATTTTTATATATATGAAAACATTGCATGCATAATTTTATAGTAGATTACTGCATTTCAAGCTTATTTATAAGTTAATACAATTATAGACTGACATAAAAATTTGAGTATGTATGTAAAAATTGTTGATAATTCTTTTATATTTACGAAAATTTAAGGTTAATTGTACATAGCTAATAATCAAGGAATTTTTTTTTGATAATCTGTTTCAAGATATACAAATGAATCGTATAAGTATTTGAGTCTGTAACAGACAGATTAAACAGAATAATTAGAAAAAACAAGTAAATAACTACACTTTTAATAACATATTTGTTACATTCTATATAAGATATTTTAAGTATTTATACTTATTCATAGGCAAGATTTTCATTGATAGAAACATTGTTTATGCAAGATTAAAAACAATGTTGCCATACTGAAGAGAACATACTTTTCATAAAAGTTGAATAAAAATATTTATTTATAATATACTTGTTTGCGAATGAGAATGAAAATATTTAAATATTGGATATTCACTTTTTTTTGTAAATGTAAATGATGTTGTTTAATAGTACAATACAATTTTCTATAACTGTTAAAAGCTAATACACTTATTTTTAATCAATCTTGGAAACATCTTCAAACAAAATTAATAATAAATCGAAAGATAGCTTCGCCAATTATTTAATGTTATCACTAATAATTTATACTGACAATACGTCAGATATGGAGTGAGCTTAGGTAAAATTAACAAATCTAAAAATCAAACGGTTTTCTTTACTCTTTAGATGTTTTTTTAAATTACAAATATGCTCAGATAAGCATAATAGGAAAGGAATTTCTAGTGATATAAAAACAAAGTTTTTTTTTTGTAAAGAAATAGCAAATTTATGCATACCTACCTTATAAACAATACAAATTGTCAAAATTATGTCCTTATCTTCTGAAATTGTCAATGTATTTATCAAAAATTGCAAATATTTCCATATCTCTTTTGGTAATAAACTTTACATATAAATATTTAATTAATATTTATACATAAATTGGGTGTTTTTTCTAATCTATATGCAGATTCAGTCAAATAATATTATTGTAGGAATATTGTAGGAAAGTTAATATTTTTCGTTTCGCATTATTGCTTAATAAACATCACAGACATCTTTATTGTATTTTATTCAAGGAATAAATTGTTTAAATTATAAACAAAACAGGGAAAAACTTTGTTTATTACATAGTTTAATAACTATTTCCTTGAATCTATTAAAATTCTTTTTATTTTCTGTAATAAATCAAATTCAATTGAGCTGTGGTGATTTTTAAGCAAAATTGCATAATGTCAGTAACAATAATCGTCTCATAACACAGTAGCAGTTGACATAGATTATCTGCATGAGGCCAATCAAGTAAAACCAAGAAGCCAATATAAATATCACAAATAGCTTTTCCATTACAACATTAATGTGACCGCTTATTGGATTTGAGTCACCAAAATTCATTCTTTATACAAACTTAAATGACACTGTCAAAGTTTTAAAACTTATTCAAATATACTCCGTCCAAATGAATCTCTACAAAACTAATAAATCTACACATTTTCACAGGATTTATACTTCAAATTACAAATGTACATCAATTGCCACTGGCAACATCAGTTTGTCCAAAAAGAATGCATTCTATGATACAGAGAAAGCCTTTTCTGAAAATGATTTTACATATGCCTCATGCAGTTTGTTAACAAAATCAGCATCATGTTTTAAGAGATAATTAAACGCTTGCAGAAGTTGATTCCTAGTTAGAGGCTCTGGAGATGATTGTATTTCATTTCCTGTTGAAGCTGTGAACATCGTTGGAGGCATCAAAGCAGGTTTCTGCTGGTTTGCTAATGAATTTATTATAGGAAACACTCCTCCAACTTCTTCTAACTTACCACCGTTATACGAGCCCACCGGGTGGCCAATCTCCTGCGACTGATTCAAATATGTTGCTAAGGGAGATGTAGACTTTGGAGATGAAATATGCATTAAATTAAGTTCACTCTCTAATGGATTAGGCCCATTTGTATCCAAACAGTCAAGTTGCTGCATTTTCAAATTACTTATCCTTTGCTGATTTTTTTTTTCAATTGGAGTAGATTTTAATTGAAACGAATTATTATGTCTGATAGCTGGGTCCATAGATATATTTCCATTTACTGTTTGAGCATCTTGGGGTGTGACTGATCGCTGCTGTTTCTCTATATGCTCTACAGAGTGTGCAGGATTACTCATTAATCTCTGGAGTAAAAGTGGGGCTTCTCGAGAGTCTGTAGGTCGTGGACCAAAGATTCCAGGTGATGGAAGTGATGTAACAGCGGGCATTTGTGCAGCTGCACCGCTGCCTGCTTTAGCAAAAAAGTCCATGACGCTTTGTGATGCCATGTCAGGTGCCCGCGACGGCGTACATTCATTTTTGTTCACACCCTTTGTAGAGTTAAAATCATCTTGAGCCTTGCTCAACATGCTAAATATATCAACTGGGGCGTTCGCCTTCACAGGCGCAGGGTACACAGGAGTTTGCGGCACTTCTACTGGCGCTTTCATAGATTCCTTAACTAAAGAGTTCAATTTTGTCGCAACCCTAACACATTCGTCTTTGTCGTAAAACCATATGCCAAAAATACGACACTTCGCATTTCTATATAGTAAAAAAGGTTCTTTTAACTGCAATTCGATCCCTTTAGATACTGGCTCGATGAGATTATTTGTGTTTAACCTATTCATAATAACCAAACTGTGGTAGGGCTCACCATTTCTACTGTACACAAACAAAGCACCTTCGACGTTCGTTTTCTCCCATTCGTTCTCATCAAAAGTATATAGTGCGACATGCGTAGCACTGTCAATTATCTCTCTTGCATATGGATCTGCCCTCTTTAATGCGGCGAAGTTCATACGAAGACCGGTGTCAGCCATTTTATACCAATATACACAAATATCTTTTTACACAACGAACAAGCATCACCATTACAGCAAAATGACAAGAAAAATCGCCATCTTGACCTGTGTTGCCAGATGTCAACGCCAAACCTAAAATGAGATTTGAGTAGGAATCAAAATAATAAATTGATATATTTGTTTAAATAATAGATTTATTTACGTTATAAATAGATTTTGTAAAATCGATTTGACAAAATTAAAAAAAATATATTTTTCCTACTCCAAGTCATGTCCCTAATTATGAGTACATAATATAATTAGTCTTTTACAATAATTATAATTTGGTACCACTATGGCACACCAGCGTCAAAAAGAACAAAAATCATATGTACTTAATATAATTTTATTTCTAACTATACATAATGAATTCAATAATAATTTATTACCACTTAGATCATTTGGTGCATTATCTTCGAGGCAAATTCTGAAATCCATTACTCGTGTGTTTGCCATTTTACGTGACACTGACAGAGTGATTTGCATTTTGCACCCAATTTGCGCTGTACAGGCCATAAAGCAAGATAATAATAATAATTTATTAACACTACGTCAACGTTCTCCATTTTCTCTCCTCTCTGTCTATTGGAAAATACGTTATCTAACCGCCACCGCCGTCACCTATTTACCCTACCTATATAATACCTGTATACCTTACAGTCAAACAACATATATTTTATATATCTCTCTACAAAGTAAAAAAGGCAGATGAAAATGCTGCTGATCTGCTTTCATACTACTTATAACCTATTTCTTTATTATACTGGGCTTGGGTCTCAAAATCTCGGAATGGCCGACAAAGCATTAAAAGACTCATCAGTAGGTTCAATCACGATCACAAAAAATCACAGGTGAATTTAACTTGTACGTGTAGCACGGTAATCATATCGAGTAACCAACTATATACGACGTTTATCCAACTCTGGAGGTATAAAATGTTTAATATTTACAAACCTTCTATCAGTAGTGTCTAATTTAAGAATCATTCTAATATTATAAAGGCACAATTTCTTTATTACAACGATTTGTGTAGAAGTACAAAAACTTACTGAACATAATGAAATTAAATACATAGGCATGATTATCGGGAAAATAATCGGTCCCTAGAAATATAATTGCAAGATACTAAGAAAACCTGTCCTTTGTATAAAGTAAAAAAAATACTTATGGCACTTTGATCATACGCCGTGTGGTATCCGGCTGAGTAGAATAGACCACCCTCATTTCTTACCGTGGTGTCGTAAAAGGGGACTAAGGTAAGTTGACCCACCGTGTGGTATCCGGTTAAGTAGAATAAACCACCCTCTTTCTTAGCGAGGTATCGTAAAATACGACTAAAGTAAGTTGATGTTAGGCAGGCAGCCAGTCGTAAAATACGTAGCCAAATCATTTGACAACATGTTTATAACATTTTGTCAAATGATGCTCCACTTAGAGTGGGAGAGCAGGAAGATGATGATGACACTTTGATCATAATCCTTGCATCCTCGCACCGCGACTAAAACCGCGGCGCACAATTTGTGTTTAAAACTATAAGAATATTCAAAAGATAAATAGTTCAAGACAATATATTGTGACATTGCATATAGGTTTCATCATATATATTTCAAATTGACCTCTTGATAATTTGCAATAGTATTATTGAATTTATCAATAGCAATTCGAAACCAATACCTACAATATACGCCAGACAACAACTTTGTCTTATCTTTTTAGTGTTGTACATTATTGTGGTATCGATAAAAAATTATTAAAGCTGCTTAATAATATTACAAATATTTCTTGATTAATTTTTGCTCTTTCTGTCATAAGAATCGGTCAGGAGATAATAGCAAATCGTACTTCTCCAACCTGGAGGAGCCTTGGAGAAGGATTGAAGCGTTTTAATAGATTCATAAATGTACCTTACCCTTACCCTACCCTACCCTTTTTATGTTGTTTTCTTATTATTTTTGTATTAGTTTAAATATCCCGTGTGTTCTATAAATATATTACAAACAAACACGCAAATACAATGCATTCATAAACATAATAAGAAAATAACGAACATTTTGCAATATATTGTAATAATAAAATATTATTATTACAACTAGCAAGCATAAATATATACATTTTTTCTTAATTTGAAATAATATATTTAGTATCGATAATTAACTGACATTATCAAACTAACGTATGCTGACGTAAATACGTTTCTAAACGTCATTTGTCATTTTAAAATTTACGTGTGGCTAGAGAGGTGGTGTATGTAATGAAATTTATTTTAATATATTTTTTATTCTGAACACTAGTTTTTAATTATATGATAAAATAAAATCAAATATCTATAGTCAATAGTGATATATATACGATATATAAGTTTTTGTACAATTATAAATATAATTTTAAAACGCACGCGGCACAAAGTTGGTAAACAAGTGTTTTTTGACGGCTTAGTATAGTTTACTATAAACAAAAATGTCTCAAAAAGTGTTGGTGATTGGTAGCGGTGGTCGGGAACACGCTTTGTGCTGGAAACTAGCAGAATCGTCGTTGGTGAAACAAATTTTTTGTGCGCCAGGTAGTGTCGGTATTTCTTCTACTAAGGACAATGTAGAAAGTGTCGAACTTGATGTCAAAGACTTCTCAGTGAGTATACGATAAACATAAAAATAAAATGACATATATATTTATTTTCATGGTATAGTCATACAAACATCCGAATCAGTGGTAACTTCTTTAAAACATTTGACGATTCAAAAGTACTGTAAACAGTCCACTTGAATAAAGAATATTTTGAATTTGAATTTGAATTTGAAAACATGGTGTTCGTAAAACTTTGAAATATAATATACTTGTTAGTTCAGAATACTGCAAGGCATAAAAATGTTAATTTTAACTTTAAAACCCAATATCAGTTGATTCAGAAAATTCTTTAAGTATATTTTTTTTAATATAATAGTCATGTTACAAAATGATGTTCAGGAGGATGCAAAGGTTTCTAAAGTTAGCTAGTAGAAAATTACAATAGAACCTATATTTTAAAAAATAAAAATAAAATAAAGTAAAATTTAGTGACAGATAACAATTGTTACATCTTGCATGCGATATTGTTGAGGACTTCTTTTAAGCTTATTTTACAGTACATTTATTCTCAAGGTAGTAGACAGAATTTCCTTAAGATTATGCATATAATATCAAAAGGTGGTTCACATACAATATTAATTAGAAGTGAAACTATAGAAAAAATAATATTATTTGCATATAATTATATGTTTTTGTGTATATATTTGGTTCAATTCCAGTGAGTTATTATTAATTGACCTTGAATGTAATTAGACTGTTAATGTTTAATTAACCTCGTCCCATATTATTTATGTTCTTTATCTTTGTCTGCTTGCATTTTGTTTATGAATGACAATAATATCATGTTCTTCACTGCTAAGATGAAACAAAAAAGAAAAAGTGTAAAAGGCTGAAATGAGGTCCAATATAGATATCATCATCTTCCTGTCCTTATCCAACTCTAAGTGGGGTCTGTACAACATGTTATAAACATGCTGTCACATGATTTGGCTGCGTTTTTACGACCGACCGCCTGCCTGACGTCAACTTACCTCAGTCGTATTTTACGATACCTCGGTAAAAAGGAGGGCGGTCTATTCTACTAAACCAGATACCAATACGGTGGTCCAACTTACCTTAGTCGCCTTTTACGACACCTCGGTAAGAAATGAGGCTGGTCTATTCTACTCAGCCGGATACCACACGGTGGTTCGACTTACCTTAGTCGACTTTTACGACACCTCTGTAATAAATGAGGGTGATACTATTCTATTCGGCCGGATACCACACAGCGTATATATAAATTATAGATAGAAATTAATTATATTTACAAATAATTTAAAGTGTTACTTTGCTGAAATCCATAATACAGAAGCTATGATAGAATTACTTTGGTAATTTGCATTTGTTAAGAGAATTCACGTAATGCTAAATGAAGGAACCTGAACCGAACCGAGAACTGTGGAGATGACATATACAGCACAGTACATAGTATTGCAATGCTCACAAAAGATTGGTGTCTTATTTAATTTTGTAATAATTTATAAAAATAATTTAATTATATATACAAATTATATCATCATCCTCCTGCCCTTATCCCACTCTAAGTGGGGTCCGCACAACATGTTACAAACATGTTGTCACATGATTTGGCTTCGTATTTTACGACTGGCAGCCTGCCTGACGTCAACTTACCTTATTCGTCTTTTACAGCACCTCCATAAGAAATGAGGTTGGTCTATTCTACTCAGCCGGATACCACACGGCGGGTCGACTTACTTTAGTCGCCTTTTACGACACCTCGGTAAGATATGAGGTTGGTCTATTCTACTCAGCCGGATACCACACGGCTAAGCATAATAATACTATCATAACTATTGAAGCTTAGATATTTCTTCTATAGGCTGTGGCAGCTTGGTGTAAAGAAAATTCAATTGACCTAGTTGTGGTTGGACCTGAGGACCCCCTTGCAAATGGAATAGTAGATACTTTACAACCTCAAGGTATCAAATGCTTTGGACCGACCAAAGCTGGCGCCCAGATTGAGGCCAACAAAGACTGGTCAAAGAAGTTCATGCAGAAATACCAGATCCCAACGGCCAGATATAAATCATTCAGCAATGCCAGTGCAGCAAAGGAGTTCATTAAAAAGTTTGTATTCTTTGAACTTATCAAAATCATATCTTTAATATTTAAATTATTTAATCTTGTAAATGTAGTTACATATAGGTATATTTTCGTAATTTCGGAAACAGCTCTAACGATTTTCATCAAATTCGGCATATAGGAGAGTTTGGACGGAAAATCGATGTATCTTTTATTTTAAAAATAATCTTTTTATTCCTGTTTTTGGTGATTAAAATTTTTTTAAATGTAGAATTGAAAGTAAACGATTTTTTAGCTGTCAAACGTAATTTTGCGATAGCCGATGGGTAACGCGCGAAAATGTTCAGAACCCGGTCTTGAATCCCACATATCATCGGCGCCTTCTTTCCTTTTTAATTTTTTTTTATTTAAAAAAAAAATTAACGACCAAGACTCGGTCAGCCAGGTACTATTTACTTACCAGAATAGAAAATTAAATAAGACAATATTATTTTGCGACAATGGCATTGCAATAGTATGAACTGTTCTGCATATAGCCCATAGCAATAGCCTAAAAAAATAGAAACAATAAAAATTACATACTAAAATAAGAATAAAATGAAAGTGTGTGTGTGTTCGTGTGGGTGTGTGCGTGCTCATTATTTTTCAGGTTTTTTATTTTATTGTTTTGTCACCAGTTCTTAATAAGTGTACAAAATTTGAAATAAATTTGTAAGCGCTAAAATGACTACATTCCTTAATATTTTATTTATAACTAGCGGCCTGCCCCTGCTTCGCACGGGTATAAAATATATATCCCATGTCAGTCAGTGTAAAAAAATGATTAAAATCTATCCAGTAGTTTTGATTTATTCATTACTGCCCGTGGCCGTAGCGTTAAATTTGGAGAAAAACAATTTCCTTTCCCTATACCAAGAAGATTTCCTGCTATCTTTGGAATATCTAAATTCATATAGTACATTTTTACTTATTTACTTTTACATTTTCCCTATGTATTTTATTTTTACAATTAATTACAGAATGTCTTTAAACAAACTCTTGAAAGAGGGACATAACTGCTAAAGTCGAAGTGTTATAGGGTAAAGCGCGGCGTCCTCACGGCATTTGAAATCTGTAATATCTCCGAAAATGTTCACTTAAATTACATGCTGTAAACGGCCATATTGATCTATATTAAATCAACTATTTATTTAAGGTACTTAATTGGATAAGGATTAATGCTGTATTGTATAAAAATTGCTTCAAAAATATGGCATAATTTTTCTTAAAAAGTAAATGACAAAAAATGCTATAGTGGGTTGTCCATAAGAGATAGACATATACTATTGCGGACTTTTCTGTAGACCTTTTCAAGATGTACAAATACTTAGTACATCATTTTGATAAATCTCGTAGGGTTTAGCCTGCGTTTGCAATGTAAGCGGAAAAAATGTAATTATTTACAGAAATCTCAAAAGTTACAGTATTTCTCTACTCCGTATTGAATGTATTATACGTACAAACCTTCCTCTGGAATGACTCTATCTATTAAAAAAAACCGCATCAAAATCGGTTGCGTAGTTTTAAAGTTTTATGCGTACATACGGAAATATGGACTTTGTTTTATAATATGTAGTGATGAACAGATATACAATAAAACAAAAGTAATAATAATATTATTTTGCTATAATCCTATGATAATTTTATTATTACTTTTGTATTATGGATCTCCTCAAAGTAACGCCTAATTCTATAAATTATTTAGATATAGATTTATTTTTGAATATATATTATTATCGATTTGGATAAATGTCTTATTATTAGAAAAAAAACGATCACAATTCCTCCATAGGTGTTTGCTGTACTGAGTGATTTATTTGAACATACCAAATATTTATACCGTGTCCAAATATTTTTATAAGTCTCTACAAACAGTTACATGTATAAAGTATAACAGTTACGTATAAAGTATATATATAAAGTATAACAAACAGTTACACGTATAAACAAGTATAAAGCGTGTAATAAAACTACTAGAAGTTAAACTTAATATACATTTTCTAGTGCATCATTCCCAGCCCTCGTCGTTAAAGCATCAGGCTTGGCTGCTGGCAAAGGTGTAGTTGTTGCCTCGTCGAAAGACGAAGCTTGCCAAGCTGTTGATGAAATCTTGACGGAGGCCAAGTATGGATCTGCTGGTGAGGTTATCGTCGTTGAGGAACTACTGGAAGGTGAAGAAGTTTCGGTAAGTAAATTTTGGTAAGTTTCCAATGCCAATTCAATGTACAAAAGTAATAGTAAAATTATTTTGCTATAATCCGCGAAGAAGTAAAATAGAAAATATATATGATGCTAAATGTAGAGTGGACAATCGGTTATCCTGATACATGCAGGATTCGTAAAAACACATGCACAAACCTCCACCACCGCCACCACAATACACAAGCACTATATACGTTCACTATCACAAACTCAACAATCGTTTAGCCCCGCAACCGAAGCATCATCTGATGATGCTAGCATTATATATATTTTCTATTTTACTTCTTCGCGGATTTTAGCAAAATAATTTTACTATTACGTATGTATTATGAATCTCCGCAAAGTAACGCCTATTTCTATAAACCAATTCAATGTACTTTCAAAGGCAGCGGGTGTAGAAAAATAGTCCGTAGTACCGTATTTATGTATATATGTAACCGTAATATATTATTTTGATAACCATAAAAATGGTTAAAGTGGGTTAACCTTAAAAGCTAGACATATGCGGATTTTTATTTAGAACTTTTAGAGGTGAAAAGAATTGTAATACATGTTTTTTTAAAATAACTTTCACTGTTTACTGAGCGCACGCAATGAAAGCTTTAAATTTTGGCGTTTTCGTAATATTTTTATTGCTACTCCTCTCCTATTCATCTTAGCGATGTTATATCACTACATATTATAAAACAAAGTCGAAATTTCCGTATGTACGCATAAAACTTTAAAACTACGCAACAGATTTTGATGCGGTTTTTTTTAATAGATAGAGTGATTCCAAAAGAAGGTTTGTAATGATATTTGAAGGTAATAATATTCAATACGGAGTAGAGAAATACTGTAATTTTTGAGGTTTCTGTAAATAATTACATTTTTTTCCGCTTACATTGCAAACGCAGGCTAAACCCTACGAGATTTATCAAAATGATGTACTAAGTATTTGTAACCTTGAAAAGGTCTACAGAAAAGTCCGCGATGGTATATGTCTATCTCTTATGGATAACCCACTATAGCATTTTTTGTCATTTACTTTTTACGAAAAATAATGCCTTATTTTTGAAGCATTTTTTATACAATACAGCAATAATCCTTATCCAATTAAGTACCTTAAATAAATAGTTGATTTAATATAGATCAATATGGCCGTTTACGGCATGTAATTTAAGTGAACATTTTCGGAGATATTACATATTTAAAATGCCGTGAGGACGCCGCGCCCTATAGCACTTCGAATCTCTTAAGAGTTTGTTTAAAGACATTCTGTAATTAATTGTAAAAAAAAATTCATAGGGAAAATGTAAAAGTAAATAAGTAAGAATGTACTATATGAATTTAGATATACCAAAGATAGCAGGAAATCTTCTTGGTATAGGGAAAGGAAATTGTTTTTCTCCAAATTTAACGCATGCGGGCCACGGGCAGTAATAAATAAATCAAAACTACTGGATCGATTTTAATATTTTTTATTATTATTAATATTTTTTACACTGACTGACATGGGATATATATTTTATACCCGCGCGAAGCAAGGGGCAGGCCGCTAGTAATCTATATTCTTCTTCGATAAATGAACTATCTAAAACTCTAAAGAATTTTTCAAATCGGTCCAATAGTTACTAAGATTAGCGCGTTCAAACAATCAAGCAAACAAACTCTTCAGCTTTATATATTAGTATTTAGATGTCACATTTTAGGCTGGCCTCCCTACTTTAACGTAATAACTGCATATAATCTCTGCGTGTTGGATTTTCTGTTGGTAACACTGCTTCCTGTTGATCGTTTTTCAAAGGTCAGTGAGCTTTAATCTGTTGTTGTGGACTATTTTAACCCGTTGCTCTTTGTTTGTCTTTGTCTTTGTAATGAGACATTTTTAAAGGCAATATTTTATGAATATTTCGCTCGCTCTATACCGATAGTGGGGGTCAGGGGGTAACAAATCGTTAATTAGGAGGCCTGGTTAAAATTAATTTGATATCTTATTTGCTCCAAATATCTGTTTTGTTACTATGTGGTTATATTGGTAGATATATATCATGTTACCACCTTAACGCAATGAATCGTCATCATTGTCTTGCCCTTATCCTACTCTAAGCAGGCGGCATGTTATTTGGCGGATTTGGCTATGCATTTTACTAACGGCTGCCTGCCGAACGTCAGCTTACCTTAGTTGTCTTGAAAAAATGAGGCTGATCTATTCTACTCCGCCAGATAACACACAGCGGCTTAAAGCAATAAATGTAAACTCAAAAAGATTATTTTTATAAAATATTTTAGCACACTGTCCCATTATTGTGCAATAAAGTTTTAGACGTTCCAGGGCTTTACATCAGATAAATTTTAAATACATTTATTGCAGACTTCTCCCATTATTTGTCTTAATAAAGGAGTCTTTATCAGGTTAGGATTTTTAAAACGGTATGGATTCCTAAACTAAACTGAATTCAAGATTACCTTTAATAAATCGTACCCAGTACCCGAGTCTTGCTCTCAAATTTTTTTGAAACATATAAAAATATGCAATTAAAAAATAGAAAAATAAAGAAAGCGTCGGTGACATGTGGGACTCGATCCCGGCTCTTGAACTTTTTTGGTCCGCCCGTTAACCATTAGGCCATTGCACCATTACGTTTGACAACTAAAATATAATTTGCATTTTATTCTACATATTATCATTTTTCAGTTCCCGAAAACAGGGATGAAAAGACATTTTTTAAAATGAAACCTAGCTAGATTGGTTACCCAAAAAACCCTCTACTTGTTGAATTTCATGAAAATGGTTCGAGCCGTTTCCGAAAACGACTGTTTGTATCAGACTCGCTTTAACAGTGTTTTTATACTGCAGTAATGGCAAAGCTAAAATTTATTGATAACCATAAAAATGGTTACAATGGGTTAACCTTAAAAGCTAGAAATATGCGGATTTTTATTTCGAACTTTTAGAGGGGCAAAAATTTGAAATACATGTTTTTTGAATAACTTTTATCGTTTACTTAGCGCACGCAATGAAAGGTTTAAATTTTGGCGTTTTCGTAATATTTGTTATTGCTGTTCCTCTCCTATCAGACTCGCTTTAACAGTGTTTTAGACTGCAGTAATGGCAAAGCTAATATAAGGAATATTTATTATAGAATCTTATACCTAAACCCACACGACACGACTTACGCACTTTTGCAAGGCGCAAAGCAGGAGTCGCAAGCTTATGTCGGTTCCTACTTTGTTTATTGCCCAGTTCTCTCGCAGTTATAGCCGATTTCTTGTATTTTGCTTAGTACAACGTTAAAGATTTGTCAGATTGATAATATGAAATTGTTTTTACTCATGCTGATAATGCGTCTGTAAGGGTCAATAAGCATCTGTTATCCAGCATCTTGCAGTTCAATGCGATTGCGTTGAGGTTATCTCTAAAATGTATGCTCGATACAAACGCAGCAACGCGTGCCCGTAATGTGTGAGGCGAGCGTATGTTTATATTCCAAGTCTATATCAATACTAATATATAAAGCTGAAGAGTTTGTTTGTTTGAACACGCTAATCTCAGGAAGTACTGGACCGATTTTAAAAATTCTTTAAGTGGAAGATACTCCATTTATCGTGGAAGGCTATAGACCAGTCTTTCCCGACCTTTTTTGGTCCATCTCCCACGTAAAAAAATATTTTGCCCTCCTAAGTAACATACATAAAAATAAAATTTTAATATTAAAAATTGAATTGTCCACTGAAAGGACATAAATAATAGGTGTAACATACATAAATTTTATTATTAAATATTGAATTATCCATTTAAAGAACATAAATAATAGGTTTTAGATGAAAAATTGTTTTTTTGTTGTTAAATTTGGCACCGAAATTGCACTTTAAAGGGCCAGAGCGTGTCGAGCCCCTTAACCATCAAATTGCCCCTCTGTAGGTCGTGGGCCCCGCGATGGGAAACACTGCTATAGACTATAAAACATCACATCAGCCGGATATCACGAAACGCCTACTTCTATAAGTTATACCATAATTTTAGGTGCTGGCATATACCGATGGGGAAACAGTGTCCATGATGCCCCCGGCACAGGATCACAAGCGTATCGGTGATGGAGACACTGGTCCCAACACTGGTGGTATGGGGGCGTACTGCCCTTGTCCCCTGATCACACCAGAACAGCTGGCCGATGTTAAGGATCAGGTTTTGCAACGTGCCGTTGACGGATTGAAAGCCGAGGGAATCAAATACGTAGGTAAGTTGAAAAATGGGCAGTGATTAAAGACGTTTCTGTTCATTCTTTGGATTTCAGCAGACATCTCACTGAATAAGACTTGACGCCGTGTTGTATCCGGCTGAATAGAATAATACCACCCTCATTTCTTATCGAGGTGTCGTAAAAGGCGACTAAGGTAAGTTGAACCGCCGTGTGGTATCCGGCTGATTAGAATAGACCAACCTCATTTCTCACCGAGGTGTCGTAAAATAGGACAGAGGTAAGTTGACGTCATGCAGGCGGCCGGTGGTAAAAACGCTGCCAAATCATGTGACAGCATGCTTATAACATGATGTGCCGACCCCACTTTGAGTGGGATTGTGGGAGGGCAGGAAGATGATGACTTTTTAGAGACATTTATCTGCTACTTAGTTTATTTGTCGGTTAACTATCCGACGCTTTATCAGTAACTTGTGAAACAGGCCCTTAGTTTGCGAAAATATCTCTTGAATGTTTTACCGGACTAACTTTAACTATATGTAATTGCGATATGTAGGTACATGTTATATGCTAAATAACACTGTATCTATGCGCGTCAATGTAATTTGCAGCACGAGTAAGCAATAACTGTTATCTAAGGTGATTGACTGTATGTAATTTTTACGTCGGTCCCTCTTAACCTACGTACCGGACTTGAGTGAGATAAAGGCCATTAGATTTATCTTTGACATACTCATAAATGATTTATGTGTCTTCTTCTAGTTACTGTAACCTGGTGATTTAACATACCCTTACTTTTTGAAATTCAAATTCAAAATATTCTTTATTCAAATAAAGTCAACAATTGCTTTTGAATCGTCAACTCTAATGCTGGTTGTGAAAGCTGTTCCTACCGAAAAGAGCCAGCAAGAAACTCGGCGGTTGCAGTTTTAAAAATACAATTCTTAATACTATTTACATTAAGTTGTTACTGTCTTGTACAGGTTCAAAGAGTGTATCCACACATTCTTATCTTCTAAGTAATCCTCAAGAGTGTAGTAGGTTTTCTGTATCAGCTTGCAAACTGCTGTAATGGCAAAGCTGAAATTGATTGCGGAATTTTATTATAGAATCTTATACCAAAACCCACAAACGAATTACGTACTTTTGCAAGGCGCAAAGCAGGAGCCGCAAGCTAATGTCGGTTCCTGCTTTGTTTGTTATATACATCACCTATCGTTTTATAATTCTTTATATTTTTATGTACATAAATTAAATTGAATTTTGTTGGAGAATCCGACAGATTAAAAAGATTCTGTGTCGGTATAATTATAATGCAAATTATTTTGTTTAAACGCTATATATAATTAGGATTACGCATAACGCAAATACGCATTATGATTATGTTGTGGAGCCTATCCTTCTGATGATGCTTCGGTTTTGGTGAAACGATCGTAGAGATTGTGGTGATGAGTGTGTGGAGTGTTGGTGTGGTAACTTGTCCTGCTTTGTGTATATGAATGTTGCCTGCTTCATACACTTAGCATTACATATTATATTCTCTTAACAAACGCGGATTTCAGGAAAATAATTTTATTGTAACTTCTGTACTATGGAATTAAAGTAACGCCTGCTTCTATTTAATCATTATTTATGAAACTTTTTTGATGTTAGAGTAAACAAACCCTAATTAAATAAATAGCTGAATTTAAAATATTTAAAAAATAAAAATGGTAGCGCTATTACGTATAGGATGTTAATAAATAGATCATAATTAAGAGGTCGATAAATGATAATGTGAGACAAACAAATTCCGTCGTATTAATTATGTGTTTACGTTTAAATGAACTCTATGGTTATGACAATAAAATTGTTTTTCTATTGAAAACAAAATAAAGTATGTAATGATGTAAAAAATTACGTTCAACTTGTTATGTTGAGTTTTTAATGTCGAGGAAACAAGCCTTGGGATAAGTTGCAATGTCAAGGCCTATGTTTTCCGGTGGGCTAACTTGTTTTGTAAAATCCAAAAACTTCCTACCAACTCTTCAAGTTACTGCAAAACCTGGAGACTCCAACGACCATATCTTTGTTAGCAACTGGTAACTTAAACGCGACACTTAGTCGCACTAAGTTATATAAATTTACACCGGATATACTTATTCCTAGTTATGCATAGCGTACAGCCAAGGTGTGGCATTCCATTCCTGTATCTATCTTCCCGGATTCCTACGATTTGAATACCTTCAAAAAAAGAGCGCCTGCTCTTGCTCTAGGGCCGCGCTTGCCAATTTTGTTCTTGCATATTCACTTATTATTTTAAAGGAAATCTTAGGAATCCGGGACGATAGATGCAGGAAGGGAATTCTACGCCTTTGTGGTACACATAAAGAAGTTGAAACGAATCCACGGATTTTTTAAGGCATTTGGTCGTCCGGTTGTAAAAAAAAAGGGATGAGATCAAAAAGATCTGAGGCACACTCTCCGAAATATATCCTATAAATAACAGAAAGCGATGCGACCGTGATCCGAACAATGTAACCTCTCACTGCATAATGTTACATCCGCCAACATCGTGTCATTAAAACAGTGTTGCCAACAGGTTATTTAAACTTTTGTCCTTGTCTATCCACCTAGTTGAGGATCTACTAATTCTGCGTTTTCGATAGCCCCAATGTCTACCAGCTCTACAAATAACTAAGCTGGTGGTTGTCTAAAGGTTAAAAATATAACCGCTAGTCCTATCTTCATAGGTGTTCTATACGCCGGGCTGATGGTGACAAAGGCAGGTCCCATGGTCCTGGAATTTAACTGCAGATTCGGGGATCCTGAAACTCAAGTGCTGATGATGCTTTTGGATACAGACCTCTACCGTATAATGAAGGTGAGTTACAGTATACGAAATTTTTTGGATCAGTATTAGGGATTTTTAGCACGGTTTTTACTAGAATATTATAGGCTGTAGGTTTGTAGGTCCCGCTGTGTGGTATCCGGCTGTGTAGAATAGACAAACCTCATTTCTTACCGAGGTGTCGTAAAAGGCGACTAAGGTAAGTTGACATCAGGCAGCGGCCGGTCGTAAAATTCGTCGCCAAATCAAGTGACATTATGTTTATAACATATTGTCCCGACCCTACTTGGAATGGGATAAGGGCAGGAGGATGAAATGATGATTATGGGCAATAGGTTTAAGTAAATTACAGTTTTATGTAAATTGAAACAGTAAATCTTTGTAACACACTGATTTTCGCGCAGACTAAGTCGCTGGCACAATATAAATTCAATTAGAATTTTTATTTTTATTTTATTTTATTAGCATTATGACCAGTTTTCCGTCACCCAAAATGTAAGTATTAAATGCTTGACCGTTATTAGAAGCTTAAATATGAGATAGGCACACCTGGTTTTCCGTCGTATTTTACCTCTCTTTCTACCCAAATATCTCTGTCTCCTTCCTTTTTCCCCCCTTTTCACCGGACATGGCGGGAGGCGCTAGACAGCGACTCTTTGTATGTCTTTGGCATTTAGTTTTCCGTCTAGTAAACTTGTGCAAATTCAGTGTTGGTAAAATTATTTAACTACCTTCAGTGATTATTGTGTTAAATCCAGCACGTAAGTTGCACATTATTTTTAAGATTAACGGTGTTACCGTTCGTTATTTCTTTAAGAAATTTTTTATTTTTCTACCCTTTTATCTGCAATATTGTAACATCGCGTAGTACTTCTGCAAGTATGATAATGATGTTGGCCCGAATTTATAGGCTATTTTTTAGAATAATGAATCCTTACAAGTGTTTTTGTAATGCATAACGATAACGTAATCCTGATGAATTGAGAGTGTTAATATGTCGGAACGAATTCACGACGCGATATCCGGCGGTTAATCTCTATTAGTAATTTAGAGCAAACACTTTGTATAAAGGATAAATAAACTATTTGATAATGACTAATTTTTGTCAGACCTTAGTCGCGAGATAGAACAATCGACAAGTTCAATACTACAGTGATTCGAATCATGGTGTACCTAATTTGACATTTAATGTTTTAATTAAAATGAAGAATCCAGTTTTACCTACCAACCTTGCGCCCTCTGTTCAATGGTTCGGTAGCGATATGTGAATGATGTATATCGATACACAGAAATGGTATAATCATCCATCGGGATTCTAGCGTGAAGCAATAAATTGCGTCAGTCAATACTCTGATAAATCCTATGCTTCGTTTGTTCGTTCGTTTGTTTCTTTAACGTCCGCTGTTTGAAAGCAATAAGAGATTATTCTATTTGCGAATAATTATGTTACAAATTATAAGCCAACTGATATATTCGACTAAAATATCAGATGTCGCGGGTGAATGTCAATTAAAAGATTGACGAGATATTTTTGAACATGTTTGAACATGTCACGGCTGACCTTTTACATATGGCTTACGATTTTCTTATCGTAATCGTATCTTTTCTTCTGAAAAGACAGAGATGTCAAAGGATAGCATTTGAAAGTGTGAGCGCGATTTATTTATAAAATGTTAAATAAATAAAATTTTTAATCTCATGTATTCCGTTTTCAAAGTCTTATTGCTACTGTAGACAGTGCGGTCGTGTGAGAAGGCAATCGGCCAGGACGCAGTTTAATAAACCGAATACATTGAAAACACAGTATGTAACCAGTATAATAATAAATAACTGTAATGTTGTACCATCGCACGGTACTACTTTAATTAATGACGTTGTTTCTAATTCATATACCAGTGTCATTATATTCAGCTCTCGCGGGGCGGTTATCATCTTTGCATACTATGAATACGTGTAATTTTGTACCATCGCTTGGTACTTCTGCAAGTTATGACAATGAAGTTTGGTCCTAATTCATATACCAATTGTCATCATATCCAGCTGTCGCGCGGCGGTTATCATCATTGCATCCTATGAATATGTATAATGTTGTACCATCGTTTGGTACTTCTGCAAATATGAAATGACGTTTGGAACTAATTCACATACCAATTGTCATCATATCAAGCTCTCGCGGGGCGGCTATGATCACTGCATCCTATGAAGATGTGTAATGTTGTGCCATCGCTTGGTATTTCTACAAGTTATGACAATGAAGTTTGGTTCATATACCAATTGTCATTATATCCAGCTCTCGCGGGGCGGTTATCATCATTGCTTCCTATGAATATGTATAACGTTGTACCATCCTTTGGTACTTCTGCAAATATGAAAATGACGTTTGGTACTAATTCATATACCAATTGTGATTATATAAAGCTCTCGCGGGGCGGCTATGATCACTGCATCCTATGAAGATGTGTAACGTCGTACCATCGCTTGGTATTTCTGCAAGTTATGACAATGAAGTTTGGTACTAATTCATATACCAATTATCATTATATCATGCTCTCGCGGGGCGGTTATCATCACTGCATCCTATGAAGATGTGTAATGTTGTACCATCGCTTGGTACTTCTGCAAATATGAAAATGACGTTTGGTACTAATTCATATACCAATTATCATTATATCACGCTCTCGCGGGGCGGTTATCATCACTGCATCCTATGAAGATGTGTAATGTTGTACCATCGCTTGGTACTTCTGCAAATATGAAAATGACGTTTGGTACTAATTCATATACCAATTATCATTATATCACGCTCTCGCGGGGCGGTTATCATCACTGCATCCTATGAAGATGTGTACTGTTGTACCATCGCTTGGTACTTCTGCAAATATGAAAATGACGTTTGGTACTAATTCATATACCAATTATCATTATATCACGCTCTCGCGGGGCGGTTATCATCACTGCATCCTATGAAGATGTGTAATGTTGTACCATCGCTTGGTACTTCTGCAAATATGAAAATGACGTTTGGTACTAATTCATATATCAGTTGTCATCATATCCAGCTCTCACTGGGCGGTTATCGTCATTGTATCCTATGAAGATGTGTAATGTTGTACCTTCACTCGGTACTTCTGCAAAAATGAAAATGACGTTTGCCCCTGAGTTGTATACCAGGTGTCATCATATTCGACTCGTATTGGGCGGTTATCGTCACTGTAACCTATGATTATGTATAATGTTGTACCATCGCGTGACAGTTTTGCAAGTATAACAATGACAAAGTTGCTGAAAAGAGCAGCCCTGGTCTTAAAAAGTAATCTTGTTTACAAAATATCCGGGAATGGACGGGAATTAAGAGCACTCCCAAACTCTTCCAAGTCTTGCCAAGAATAAAAAGGCATATGCGGAGTTGACTGCTAACTTTCACTAGTTTGAAAGACACGCAAAGAAGAAGATGACAATGATTTTTTTTTTTTTTTCCTAATGCATATACCAGTTGTCATCATATCCAGCCCTCGTAGGGTGGTTATTTTTATTGATACTCCAGGAACATCTGTAATGGTGTACCATCGCTTGGTAATTATGCAAATATGAAAATGATGTTTTCCAAATTCATAGATCAGTTGTCAGCATATCCAGCTCTCACGGGGCGAATGTCATCATTGCCACCACATTAATATTTATAATGCACCATCGCTTGGTACGTCTGCAAGTATGACAATGATGATGGTTTAGATTCTTATGCCAGTTGTCATCATTATCAGCCCACGCAGGGCAGTTATCATCTTTGCCACCCCGTGAATATCTGTGTTGTACCGTCGCGTGGTAATTCGGCAAGCATAACAATAAAATTGGTCCAAATTTATATGCCTGTTATAACCATGACCAATCCTCGTGGGACGGCTATAATCATTGCCATCTTACGAAAATATGTAATAAAGGGACGAAAGTGTCAACTATCGCCTACTAGGGCCAGTAGTAACAAAGGCAATACCTCCAAATCTTTTCGAGTGGGAAGTCTAGCACAGTACGTGAGCCCCTGAAGAAAAATAGGAGCTCCATATTATTTGTTACTATCAGAGTATCGTATACCGCTATCTAAAAAGCCTCAGCATAATATTTGACCGTCGTCGCACTTCGGAGTCACACAACATGAGTTACACGTGACAAGGAGATTTGACTTAGCCGCCACAACGCGAGCTTTATTTCTCCTCTATCTTCGTTTCAAAGGATAATAGCGCATATCGTCCCATTTTCAATATAAAATTACTAAGTTAATAAACGGGAAATTGCATATGCGAGGTAAATTTATCACAGATAGTAGCTTCCTACGGCTGGTTATGAAAATCAAATGCTAGAAATGTTGTCTTTCTTTTCGGCACCCGAAATTATGCGTGTTTGGCGAATTTATAGCGCAAAATATTTGAATAAAAACTCTAAGGTTAGTCGTCGATTTGACCTTGACTATCTCTTGTGTAACAAAACTAGAACTTTGTGGCTGAGTTCATAAAACTGCTACCTCCTAAGAAACATGTGGCTCTTGTTGCTAAAGATACACGCGATACTGAGAGTTCTGAAGGATTTATTTAGTGGACGTATTCAATGTAACCAGGTTAAGGTCCTTCGCGGGAGACCTAATCATCGAGCTACTCTCGGGTTTTTAAGTACGTTATCAGAACGTGGGTTCATGGTGAAATACTCGCTTCCCGATCCAGGAGACTGATATCAAATTAATGTCTTAAGAATTTTCAATAAAACAACAGCTACTCGGCAATCGCAGAGTTGGTTTCCATTTTGAAAGACCAGAAATGTCAAAGTATGTCAAAAATGTCAAAAGTATGGTATTAATTGAATATGATACCACATTGAAAGCGGAACGAAATCTCAGCTGATAACATAGCTAACTTTGATCGATAAATGTGATCGATTTATATGCATTGAAGACCGCTTGCGTTGGTGACAGACGCAACTTAGATTACAACAATCACAAGGCAATGTATTAACGACGCTTTCAGCGTGCCGTGGAAACGTCCGCTAATGTAACTACATGTATGTGACATGTCTATATTCGACAGTAGTTCCATCGATGAGAAATCGATTGTGTTTTAATACGTTTCTAGCTAATCTACATTTAAATCATAACCTATCCTATTAAACAATTTTACCTAACAAATCAGCAAAATACACTTCATATAAGAAGTGACAAGTAAATAATATGTACATGTTTTGGTCATATATTTTCTAAAATTCATATCTTTAAGGAACTTAAGGTACAAAAACCACCAAATCGGGATATTAGAGGTGTTACAAGTTGTAGAGAAAAAATATACTGTCTCCACAATATAATAATGTAAATGACAATAACATATTTCAGGTGGTTGGGTACACAACCACAATACTATTTTATGTTTAGGTCGCAGGATAAAGGACCTAACCCTCAGTGTGTTGATAACAAACATTGTGTGGTGTTGACTTATCGATGAACTTACTTCTTTTTCCACATAATTTATTGAAGTCACATTGGCACCTTTTCACCAGGCGATAACAAACACGTCTCATATTTAAGCTTCTAATAACGGTCAAGCATTTAATAGAGGCGTTTTACCTGAAATAAAACGCTTATTAAATACTTACCTTATTAGAAGCTTACTTTTTATACCTGCCTGGTGCTTAATGAGACACAATGACATACAAAGAGTCGCTGTCTAGCGCCTCCCGCCATGTCCGGTGAAAAGGGGGGAAAAAGGAAGGAGACAGAGATATTTGGGTAGAAAGAGAGGTAAAATACGACGGAAAACCAGGTGTGCCTATCTCATATTTAAGCTTCTAATAAGGTAAGTATTTAATAAGCGTTTTATTTCAGGTAAAACGCCTCTATTTATTTACTTTCTTTTGGGACAGACGTGTATATGCAATTCTAGTATATTTTTTAACATGTATTCGAAAAACCTTATAGATTCATGTTGAAATGAAAAAGTCGTTGCGGCTCAACAGTAAGAGCACTTATTGTTTATCTAGATTCTAAAGTGTTCGGGTTCGAACGCCGATATACCTCTGAGGTTATTTTTAATAGATGTATGTGATTTACTAATATTTACAATCAATAATGCGTTTCGAGAAATTAAAAAACATAGGAATTAAAACTGTATATTATTAGAGAATTCCATTTATATGACATCGTCATCCTTATCCTCATTCCCTTATCCCACTCTAAGTGGGGTTGGCATTACATGTTGTAAACATGTATGTATATGTGAGTGTTGTGTGTTCGTTGATTTTTTGCCCAAAGACAATCTTTCACTCGTACATAGTACGTTCATTTGCACCTCATCTACTACTGATGAGATGTATTACAATATTCTCGTTAGCTTCATATGTGCTTTTTAAAGCCCAGTCATTTTGTCCATTGTCCATTCGAGACATAATGTTTTAAAGGCATGCGCTGATGGAAAACTAAAAGAAGTCCCAGTTAAGTGGGTGACTGGCATGTCAGCCGTTGGCGTGGTTATAGCCTCTAAAGGATATCCAGAAACTTCTACTAAGGGATGCGTTATCAGTGGTGAGTGACTTATTTATTTATTTATTATGACAAGCCAATAGCATTTTACACATACTTATTTATAAACTTTTTCATACTGGACCGATATGAAAAATTCTTTCAGTTTAAGATAGTCCATTTATTGAAGAAGGGTATAGGATATTTAACATCCCGCTAAGATGATTAGGATAGGAGCAGCAATAAACAATATTACGAAAACGACAAAATTTAAATCTTTCCTTGCGTGCGCTGAGTAAACGGTAATGGTTATTCAAAAATAATGTATTACAAAATTATTCCCCTCTAAAAGTTCTAAATAAAAGTCCGCGACAACATACTTCTATGTCTAGCTTTTAAGGTTGACCCACTTTAACCATTTTTATGTTTATCAAAAGACTATATTACGGTTTTAATATTTCCACGCGGGCGGAGCCGCTGGCGATTGCTATAGTATAGAATAAGAAAATAAGCCAATTACTGTAAGCATAGATTCCGATAATAGAAGAATGGCCTAAGAATGGAAATTTATTAACAAATGAACGTTTTCTATCCAGGTCTTTCACAAGTGTGCCGAGATGATGGGATACTAGTGTTCCACAGCGGCGTCGCTCGCGGTGCGAATGATTCGTTAGTGACAGCAGGCGGACGCGTTTTGCTGGTCGCAGCCAAACGGAACTCCCTCCGCACTGCGGCCTCCGCTGCGACAAACGCAGCCGCATCTATTGACTTTCCTGGCGCGCAATATAGAAAGGACATCGCTAGAAGGGCCTTTTCCAAGTAAGTTGATATTTCAGATTATAATAATTACAAAAGTAACGGCTTGTCACTATCTTTAAGGTGTGCATAGGCCTCCTCTCTACGTTTTCGGAGAAATGTTTGGAGTTAAAACCAAGTTTTCACAGAAAACTCATTGGTTTGGTTTGGTTGGGCTCAATGGTTGGGATTTGAACTTTTGACCCTCTCCGGATAGTTGCACAGTTATCACAGCTGCATCCATACTGTATTACCTTCTAACCCTCAGTTCCTAGAGTCTTGAACCGCTCTTGCCTTATTGATTGGGAATTTATAAAAATATAAGTTAGTAAATGTTTATATACATATAACCTTGGCTTGACAGCTGAAAGCATCCATTGGCTCATCTCATGGCCGTGTCATTTCAACCAACGCACTTTTTTCGGTCGATGTTTCTGGAACATTTCGTAAATGCATAATTTCATGTGTTTTCGCAGATGTTTCTTATTTTTATAAAATAGGTTTATATAAAATTTCCCTCACTTTAGTAACGAACACAGATTCACGGCCAGAAAAGGCTCTTGCAATTAAATGTGGATTAAAACCTTGGAAAGGAAAACGTTCACTCTTTTATTTGGATATATTTGTTTAATGATAAAATATGAAACTTGAAACTTAGGCATTAGATAAAGACACGTTCGGAACCGTCCACGCAGAACATTCACTAAAACAGATGTTAGCATCTGCTAAATTGTAAAGATTATTAGATTTAATTCTAGTTCGTCGAAAATAATATTTCTTTTAATTTGTTAGATAATAATAAAAAATCTATGCCTGGGAGAACTAACAGACTGTTATATGAGCATTTTTGGTTTATCTAAGGCTTTTGTAAGGGTCCAACATGAGATTCGGTTTTTAACGCTTGAATATTTTATTATCTTTGGCAGTGCGTTTTGTCTCATTCTATCTTATAATTAAAACAGAATTCGAAAAGTATGCATTACTGGTGTAAAAAAGTCAGATAGATTACATTTATGGGTGTGCCTCAAGGCGTAATTTTCGGCCCTTTATTGTTTTTAGTAAACAAAATAATTGAAAATATTTACTTATAATATTTTCTTTATTATACTGTTTTGTTTGTAATGTTTGCTGATTACACAAATTACCGCCTATTAATATTATACCTAATAAATTCACAGCTTTTTACAATCATATTGTAAATCTCTCTTATATATTTAACCATATGTGTTTATTTAATATTTCTTGTTACTTCACAATCTTTTATTAATTCTTCAAGTGTTCTCATAGTTTATTGTATTTAGTTTGTTACCGTTTCACTCAATCAGACATCTTGACTGTTTGTTTCATTTTGTGTTTGTCCGCCATTGACATTTGCTTTTTGTCGCTTTGTTTCAGTTCCAACTGAAGAATGAATGCGTTACGCGTGAAAATTTCATTTCCATTTCTGTTCCTCTTAATATTCTTTCAAAATTGTTTGTCCTTTTTCTTTTTTAATTTTGTTATTAACATTTATTAAAAGAAGGCGCGGTATTATTAAAGTCAAATTGTTGCAATTCGTCTTTTTTTGACTGTACCAAGCTTTTATTACACAATAAATATTTTATGGTTATTTAATTTTTTATTTACCCGTCCATATGGTTTTACAATTCCCGAATCTTGGCTTGAAGTATATAAAAAAATAGTTCCCTTAATATTTGATATTATTTAAATATTAAGCTATAAAATGCTTCAATTTGTTTCTCAAAAGCTTTTTGGTCCAAACTTTGACAATAAAAGAAATTCATTTTATTAATTTCAAAATTATTGTGTCGAATATAAAGATTAGATACTTTTGGACCCTTATAACTGAAGTGTATAAAATGCAAACGTCATTTATTCATTAAACTAATTAAAAAGAATTGAGCAAATCATCGAAAACAAATGCACTTCTATTTTACATAGTCCTTTAATAAATCATCCGATTGCAGTTTCTGATAGAATTAGGGTTTTCAGTATACTAGGTATAGTTTATTAATTCATGTAGTAGTGGATAATATTATGGCAATTCTATTGAACAGAAAAGTCCATTGTTTTTAGCCCAAGTTATAGTTATCATCTACGAGACATCAAAGTAAATGTAGGGTGAAAACGAAACCAGAATTTAATATGCTGTACTTATGTAAATGTGTGCAGCACACATATTGGCATAAGTAAATAGGTCAAGGCAAATTTACGGTTTTCATCGAATAGCGATAAAGCTTCTAACGGTGTTTTAGTTCGTAAGTTAATAAGTAAAGGAATAAGATCAAGATTGTTGACAAATAGAGAATTTCCTATCAGAATCTAGTAGAAAAAAGTAATTTTGTTGTAAAATATTTACCGAGTATGTGTGAGACATACATCTTAAGGTCTTTTGGAGTCCGTGTTTAGAACTTTAATTAGTATTTCGTGACGTATACTGCATTTTTAAAAGTAAAAAATTCGATATTTAGTACGTTCAGCATTTAGGATAATGGGGCTTTATATATATCGGGCGGTATCATATTTTTTGTCTAACGTCAATGATGAATTAAAAATTTTGTTCCTAATAATCTTGGTTTCAAGACATTAGTTATTTAATTTTGGGAATATGCGACGGTAATTTGCTCTATTTGCCGATAAAAACCTAGTTACATAGATCGTGACCTTTATGAGCCTCAAGCAGTCCATGAAGATGAGATGTTATGGGTAGTTTTCAAATTTAAAATATTCTTTATCCAAGTAGACTGTTTGCAGTAATTAAATGATTTCTAAAAAGCTACCAATGATTCGGAACTTTGCTCTTACCGAGAAGAACCAGCAAGAAACTCGGCAGATAATCTTTTTAAAAACAATAAAATTATACAATTCGATTGATTGTAAGTTAATCTTTGCTTTGCAGCATGGTTAAGCTGATTGCAGTTCAAATTCAGTTATATATGTAGTTTTACTGGTAATCTATTTAACGTAACGAGTATTTCTAAACGTATATCGATTCTATGTCAATTCGATTATAAGGATCAATTAATATCGATACTTAGGCAAAAAATTGTTTTTCAGGGTCAACGGTCTATCCTACTTGGAAAGTGGGGTAGATATAGACGCGGCAGCTAACTTGATACGTTTAATAGAACCACTCGCCACGGCGACGCACAGAAGAGGGGTGCTCGGTAGATTGGGCTGCTACAGTGGACTGTTCCAACTTTCGGCTATGGACTCCAGTCTAAAGGATCCTGTCCTTGTGCAAGGGACGGACGGGGTTGGCACTAAAGTTAAGGTAAAAAAAGTAACGGCCTGTTACTATCCTATTGTTGGGCATAGACCTCCTTTCTACGTTCCTGGAGAGAAGGGTTGGAGCCAAGACCTACCACGCTGCTCCAATGCGGATTAGTAGGTAACAGGTATCCCCAGAATTCTCTAGAGATATGCAGAGGTCCTCACGATGTTTTCCTTCACCGAAAAGCGTGTGTTAAATTGTAATTATCAATTAGACACATAAGTTTTAAGAGAAAAACTTATGCCCGGGGTTTGAACCCATGGTGGTCTTGTGAAGGTCCCGTTGTCGAAGGAGTCGCAAGGTCACACTGCTTGGCTATCACAGCTTATGTTAAGCTAAAGTTAGGGTAAAATAGCACAATTCTAAGTGGATTTTGCTGGCAGTTATGGTGTTTAGCAGTCATGGTATGGCTTTAGCTTAAATAGCGTGATATGCGTTACACTTTATTAAAAAATGGTACAAAAGAGAAAAGGAATAAATGCTATATTTAAAAACAAATTGTACTACAGTATTTACCATTTTTAAAGAAGTTTTTAATAAATTTTACAGAGCTGCCAAAGATATCGATATCAGAGAATTATTTGTTGCAAAAATAAATTCCAAGTTTGTAATAAATAATAAAATTTTTCTGGATTGGTTTCTTAAACGCCTTACGAGTTTCTATTATAGATTATAAATGGAATAGAGGAGTCATAGGCAGACGTTAGTGCAAGTGTCCAGAAAATAATAAGAGAAAATGAGAGAGCCATATTTATATTTGTCTAATCAGATAAAAAATAGGGGGACAAATAGGGAGCTTCATTTGCTTCCTTTTTTTTTGATGGACTATTATTCCAGTACTACTCTTACTGTATAATAACTGTGATTTCAATTGGAATTTCATTTTCCAGATAGCAGAAATAATGCAGAAATATGATACGATAGGCCAAGATTTGGTAGCGATGTGCGTTAACGATATTCTGTGCGCGGGCGCTGAGCCCTTCGCTTTTCTGGACTACATGGCTTGCGGGCGGTTGCAGCTGACGGTGTCTGCCACCATCGTCAAGGGTATTGCTGACGCCTGCAAATTGTCCGGATGTGCCCTTTTGGGTATGTATGACCTTTGCAGGACTTTGATTGGTTTTAAGCCAATAATTTTAATTTAGGACACTTGTTGGGACGAGAAACTTTAATATTTTTTTCTTTTAATATGAATATGTCACCATTGCTTTGCATTGCATTGACAGGGAGGGTTATGTTGGCATCGCACTGACTAAATACCTGAGTGCTCCACCACCCTGCTGGTGGTGAGAACAGGGTATCACTCTACATATTGGCTTTATCTATTTGATAATTTTAAATCTCTTAAAGGTGGCGAGACGGCAGAGATGCCAACAATGTACGAAATTGGCAAATACGATCTGGCTGGTTTCGCGGTGGGCGTGGTGGACAATCTGAAGCAGCTGCCGCGGTCCAGGGAGATCCGTGGTGGGGACGTGGTGCTGGCTCTGCCCTCCACCGGCGTGCACAGCAACGGGTACAGCCTGGTGCAGAAGATCATGAGTGAAACTGGACACAGGTAAGTGGATGATGCTTCTGGTAGTAGATTAGTAGAAAATTTCAAGCGACTAAAAAGCTTTAAGTCTTTCTATCTATCGCTCTCTGTAGCATTCGCTCTTTTGTCTCTTTCTCGCTGTGCTTCTCTTTTTGTGCATTCTTCCCTATATTTCCTATCCCTATATTTTTCTATCACTCTCTGGCTCTTTATCTCACTGTTCCCTTCTCACACTCTCTGTCTCTTTCTCCTAATCCCTTTCTATTACTCTCTGTCTCGTTTTTTCGCTCTTTGTCTCTTTCTCTCGTAACTCGTTCTGTATTCTTTGTAAAGTTTACTAGTAATTTGGGTAACAAATTACTAGTAAACTTGTTTTAATAGTAATTTTTTACTAGTAATTTGGGTAACAAATTACTAGTAAATTTGTTAACCCCTCCAGCTAAGCTAAATACAAAGTGTTAGGGGTGGGTTCACGTCGGTAGTATTATGGCCGGGATTCGAACACACGACCTTCTTCATCGCAAGTCCGTTACCCTAACCATTCCGCTACCGCCGTTATTTCATTGGCTCTCTCTCCCTCTCTGTGTCTCAGTCGCTCCCTATCTCTTTCTACCACTCTCTGCCGCTCTCACTCTGTCTCTCTAATGCCCTATATTTTCCTTTCGCTTCATCTCTTTTTCTCGTCCTCTGAATTTTCTTTCTATGATTTAAATAAAATGAGCACCGTGTGGTATCCGGCTGAGTAAAATAGACCACTCCCTTCCTTACCAAGGTGGCGTAAAAAGCGGCTAAGGTAAATTTACGCCAGGCAGGCGGCCTGTCGTTTAATACCTAGCCAAATCATCTGACCACATTTTTAAATCACGATCACGAATCAAAATCACGATTCCACTTAGAGTTGGATAAGGGCAAGAGAACGGTGATCGTAAATAATAATCATAGATGTGATCAATGGGGAAGAGATTTGTCCAATAATTTGAGAAGTCCAATAGTGGAAAAAGAAGTACTTAATCGCTGAGTTCAAAAGATGCTTAAATTTATTCCATAGTTTCCACGATAAAGCTCCGTTCAGCACAACTAACAAGACCTTTGGTGAAGAGTTCCTCGAGCCCACCGGCATCTATGTGAAGGCGCTATTGCCGTCGGTGAAGAAAGGACTGGTGAAAGGTCTGGCGCACATCACTGGAGGTGGTCTCCTGGAGAACATACCGAGGATCCTACCACCAGGGGTCAAGGTCAAGTTAGACGCTACGAAGTTCAGCATAAAGCCAATGTTCGGGTGGTTGCAAGCTAAAGGTGAGTAGGTTTCCTTGACAAATGCTTTTTGTCTGACGATGACACGGATCTGTTTTCAATATACATTGTCTGTGACGATGACACGGATCTGTTTTGAATATATGTACATCAAACCTCATTTTGCGTCTTAGTTACGTTCCGGAATAACACGAAGAAAATTGAAACGACGTAAAATTAATTAAGGATCCAGGGTTACGAAAATACTTCTTTTCAAAACAAAGTAAACATTTATAAAACAAAAACAATATAAAATTTAATTACATACAAAAACGTATTCAATTCAAACAAAATAAACTATTCGAGCAATTTATAAAACAATATTTATATAAATTTATTATTCTCTTTTTAAAAAAAGCA